>JALCCH010000001.1:0-500332 GCA_023212835.1 Pseudozyma thailandica
CCACATCCATTCGTCGGTTTTTTCCTCCCAATTTCTTGACCCCTTTTCGCTTTCTTTTTACCTCTTCCTGTTTTTTTTTTTTTTTTTTTTTTTTTTTTTTTTTTGTGTTTCTAGTGTATACGCTTCGGCTTCGTGAACAAGACCCAGCTGCTGTGCTAAATCACCGCCGACACCATTTGAACGTATTCACCCGCAGGAGAATAACTTACTGTATGAGCATTTTCACCATCATTGACCTGATCCGAATCACACCTATGCAGACGAGCAGTCTTGCTAATCAGCTCCCTTCTACAACTTCGGGAAGCGATGAGTTAGTTTCACTGGTCAATTCCTCAGTCGGGGACGGGAGCTCTTGACGAGAAATCTGACTCGGCTCGTTACCAGCGGTGATCATCAAGAAGATTATGCTTCTTCTTCTTCTTCTTCTTCTTCTTCTTCTTCTTCTTCTTCTTCTTCTTCTTCTTCTTCTTCTTCTTCTCATTTAACCGACATACGTACTCGCAGGCATAATTGAGCGAATTGTGATGTTGCGAGTTACCATAAGAGGCAGGAGCCATGTGACTTTGCAGACTCGGCGTTCTTGTTCGGACGTGATGGCTTTGGCGAAATGCACACAACGCGGTTGGGCCGTCAAAAAAGAATAAAAATCCATGCAGCTGTCACGCTTTCTTATCGGTTCTTCCGCGGTATCCGGGGCACTTCTATCCGTCACTTCCTGCACCCAAGGTGGGTTTGGGCAGGGGCCTTATCGCAATGCGTGCGACGACAGAGGTTGCTTCCCTACTATCATCATCATCATCATCGAGATAGACTTCAGCGATCAAGCAGCCGAATCTCCCTTGCAAATCTGTGCAGCTTATCTTCTTGCTGGAGAAGAAGCGTAGGCAGCAATGGTGTCCTCTCGACACTCGACAGCTTTGCTGCGAAGCACTGCTCGCTCTACACCAAGGTCAGCTGGACAGAGACGTACGCTCTCCATCGCACAGAGCAACATCAGAACTATCGAACAATGCCCTGCTTCAGCTAGTGCTCCTTCTAAAGCTACATCAAGCTGGACACATTTACGCTCCTCTCGCAGCGTTCACACTTCCCCTCCTCGCCTCTCCTCCCTATCCACCTCCTCTGACCCACCAGCAACCACCGAGCCCAACGAAACGGAACATGCCGTCATCTCCACCTTCGATCTCTTTTCCGTCGGTATCGGCCCCTCCTCCTCCCACACTGTCGGTCCCATGCGCGCTGGCGTTATCTTTGTCTCTGACCTAGCAGACCAAGACCTCCTCAACCGCGTTCACACTATCAAAATCAACCTCTACGGCTCCCTAGCACTCACAGGTGCTGGGCATATGACCCCCCAAGCTCTTCTTGGTGGGCTTGAGGGAGATGATTGCGAAACGGTCGACCCGCCGAGCGTTCCTGTGAGGTTTGACGAGATTAAGAAGGACAAAAAGATTCACTTGGGTAAGAACCTCTGGAAGACGCTAGGGAAGAGCAAAGGGGAAGGTGTGGGCAAGACGATCGAGTTCGATTATGATAGAGATTTAAAGTGGATGTTCGGCCAAGTGTTGCCGCATCATAGTAATGGAATTAGGATGAGTGTCTTTGATGAGGAGGGGGAGATGCTAGCCACCAACGACTACTACTCGGTCGGTGGAGGATTTGTAGTCAACGGGGCTTTGGCTACTCCCGCATCCTCAAAGACCTCCAAATCGAAAGGCGACTTGCCTTCGGACGCGAGCAATGCCGTGTCTCTCCACGATGAGACGCTTGAAGTCTCCGCCCACCCAATAGATTGGGGCGAAAACGTATTCTACAAACAGATCCGTCGATCGGATGCCTCGGATGGTCGTCGATCCGGCTCTTCCACCACCTCCCCTAATCTTCTTCCCTCTGTAGAGGCGGCGTCGACATCACTCACCACATCTCAACCACCTTCATCTCATGAGCCAGAAAAGCTCACCACTCGCCCAACCAACGGCCCTCCCTTTCCGTACCACAACGCTGCCTCCCTCCTGCGACAGTGCAAAACGAGGAACCTGACGATAGCTCAAGTCGTGTACGAGAACGAGCTCACCTGGAACCCACCAGAGGTTGTCCATGAAAAGTTGATCAAGATTTGGTCGACGATGGATGAGTGCATTCGAGCCGGAGTCGAGAATACCGAAACAACTTTACCTGGCCCTTTGGCCGTCCGACGCCGTGCACCACAGCTGTACCAGCGCCTCCTTCGAGGGCTGTATCGCGGTGCGTCGCTTCCCATGGGTGGAGCGGCGGGGCATTCTCCTCTCTCTCCGGAGGCGCCTGGTATTGACTCTCCTCCCCCCGCTCGACCTTCCAGCGATATGGTTTCTCAAATCTCTTCAGCGGGATTGGGAAGGAGTAGGATGATTGGCAACTTCAACCATCCCGTCATGCCCTGTCCTCCGCGTCGAACCAACTTTCCCGCTATCGACTACCTCACATGCTACGCCATTGCGACCAACGAACAGAACGCGGCTGGAGGACGGATTGTTACTGCGCCCACCAACGGTGCTGCTGGTGTTCTTCCCTCGGTGCTTAAATATTGCTTTGAGTTTATCTTTGACGATGACCCGGTGCGGGATCTGGAAAACTTTTTATTGACAGCAGCGGCGATCGGGATGCTGTTTAAACGCGGCGCGACCTTGTCCGCCGCCGAGGGAGGGTGTATGGCCGAGGTTGGAGTGGCGACGGCTATGGCGGCTGCCGGGTTTGTCGCCGTGTTGGGCGGGTCGCCGGAGAAAGTGCTTCAAGCCAGCGTGATTGGGATTGAGCACAATCTTGGGCTCACATGCGATCCGCTGAATGGACAGGTTCAAATCCCTTGCATCGAACGCAATGCTTTGGGCGCGGTCAAGGCGGTCACGGCGGCGCAGTTGGCTCTGGCAGGTGATGGGAAGCATAGCGTCAGCTTGGACGATGCGATCACGGCCATGCGCGAGACTGCGAGGGATATGCATACGAGTTACAAAGAGACGAGTTTGGGGGGGTTGGCGACAGCGGTCAAGGTGCCAGTTGCGATTCCGGATTGCTAAAACAAAAGTCTGCGGCAGTGTAATGGACACTATGTCAAGAGTGTGCGAGATTCGGGTGCGAACGAAAGCACGTGTGATAGTGGGGGCCAGCATTGTTGGTCGAAAGTAGAGAGAGTGCAGTTGAGAATGTCCAACAGACTAGAACCTCAACTGCATGTGAGAACCCTGTTATGTGCGATCTTGAGGAAATGCAGTATGCTGAGCGACACTTCTGTCGACGTGTTCGGCTGGCTAACCGCCGGGCTCAGTGGGAGAGTTTGATTCATGGTTCGCGATGCGGGTCGAGTCGATGGCTCAGGCTGTTCCACGGGCAACTTTGCACTTGATTCATCTTCATGTTTGCATGCCAGTCGCATTTGCGCTGTACTTTGTATATTCCATTCCGTGCGCGGGGGTGGGTTTGACGTCTATGCGATGTGTTCAGGCAGTGGACCCATTGGGCACAACTGGAAGAACCTTTCCTTGCCGAACAAGACCAACGCCGCTCTCTTATGTGGGAAATCAATCCACTTTTCCACATTTCCCCCAACCATCATCTCGTACTCGACCATCTTTGTGTTTGACAATCTCGGTTCCGAAACCGCCTGCTGCGTTGATGGATCCAACAAAAACATGAGATGAACCACGCTGCCCATCCACGATCTTACCCTGTGTGGGCCTCGGAAGCGTTCGTCGCCGACGAGTGCGTGGAAGCCACGATCGTGTTGACCGGCAGAGTAAAAATCTTTGAGATTGGATTGTTTCGAGTAGTAGATCTCGACGTAGCCCCAGGGTTCGCCGTCCCATTCACCAATGAGGCCGATGGTGTAGGGGTTTTTCTCGCCGGACTGCATGCCCGAGAGTTGATCTTGGCGGCTAAGCCGTTGTCGCCAACCCTCGTTGACGCGGTCGGTGGCGTGCCATGAAGTGATCAGGTCCACATCCTTCGAGTTGGACGACGAGGCGACTCGGAAGGTGAGGTGAGAGTTGAGACCGGGGATGAAGCGCGAGTAGATCGGACCAGCCGAGGGAGGTGGTTTGAAGGGCTCTGCCAGCGGGTTGGTGATCGTCTCGGCGTTGGAAGAGTTGAGTGCTGTGACAGTGTTGGCGTCAGCAAGAGGTAGGACCCATGGTGCAAATCCGGCAGTCGGCGAACCGTGACCTTGCCAGAACGCAGCTCGCGAGACGAGAACCCGAGTCAAATCCACTTGCGTCTTCGCTCCAGGCGTTGAAAGCGTCGTCGGCGTCGAAGGATCCAAGATGGCGAGCTTCGACGAGACCAAGTACGTCACAACATCCGATGACAGTCCCTGCGTTCGGAGGAGAAAGTACTCCTGCTGCGGCCACAATGCAAAGAAGGCATTGACCCAGTTCCAAAGTTTTTGAGAAGTCAGCGTCGACTCTGTGGCATTGGTGGATTGCAGCTGGGCTTCGGCAAAGCGGGTCGTGCGAAAAGCTAAGCTGTTGGTGTCTGGTTCCGCAGATGGGTTTGGGTATGGTGGGCAGGCCGATGTCACGGCAAATGTGTTGTTCGTATCGATCCAATCGTGTGGCTTGTGCGTGGACAGCTTGAGGATATGCTTGACCCTTTGCGATTGTCCATCTTCATCGCTTGGCTTTGTAGAGTCGATCGATGACTTGTCATGCGACACTGTGATGGTGAATTTGGTGCCGTTGGGAAGGCTGAATGGATAATCCTCTGGCTGCAAGACTACAGGAGCCTTTTTGGTCTGCGGCGAAGCAACGTGAGCTAGCGCCGACATCTTCTCTGTCCTCGCTGCGTTGCGTTGCGTGATCACGAAAGCTGACGAAGTGGTGAGCTCGAAGCAAGTCAGGAAGGTTGCTGATGCACGCAAAATACTAGACAGCTGTCAAATGTAAACCAACCTGACTTGACTGCCATCCGGATTTTTTTCGCCCCGAGCATATCAGATCACACGACAACGACGACAACGACTGACAGGGTCCACACTCGCACAACGCACGAGCCTTTTCAGCTCCCTTTTTTGTACTTTCAAGCTCCACGCGTGCTGAAAGCCTAACAGCGATTTAATTGACACGGCCGAATCGCGATCCGGCTTTATGCCTCCGCACCTGTGCAGCTTGCACCAAAAAAAAAGAATAGAAGCCGGAAACCGAGCATTTTACCGGAGAGCCGGCCATGGCTTGCCTGCGTGTAGGTGTGTGCGGGGTCCATGTCCTACCCCAACCTTCTTCCTTCTTGGCGTCCTATTCCCCCGCACTTATATCTCTACATCGTCCTCTCTTCCTCTTCCCCACATTACCCACCGAGCATACATCGCTTGAAGCACCATCAATCATGAGGGGATTCTACCTGCAAAAGGATATCACTCCTAACGAGCTCGCCTCGACGCTTTCCAACGATGTTCCCGAGCCCAAACCCGACACTGACTCCGGCGAGGTTCTCGTCGACGTCCACTCTGCCGCCTTCAACTTTTTCGACATTCTCCAAATCCAGGGCAAGTACCAAGTCAAGAGGCCCCACCCTTACGTTCCCGGGGTAGAGATGGCGGGTATCATCTCCAAAGACTCTCCCATCCCGGACGGATGTGACTTTATCCCGGGCAAGACGCGCGTCTTTGGTGCTGCTCCCGGTGCGTACGGCGAAAAGGCCAAAGCGGACTACTGGCAGCTGATGGAGATCCCAGAGGGGATTTCGATGGAGCAGGCGGCGGGACTGTTCATTACCTGGCCGACGAGTTATGCTGCACTCAAGTTTAGGGGTGAGGTCAAGGAGGGCGAGTGGGTTCTGGTGCATGCCGGAGCGGGAGGTGTGGGTATTTGTGCCATCCAGATCGCCAAAGCCATGGGCGCCAAAGTCATCGCCACCGCGGGTTCGGACGACAAGCTCCGTGTCTGCAAGCAGCACGGTGGTGCCGACTATGCGGTCAACTATCGCGACAAGGACTGGCAGGCTCAAGTCAAGAAGATCACCGAAGGCCACGGTGTCGATGTGGTCTACGATCCCGTGGGTATGATCATCCCTTCGCTCAAAGTGATTGCTTGGAACGGTCGCCTGATCGTCGTCGGGTTTGCAGCTGGTACCATTGAGAAAATCCCCGCCAACCTCATCCTGCTTAAGAATGTAGCAGTTACGGGTGTTCACTGGGGTGCATACACTACTAACGAGCCGAACAAGATCGGGGAGACGTGGGCAGGATTGTTGGAGATGTTTGCCACAAAGCAAATCATCCCCACGGTGTTTGAGCATGTGTATGAGGGCTTGGAGGAGGTTCCGCAGGGTCTCAAGGATTTGGCAGATAGGAAGACGTGGGGTAAGGCAATTGTGAGGATCAGGGCCGATCCGGAACACCCACCTAAGGGCAAGCACAAGCTCTAATTCTGTCGATGTCGTAAAGGTTCACAGTCTCGATTCATACGACAACATAGGATGTTTTTTAGGCCGATAGTGTGCTGCATATTTCAAGTGTGCAGGTGTCTAGGAGTCGAAAGTGAGTGTGTGTGTGTGAGAGAGAGAGGGAGAGGGAATGTGTTAAGATCGCTTAGCGGCGTGCACACGATGGTACTGCGGGTTGCCAGCCGATCTGGTGCCCGTCAAGGCTACGGCTGCGTCCTCGGTCCAGCTTGGGTAGGACATTAAACCTCTGGCGAGCAAGATTGCATCGCAATCACCGTTCTGAATCGACTCTTCTGCCAGCTTGCCGACCTCTCCCCTGATCTGTGCGTTGGGCGAGTCTTTACTGCCTTCCATCATTCCGACGGCGCCGACGAGCATTCTTTGGGCTTGGTCTGGCTGGGCGGCGACCAGAGCATCGCGTACAGCCTTGGCTCCGAACAGCTGGTACCCTGCGCCGACGGTGATCTTCTGGAACGGCACGAGACCCGCCGAGCTGACATCGATGAGATCGACCTTGGCCTCCTGAAGGAGTTGGGAGAGCTGGACGGTTTGGTCGAGTGTCCAGCTGTCGCCCTGGCCGGCGTGCTCGGCCCAGTCGGTGCTGCTGATTCTCACCCAGAGACCCTTGTGCGGGAATTCGGAACGGATTCGGCGCGCAATGTCGAGCATGAGGCGTGCGCGGTTCGAGAGAGATCCACCGTACTCGTCAGTGCGGTGGTTGGTGAGCGGAGAGAGGAACGAGTGCAGAAGGTAGCCGTGCGCGCCGTGCAGCTCGACATAGTCGTAGCCCGCTTCAAACGCCCATCGTGCCGACTGCACAAAGGCGTCCTCGAGCTTCTTGATCTCTTGGGTGGTGAGGGCGCGAGGCGTGACATGTCCGTCGTCGTAGGCAATGGCGGAGGGAGCGACCACGTCTTCCGGCCACCCACCTTCTGCCTTGGTCACAAAGTGTTTCTCGGTACGAGCACCGCGATGGAATGGAGACCAGGTGGAAGCTTTCCTACCTGCATGGGCGAGTTGCAACCCCACTCCAAGACCGTCGGTGAACGACTTGAGCACCGACACAAGCGCCTTGTGTGCGTCACGGTGCGCCTCGCTCCAAATGCCCAAATCTTGGGGAGTAATCCTTCCCTCGGGCACTACGCCAGAAGCTTCCACCATGACATTGCCCACTCCATGCAGCGCGAAACTACCCAGATGCGCGATATGGTACGGCGTGGGCAAGCCGTCCTTGGCGGAATACTGGCACATGGGAGATACAATGACTCGGTTCTTGAACGTCATCTTGCCACTCGCCTCGGGCTTGGCAAAGGGCATCGTGATCGTCTGGAACAGCGCCGGCTTCTTGGTGCCTTGCTCAAGGATCGAATCGGGCACAGCACCGGGAGGCGGGTGGTTCTGACGCGTGGCGACAAAGTTGGAGATCTTGAGGGCATCGATCGAGTCGACCTGCGGGCTGGTGAGACCCGAGACGAAGCGCGAGGCGTCCATGTCGGCGTAAGGGTTGGCAGAGCCGTTGGAAGTCATTTTCGTGATGCTTTGGGTGAAACTTCTAGCCTGATTGCGGGATAGCCAAACGGATCGAGGAACGAAGAAGGGCAGGGGTTTAAGTATTCTCATCAAGACAAGAATGTGGACGAGAAGAACGAAGGCTACCAATGTTGCTAGGGATGTGTTGTTCGTTGTGTAAAGTCCGTGTAACCGCGGCGTTTGACGAAGGGGGAAAAGGTCAGTGCGAACCGGCAATGGATTTTGAGCCTGGTTCCCCGACCAGCGAAGAGGCGCCAGTCGAACTCCGTAATTCCGCTCAACAACCGGCAAAACCGGATTCGGGATGACGTGCCAAGGCGCTTTGTCTGTTTGACTTTGCTTTGAAGGGGGCAGAAAAATTGCTCCGAGAAAAACCATCCGAAGCAGACAGATTCCCCTTCAACATGACGGCTATGTATTTTGATGCTTCTACCTTCTGCACAAAACAGGAGAAGGAGGAAGTCTTTCTTCTCGTGTCCGGGTATACAAGGAGACCTTGACAGGTCAGATAGAGTGCTCGACAGAGTCAGGAATATGTGCGAACCTTCGCCTTGCGGAGTGCAAGCCCTACTCGGCTGTGTGATTCGGGTAGGCTGACCAGCTATCAATCTTATTTTCCCCTAGAGAGGTCATCACTCCGAATGCTGATCATCAAGAAGATGGCTCGAACAGAGCTTGCAACATTTGTGTGAAGCGCTGTTTGGTATATGTGCGAAGATCCTCGCTTTGACACCGCTCTGGTGAAGGAGCGTGAGATATCCTACTAGGAATGTTCGAGTCAGCTTCGCAAGACCATGACGGCATCCTAAGAGCGACTTCAGCGAAGGGGTTTGCCAGCACGATAGATGATCGGCCTGCCCAGGGAACCCTCTATTCCTTCCTTTTGCGACTTCAGCGACCTAACCCATCTCACCTCCAACCCGCCTTCCAACAGCCCATTTCTCGCGGCTCCAAATCGATCATTCCAAACAATCGACACACATCTCTCCACCAACTCCGTCGCATTTGCGATCTCTGTTGGCTCCGCAGCTACACCCTGCGGCTGTGCAAGCACATGCATCGCCACTAGCGGCACACTGCTCGACCTAACTTGGAGGAGCGCTTGCTTGCTGAACCCGGACGACGAGAGGATGATGCCTGCTAGCGGCGCTTCTGCCTCCTCCCCACTTCCTCCTGTTGTGAGCGGGCTGGCAGAGGCAGCGCGAAAGACAACGCCTTCCATCTCACGAATGAGCACAGGGCCCATCTTCTTGCCGCCTTCGTCTTGGCATTTGCATTGAGCCACGACGCGGATTCGATTTTCAGGGTGGAGCGAATTGGAGAGGGGAGAAGGCGTCCACCAGCCGCGAAGGTCGATGCCTCGATCGCCGGCGCCTCCGGTACGCTCAAGGTGCATGCCAAAGATCTCGCGCAGGACAGAGCCACAGAGGAGCTCGTAGCGTGTGCCTCTTGCGACCGAGCTTTCAGCTTCCTCGAGCGGGTTCGGAAGGGAACGACTGCGCGTTAGTGGACGCGGCGATGGCGATGTTGCTGCTTTTCTGAGTTGTACTGAGCTGTGGTATAGTTGAGCGCTGGTTGCTGAAGCTCGCAAAAGAGTTGACCAAGGACGCCATGTCGAGCGGGATGCAGCAGTTCGAATTGCCGTTGGCAAGAGGCCAACGAATGGTCGGCTACATATCAACGCCATGGTATTCGGCTTCAGCTGGCCACGCAGCCGCTGTTCACGCTTCCACAGGCCTACGATGCGCTCTGTGTAGCAACAAAGCGGACTGATCGCAAAATAAAGTGTGTGAAAGTTGGAAGGAAGGTATGGTGGGGTGAGAAGCAGCATCGACAACTTCAGGGTCCAACATGTAAGAACCGGCCGAGTCGGAAATTTTAAGAAGATCTTGGCGACTCACTCTTTCCATTCCGTCTTGCACACACTTTCTTCCATTCTCCTTCCCTCATTCATCACTCTCAACCGCTTCAATCAACACGACTTCTGAGTAGAGACTGCAACATGCTCGCCTCAACCTCTCGCATCGCAAGCGTCTCTCTCCGCCAAGCAGCTCGCGCTGCCTCTGGCGCTAACCTGCGTCGCGCCATCTCCACCGCCCGCGTCCGCAGCGCCATCACCTCCTCTCAACCCTCCACCCTTTCTCCGCTTGCACGCACCTACGCAACCTCGACCACGCCCACTTCCACCTCTTTGGACCCTGCCGACGAAGAATCCCAGCGCTTCCTCGAAGAAGGCACCACGCACCTCGAAGCTGGCGACCTGTCCTCTGCCAAAGCGTCGTACCTGCGCTCTCTCTCGATCAAACGCAACTCTTCGGCGCTCTTCAACCTCGGCGTGTGCCTCTACCACGATCGCGACCTCCCCGCCGCCATCGACGCTTGGAAAGAATCCCTGGCCCTCTCGCCCGATTCCGCCGATGCACACACCAACCTTGCTTCCGCCTACGTTCTCAGCAAACCGTCTCGACCCGATCTGGCGGTGAGCCATCTCAAGACGGCAGCGGGCATCACGCCAGAAGATCCAGAGATCCAGTACAACCTAGCGGCGGTGTTGGAGGCGTGTGAGCAGTTGGAGGAGGCGTTGGTGGCGTACAAGAGGGCGCTCGAGGGGGGGATCGCAAGGGCCGAACAGAATATTAGGAATTGCTCGGCGAAATTGTTGAGCGCAAAGTTTGCGGTAAGGGAACAGATGGAGGAAGAAGAGAAGAAGGCAAAGGCGGACGCGGAGGGCGAGAAGAAGGAGTAGGTTACAATGTAACAAAGCAGATAGAACTATGTCTCAAGGGCCTTTGCGACTGTGAAGACGAGTCTGTGATGCTGGTCGAGAGGAACGAGAATGCTTGAAAAGTGCATCCATTGAAAGGGAACCGCGTTATGATTGAGTGTCGAATACAAATACATTGTGGTTGAGAAGTGGCAGCTGACATGCTTTCCGGCGATTCGACTTTGTAAACATGTCCAGAGGGTCAACGTTAGGTTGGGCATTGATGAGTGTGTATCATTGCGTAGCTTGCATGTGACTGACTTTTGATTAGGCGTTTTGGCAGATCGACCTTCGTCTGATGTCTTGATCCATATGAGAGGAGGTTCTGATCGACCTTTGTCGGGATTCTGACTATGTCGATGCCACTTGTGCATCGTGCTGATGTGACATTTGACTCGTTGCACTCGCCTGTCCCGCCCTACTCTTCCTATACCCCTCGATCACTGTCCTCATCCTCATCTGTTCTGCCTTGACATTCCTCCTGCACGTCTCCCAGCTCGCCAATGCCACAAAGCAGAAACTCCCCACTCCCCAATTCAGCCCTCTTCTCAACCCCCTCCCCGCAACTAGGCTAATCCCCGTAACGCCAGCCGCCGTCGCCATACCCATGAGAAGACTTCCTCGCGCGCAAGGCATGGATCCTATCCGAGAAAAATCCTTGACTGGATCAATCTGACCAATCGCCGCTCGAAGCTTCGTCGCTTCCGCCTGCATACAATATCAATCAGCACAGAGTTAGTAAGAAAAGAAAGAGGAAAAAGAAAGCGCGGGGAGGGAAAGAGTGCCTACCTTGGTGCCGCCTGAAACACCGGAGCTCGAAGCCTCGCCACTATTCGACGGCAGAGGCTGCTGCGCTTCATGCAATCTCGACATCGTCACCTCGTTGTCTATGTATCGGAAAGATGAAGAAGGAAGGATGAATGGGAGAAAAGCAGAAAGAAAGTGGAGATGGTGGCTGCACCCCAAATCTTCCAAAGCGTATCCCAATCTGCACTCACTTTGGCAGCGACAAAGCGTTGTCTTGTGTAAGCTTTTTTTCCGAGTTCCGCAACGCGCTTGCACCGCCAAGAGCCAGCTCCAAGTTTTAAACTCATTCCATCCTCTCGCAAATCCTTCTTTCCCCACACTACACAACCTCACAGCGTTCGTTGGGCTCAACTTTCATGCAAACCTCACCAAGATGGTCCGACGAGTTTGTTCCATTGGACAACAAAAGCTACAATAAATGTACACAAAACGCCAACGAGTGCCGGCGGATGAGAGAAGAACAGAAATAAAGGTATGCAAGGAAGAGAGATAGAATCCAAGAGAGTGTGGGTTGTACTGTGTGTGCTGCCTGCACGTGTGTGGTTGGCCAAAGCATGTACTGCTTTCAGCTAGGGGATCCGGGGAAGAATGGGAGTGGAGAGAGAGGGAGAGAGAGAAATGCCTTGTATAAAAGAATGTGTTTTGCCATAAAATGCATACGAAGTGCTTTGATGACAAGTTGGAAGATAGGCCAGAACGTCACCTTCGCATCTTCAGTAACTTTGAGAGCGACACAGGTGACATGAAACGTGCATTTTGAGGTCAAGATGACAGGAAAGCTTCGGTCTGAGCGTTCGTAGCTTAGTAGGCACCGCGTTCGCTGTAACGGCGCGACCTACCACCACGGTAAGGAGCAGTACCCATGGGAGGAGCGAGCGACGCCCTGCTTCCATACGGGTCACCACCATAGCTCCTCCTTGGCGCACGATCGTCGTAACTCCTCCTGTTGTCGTAACGATCGTAGTCATCCGCATAGGCACTTCGGCTAGTGCGACGCGAATCGCGACGACCAACATTGCTGTAAGCGCGCTCTTGTTCAGGCTCGTAGTAGTCATCGTAGCGCGACCTACGGCTAGCACGGCTGATAGGACGCTGCTGTTCGTAGTAGTAGTCCTTTTCTGGGTATGCGTTGGGAGCAGCGTAGACGGGACGAGCGGGCTCGTAGTCGTCCTGGTAGTAGTTTTGCTGGTCACGCGATCGCTTCATCCACCAGCCCAGAGCCAGCATCATGAAGCCGAAGAAGACCGGAGGAAGAGATGCAAGCTGCATCCAGATGGCGGGACCAAGCGCAGCTTTGGTGGGAGTGAGAGCGCCGGTGCTGGTGAAGCTGTTGGCCTTGTTACGTGCGAGGATGAAAAGAACAAGCTCAATAACGAGAGCGGCCATGGTGAGGAACGAGGCCCAAAGCGCGGCGAGAGGCCAGAGGAAGGTGTTGGTGCAAAGGTGAAGGAAAGCGGCACCAGCAGCGAGACCAGTGAAACCGGCTGCGATAGGCTGCACCACGAGAGCGTAGGGCAGCTTGTTGACAAAGAAGAGGCGGATGGCATTCTCGACACCCTCCCACATCTGCTGATAACCGAGACCGGTTGGCGAGCATGCGGTTTGCCCGCCCTGCATGTAACATTGCGACCAAATTCCAAAGGTGACTTTGAGTGTCTGCGTGGATTGTTGGTTGTCATTGAAGTTAACGTAGAGGAAGTAGATGCCCTTGATGTAAGGCAAGCCGAGCGAAACAAGCAACTGGAGGATGAACGAGGCTCCAATGGCGAGGAAGCCGACAAAGATGAAGAGGGCGGCTGGCAGCCTCATTTTGCGAGCGACTGTGATAGTAGGGTGATGGAAGAAACTCTATCGGACAAGGTCGAGTCGTTGAATGGAAGCGTCAAAGCCGGTAGGGGTGGAGGAAGCTCGTCGTGCTGTGTGCACGGAGCGGATGGATGATGTACGAAGCCCAAGTAGGCAACGCAAAGGGATGATGGCGTAAAGATGTAGGACAGTCGACACGAGATGATGATGGTGGTGATGATAAAGCTAATAGAGCTGCCGTACAGATGGATGACTGGGGGGAGAGGCGAGGCCACGAGATGCACGAGGGGAGAGAGTCGGGCGAGGGGAGAAGTTCAAGAAGAGGAGCAGAAGAGCAGAGGAGCAGAGGAGCAGAGGAGCAGAGGAGGAAAGGGGAAAGAGGACAAACGACAGAGGAGTGGATGAAGCGGGCGCGAGCAAAGCAGTAGCGCTAGGCGCTTGCAGGTTGAATTAAGGCCGTTTGGGTGGAGTGAGGGGAGTGAGGAGGGGAAGAGAGACTGATGAGGAGGAGGAGGAGGAGGAGGAGGAGGAGAGAGAAGGTGATATGACGAGAGAGTCAATTGTGAAACAGGCGTGCAGCATTAGTATGAGCATGAGCGTCAACAGCAGACGGGCATCCAAAGCAGCGGGCGGAACACAAATACTGTAGAGACAAACCAACATGAGCAGGCGGAGGACAAAGCCATCCTAAGAGAGAAGGTGTCGCAGCGGCCACAAGGTGAGACAGACCAAAGGATTGTGGACTGGCGACGCCATTAAAAGACAGAGAGAGAGAGAGAGAGAGAGAGACAACACAAGCAGTTCCTTGAATTTGAATCTCCGCGATGGAGGCGGCAGCACAACGTCCACACTCTTTTTCAACGTCCCGAACCGACGCTTTGTCTGTCAAGCGGTTGTCACAATCACCACCACATCCACAACAATAGTCAGACGCCGCAATTGCGCTTTCTCCATTCTCTTTTTAGTGCCAACCCCAGGCAGACGTACAGTATGTCGATCGCAGATCCGTCAATCTTTATTTTTCGTAATAACTTTTGACTTCAATCGAGCAGTCAGGCGTCAAGCAACAGCAAACACGCACAATAGAACGAGGCACGATGGATAGGCCAAACAGCTTGATCGTTTGCTTCCAATAGAATATACTGTACACGTACTACACTGGTGCTGTACTGGAGTGAGTGGGTGTAGCGAGCGAAACAATAACAATCATTACTGTAGTTGTTTTAGGCGAGGTTGATGCATTACATCGGCTACGAGAGCGTTGAGGTCGAGTGCGATCGTAGCTCCCCCTTTTGCGTTTGGACTGGCTGCGATTTCGAGGACCGACTACTGTATGCAGCCAAAAAGCTGATCTACAAATCTATTTTATTTGCCAGTGTTTCCCCTTGCGCTTTCACTTTCAAAGGCAGCAGCCGACTCTGCTCTGCGCTCTGCACTGCACTGCACTGCAATACCCTGCTCCTGACTTGACATCTCGCCGTACTGGACTGTGCTGTACTGTACCGATCAAGCGGCTCCACTCTTTGACATGTTCATGCAATGAGACCAGTGATACATTTGTGTCTTGCGCCTTCGCATGCGCAAACACCGGCCCCATTTGCACCCGACGCTGTGACGTTCATCAACGTGGTGGTGATGAAGCTCTTTTTGTGCTTGAGCACCAGAGCCGGTACGAGCGAGTTCAAAGCTGAATTCAGGCAACCGTTCTCAGAACATGCGGACACTTTCCGGAAACATCAGCATTTCTCCCTTGAGTCTCAACTGCAAGAAAATCCAAACACAGATGTTATTTGACTGTTGTTCAAGTGAGGATCTGCAGGCAATACAAACCTGAGGTTTGTCGGAATAATCTTTACAGAAGGATCTGCTTTCTGCAGTTCCTTAATTTTGTTTTTCCAGTTTAGTACATATTTTGTGCGAGTTGATGCCGGAGGTCGAATTTGATTGCGTGCCTTGACTCTGGAAATATCCAAACATCTTCTTTTTCGCGGTCCACTACAGTCGAACCTCTCAAAGTGACACACGCGACAAATTTAAAATTATTTGAAAACTGCAAATTAATTATGGCAACAAGAAGCAGTCCAAAAAAATGCAACCATACCTATGCGTTCACAAACAATACTTTGACCCCCCTTCATATACATCATATTGAGGCGCTAATCCCATCTCAGACAATGACATAGACTGCTGTCCTTTCTACCACCATCAGTCTCTACAACCATGACCAAGGCACCAGATTCACCTGATACATAGACTGTTGGATCAAGAAAGTGCAGGTGAAGCCACTTAGACTGCCAAAGCCATACATGCCAGCCATAGTATCCTTGACCAAGGCGTTTTGGCAGCTTTCAGAACTTTTAGAACTTTGTTTAGCCATTCAAATGCTCAGCAACATGATGAGATCTATTTCAAAAGTTTTTGCAGCTTCATAGGTAGTCTAACCATTGAGATACAGGGAAATCCAGATCACCGTCAAAATTTGAATTTGCAAAAATATTTATTTTTCTAATGTGTCACTTTGAGAGGTTCGACTGTAATCGCTCCTCTCCGCCAAGGTTGACTGGCAGCTCTTTGTGACCTTCCTTGTTCAGCGGCTCTTTCGGTGTGCGGATCAAGACGTTGCGAGAAGTGGTCAACGTGAACGACAAGTCAACAAGGCAAACGCGTTTGCAAAGTCAGAGTGGGTGTAGATGTGGTCGCCAAGTCTTGGCATCCCACATGCTCAACCCTCTTTTTCGCACCGACGGGTTCTCAGATCCGCAGGCCTGCCACCAAGCCACCGCTTCTCAGCACAACCAAGTACAGTTCACCCACCTAATGTGGGCTAAGTCTATGTGCTCAAGATCGCAATGAACACCAGGATACCGCCAGCAGCTTGAACTCGAAGAAGAAGACTTTGTCAGAAGTTGAGGAAAAGATAGGCAGCAAGGTCGAGGTTAGCCTCGCAGCCGAACATGTATGTACGTTGTAGATCTGGGGCAACCGGCTACTCTACTGTGTTAGCCGAACTCCCTCCACCGCACGCAAGCACTCGTACGAGATATAATCGGGAGACCGATCCCGATGAGTCCGATATGAACATTTGCCTACTTCACAATCGTGCACACCGAAGAAACGTTCGAGGCTGCTTGTATTTCACACGAACTAGAGAATCGCATGAGGCGATCCAAACGAAGCTGATCCAAACGAAAGCTGCAGATAGAATGCACTATTTTATTGATGGGTATGCTACAAGAAGATACACGTATAAACAATCAGCGCAGACACTGGGCAAAGTACTGCGCCTTCCAGGAAGAATGTATAGTGAAAGGCGAAATGCGCATCCATCGACAGGGGCATGCCACCTTATTCGATCATGAGACGCTCAGAAAGCGCCATGTCACCGCGCTTGAAGACCGGAAAGGATCTTAGACGGTGCCCTCGGCACCTTTCCTCTCGGGGTTTGGCACGTATGCCGGAGGTGGGGGGCCAGGAGGAGGGGCGTACAAGGCTGCATCGTCGTTATCCCTCGCAGGAGGCTCGCCAGGGGGAGGGCCGTACGCTTGTGTGTGAGGCTGCTGACCATATGGACTTGATTGTGGGTATCCGTTGTTGTAGCCCTGGTAATAGTTGGTTGGCTGGTTGTTCTGATACGACATGGGGATGCCCTGCGATGGCGTTGTTGCCGCGAACCTTCTTCTACGACGACGGGCTGCGGTGAATGTGATAAGGCCAATGATCAAGATGATAACAACTGCGATACCGACACCGATACCGGCTCGGGCGCCGTAGCCTAGGCCGTTACCGCACCCGTAATAGCTTGTGTAACCGTTGCAGTAGTAGACCATTCTTAAGGATATGCGACTTCTGCTTTAGAGGAATTCCTTCTTGAGAGCGTGGTCTGAGATGCTGTGGCTTTTCAAAAGCCTTAAGTTGATTCCAGGTGTTCAGATACGAAGTGGATGTATTGCCGCGTTGTAGACTTGTTGTCTAGTTCCAGCGGGCAGAGCGTGACGACGACGCGGTTCGTGGGTTGCGGATGTGTGTGTGGGCGTGACGAGTTGGATTGCCCTTGTATATGAGAAGTGGATGTGATGGAGAAGACGGTAACGAAGGAAGAAGTGCAATCTTCACCTTATACCCTCTTGTATGGCAATCCATTACCAATCCGCTGAGT
Source organism: Pseudozyma thailandica (assembly GCA_023212835.1). Lineage (NCBI taxonomy): Eukaryota > Fungi > Basidiomycota > Ustilaginomycetes > Ustilaginales > Ustilaginaceae > Pseudozyma > Pseudozyma thailandica. Next base: position 17,475 of record JALCCH010000001.1, read on the forward strand.
CCACCTCATCGGCCAACCGAGCTACGCCTCTTGCCTCTTGCCTCTTGCCTCTTGGGCATCTGGCCATGTCTCTCACGCTGTGACTTGTGCTTCTTTGCCGCCGAATTCACCTTGCTCAGCGCGGCATCTTGGCGCTGCAGGGTCGGCTCTCTGCAAGGTGGAGGTCCATTTGCACAAATTGACTGACGTACCACCCGACTTTGTTCAACTCGCCACTCTCGACTTGACTTTGCCAAGCTTCCCTGTGCAGCTGCGCCCTAATTTCCGAAGGAATGCCCGCGAAAAAGAGCAGACTGGGCTGTGCTCGGCAGCTTTTCTCGTGGCGTTTACAATTAGGCAATAAATCAGTCACAGGAGACAAGCAAAGCTGCTCAGCTGCCTTTTTATTTTTCGCCCCGGCAGTGTCAAATTTGGACACCAGCGACGTCATGAACGGCATTCTTGCGTTATTTTCTGCTGATGTCGACTCGCACTTGGAAACTGCTTAACACACACTTGTGCCTCCTATACCTTTTGTGCTTCGACCCTCACAGCCTCCTGGACCCTGGATTAGGCGGAACAAAAGAAAAGGAATTCGACCAGACTTGCCGATGCACATGTTAGCCTGCGCTCGACCTCTGACAGCGGCTCCTCCATTCTTCTCTTCTTCAGAAACGAACCCAAATGAAAGGTATCAACACGTGGCCGCACAGACAGGCACAATCGATTGCCAAGAGAGAGAGAGAGAGAGAGAGAGAGAGAAAGAGAGAGTCACAGCTAACATTGAGAGCATTGGAGAAGAAGATTTGCTTTGCGATAGAATTTGCTGTCTTGTCCAGAGTAACTCCTTTGGAGATCTTACAAACGACTCTTGAAGATCCTGGTATTCTCCGCATCTCCGATCCTGCCAAGCAGATGCCTACCCACATACGGGTTGACAAACACCTCCTCTGGATCGTACTTGTTCCTCGTCTCCAAGAAGTCGTTCCAATGAGGATACAGCTGCGACAGCTCTGTCGGCGAGCACGAGTGCGCCTTTGCCCAATGCGGTCTTCCCGAATAATGCCTCATCAGGGCTTCAAACTTTGCGAAAAGCTGCCTGTACCTCACCGGACGGTTGTACGGTCGGTACTGCACGATGCCGATGTAGCAAGTCTTGCGACCCTGAGAATGGCTCAGCCAGATACCGTCGGCGTCAGTGAATCGGATTTCGACGGGGAAGTGGATGCGATCTCCGTCAGCGGCCGCTTCTTCTTCGTCGAGCCAGTCGCGCATGGCTCGGATGGCGGCAGCGGCGCGGTTGAAGGGGATGGCCCATTCGTCGGTGTATTGTGGGAAGAGGCAGTCCATGTTGAAGATGCGGTCGGAGCGACCGACTTCAGACCAGACAGGGTTCTCTGGCGACAAAGGGCGTGGGGCAGGTGAGTCACGGGCAAAGGCGCCAAAGTTGCCTGCAGGGATGCTGGTTTGCAGCCACGAAAGCGAAGGCTCTGCCTCGGTAGAAGCGCCGACGCTTCCGCTGGTAGCGAAAGTCTGGCCAATATCACGGATCAGACGTTTCTGCTCCTCATCCTGCGTCTTCTCGACAGCCGTATGGGAGCTGGACGATGCGACGAGCTGAGACTCTGCTGCAGGCGCCTCCGTAGTAGCCGAGATGCGATTATTGCCAGAGGCGGTTGACTGCGAAGAGGCGGAATCGGGGAAGGCAGGGTGGGTCAACGCGTGAATCCATCGTACGGCCGTAGGAGACCACTGCCTGTTGAATCGCGAAGTATACAGCAAGAACTCGGTAAGGCGGTGGCCTATCAATGACGCCTTGATGCGAGCAGAGAGTGTCGGAGGAGCAGAAACGGGTTCCGTCGTGCGATTGGCACGCAACATCGTGATTCTCTTGACCTGAGGGAACCACATGAGACGCACGTGCTGTGCCGATCCAACCACCTGTTCCAATGCCAACTGAGCATGTCTCGTCTCTTCGTCATCCTCTGGGTCCATGCGAGCATAGTGATCCGCCTCCTGAGCGGCGTTGCCCGGGATCGGGTGAATCTCGGAAGCCTGCGTAGATCGGTAAGAAGGCTTGTAATGGGGCGAACAAGCTGGCAGGCGCTTGTTCTTGCTCAAGAGACCGCCGATCGCAGCATTTGCATTGACAGTTGCATTGCTGGGCACAGCGGGGAAGCCGTTCTTGGCGCCAAAGATCGAGTCGAACGTGAGCTCTTCGGAGTACTGCTTGAGGTTGAAAGCATTCTGAACCTTGAGTGTGACCGAAGTGATGAGACCAGTGGAGCCAAGACCGCAGAGTGTCGCGTTGAACAGCTCAGCATGCTGCTCGCGGTTGCATGTTAGATGTTGAGTGCCCCCAGGAAGAGGACAGAGGATGGTGAGCTGCGAGACGTAGGATGAAACGACAGGGAAGAGGATGCCGGTACCATGAGTAGCCGTCGAGATGAGACCAGCGATGGTCTGATCCGAAATCGAGCCCACGTTGCACATGGCTAGTCGAGGCTCAGCCGAGTCGAGTGCTTCATGAATGTCCGAGATGTAGGTTCCAGCCAGTGCGGTAATCGTGTAGTTGGCATGATCGATGCTCACGACACCCTTGAGACCCTCCATGCGCATCGCCCAGCCCGTGGTGAAAGGCAAATCGCTGGGACTGTGAGCACGACCGATAGCACGGAGCTGTACACCCTCACGCCGAGCCAGCTCGACAATTGCGGCACAGTGGGTGACGGTAGTAGGTGCGAAAACTCTTGATGGGATGCTCTGGAAGGAGCGACCCCAGTTCTGGAATTTGGCTTTGGGCGAGCTGGAAGGCAGCACGATGGGCTGCACCAGCTGTTCAAGCTGCTCGACCGTGAGCGTGGATTGCTGCAGAACATTTGCATCCAACAAAGATGAAGCTTGATGCTTTGCCGGCAGCTCCGGTGAGGAGAGTGTGATCTTGGATGTAGAAGCCATTGTGTGCTGTACCTAATCGAGGTGTGTATGGGTGCTTGCCGCCGTGGTCTCCGGATTGTTAAGATAGGAGCTATTACTTGCCAGGTGAAAGGATGCTGCGGGGAGTCTGGCTGTCTTGCGTGACTAGCTAGGCTATAAAGGATGCCTCCGGCGGACAAAGATTTGATGGTGAATGTCAAGAACGAAGAAGTGGACTGCGGGATGAGATTCGATGGAAGAGAGAGGTGCGCGGTTCTGCTTATGCTTGCGAGAAGAACGGGTCTGGCTATGCATCGATGAAACGCATTCGTGCACACTGACAAAGGACCCATGTCGACACGAAAACTCAGCTACAACACTCAAAGAAATCGCTTCATTGGGCGCACTGCTCGCTCTGTTGGCTTACGAGATTCATTCGGCGTTGCTCTCGTTGTTTGCTATCAGCGCCCTGAAGTTGGGATGGACCGCGGATCTTGAGATTGAACGAAAAGCCGAAACGGAGCCAACAAGGGTCTGCTCGAGAAGGACTGGACACAAGGAGAATTTCGGGTCGGAGGAAACGATTTTTGGAGAATCGAGGCAGCAGAGCAGTCTCTTGACCAGGTGGAGGATTGCATGAGGGGTTTTTTTTGTCTTTTTGATTTTCCCAAATCGATCTTCTCGTTGTGTCCGTTTAGACGAAAATTCGAGATCTTCTTGCATCAAACAACAGAAATAACATAATGATGAAAGCCGGGATCGCGCTGTGCTGCTGCGACGCGACCCTTATCGCCTTACACAGATCTCAAGGCACTTTGCTCCCTCCCTTTCTCTCTCTCACAGTACACGTTCCCCTTGCAGCGTTTGGACAGTGTGCGAGTTCGAGAGACACGCGTCCAATTTGGTAGCTCGATTACACAAGCCGATCTTCCGTCTCCACAACGCAGACACCGCACAAGATCATCGACCACAGCTCCTCACCTGAACTAAATTGAGCTTCGCGCCGGTCCCTTTTTCTTTCAACTCTCAACTGGAGACGCAAGATTGAGTTGTGCACCGCTTTCAGTGTTAGCTTCGTCCAGATACAGTAAAGGCTGCGCAGATTTGGCTAGAAATCACGGCCAAATGAGAGGGGAGCGCCGAACAGATGCACAGGTTGCACGTCTTTACCATATGAAGGCTCGCTGCGATGCAGTATCACGCCATTGGATCTGCCTCGCAGCAGCCGCGTGGCTTCCGCGGAAACGTTGCATTTTCCTTCGATATCGGGATCGATCAGAGTCGGAAATACCGATCCACCTCTTTCTTGGCAGAACTTGACATGCTGCATGCCCTCTCTCCCTCTTTCATAATCGAATGGGTCGCACCGCAGGGAGAGAGCAATCGATGTTGATGGCCAGCATGCATTACATTGATATGTCAGATGCGTTTCGAATTCCTCAAGGAGGAACCATTGTAACTACACCGTGGCGAGAGCGAGGCTGCGCTCTACTTTCAACCTTGAGACCTGCCTTTTCGATCATCGCCTTGAATTGTGACAGCATTCGCTCGATACCGTTGAGACAACACCTTTCCTGACTCGCTTTTAGAATTTCATCTTTCCTGCAAGATCACCAGAGCGAAAGAGCGGATAAGAGGCCACGCGCAATTGCTGAACAGATTGCCATTCTACATCCTCCTCCATTGCGACAGTTGCAGGCTGCAACAGCGTGTCCAAGATCAACAGCTTGGAGTCGCCATGCATCTTCGCCTTGATGTTCCTCAGAATAGTGACTGTCTTCTCATTGTTCCGATCGTGCATGATTTATCGCATCATGAATACCGTTTTGGACGCCGGGATCAGTATCTACTCATACCCTTGTTGCTGCAACCCGAGTTCACATCACAAGACCTTTCCCATAAACTTCTTTCACTCTGCATCATCGTACCACATGGCGATATACATCTTGTTTGACAGCATCCAGATCGTCATTTAGCAGGAGAAACTCTCTAGATGTAAACAGAAGCGATAAAGATGCGCGCAGGGTGATACACTGTGGGAGTGCTCACTGCGGTGGCCTAGGGGCAGGGCTCAGAAGAAGCCCACCACCAGCTTGCCTCAAGATCTTGTCACCGGGAGAGGGACCGGGTTGAGCAAGGCTCGGCTCAGGATCATTGCCGTACACGCCAACAAACATGTTCTGATTGTCCATCTTCTGGCAAGCACCGCTCTTGAACGGCATCTTGGCGACATCCTGCTGAGCGCAAGTATGATAACCCTGATCGTTCAGATCGTAGTAGACGGGGCTGAAGATCATATCGATAGCCGTAAAGAGGGGTTCGACAGCCTTGAACGATTTGAAGCTGGTAGTATTCAGCTCAGTACACTGGACGGTGTTGTAGAGCTGTCTCGTTACTGAGTGAGGGTTGTTGGGGTCGGCAGTGCAATCATCAGAGGTGTAGAGCTCTAGCACTCCTCCGCCTCCGTAGGAAGTGCTTTCGAGGCACACCGGGCAAGAGCCATGAGTTGCATCAGGGGCAGATCCAGAAGCGACCCTACGCTTGTGCAATCGCTCACACTGAGCTACACCCTTTTTGAGCGGAATGTTGTCTGGATTCCAGACATACCCTCCCTGATTAAAGGACTGGTCGAATTTGGCCGACCAAACGCCCACAGCACCAGCATCCAGGTTGGGGAAGCTAACGCACTCCTTGTCCCTGTAAGCCCTAAAAGTCCGAGTCGACGACATCCAGGCCATATTCTGTACAACGGTATCGGACTCTTCCTGCTTTGCGAATCCAATTCCAACGCCTTGGACGACGCCGAGGACACGAATCGACCCAAACGGAGATTTGAGAGAGTGTGCAACGGCACCATCGAACAGCATCTGCTCATTGTTCTTGATCAAAGCGGTGGACACGGTGCGCACAAGAGGCAGGGGCTCGGAGCAAGTGTTGTCCTTGAAGAAGGCGACCTGGACGACAGGGCATTTCTGGGGATCAGTGGCGAAGTCGGTCCAACATTCGCTGCCATCAGCGGAGCGCTTGTCAAGGTCGAGCGACGTAGGCTGAACGGCGGCCAGTGCAGGCAAGAAGCCAAGGCTGACAGAGGTCAAAAGAGTTGAGAGAAGAGCGGCGCGAGTTGAGCCCAACATCTCGATCTAGTGTCGGTGAATGGAAAAATGTCTATGGGAGTCGTCGATGTTCTAGAGGTCCCGCAGCATCTTCAGGTACTTATATCTTCTTCGTTACTCTCGCAGAACCATGAAAGACAGCGATCTGCCCCTGCATCAGGTGCAGAGCAATCAAGACGTCACGTCATCGGTCCGCGCTTCCGGCTGTGTGCCACCACAGACACCTTCATCGTGATACAGTACCAATTCTTGATCTAGCCTTTCAGCCCACCCATCGGCACCACAGGTGGTTCATATCAGCCACATGTCACAGCCCAAAACCCACGGACAAGCACAGAGGTGCTCTAAAGTGTCTGCATTGACTGAGCGATCTATCATCAGTCCGCTTTCCGATGATTGGCAGCAGGGCCTTTCGGTGGTGGTCCCACCGGTGCCTTTTGTGCGGCAGATCTCGAGTACATATTCTGGCCTCCACTGTTGTACATTCCTGAGGCAACCGTCATTGCCACTCCTGCGCCGGAGTCCCTGCCATAAGCCTCACCTGGATGACCACCGACCGGCACTGCACCTTGAGATGAAGTCCAGGGCGAGGGCGAATTTCGACCGGAATTCAACGTACCGCGCCCACCATTGTTGAAGATTCCGCCCACCATCTCTGCAGCACGCTTGCCTCCTGTGCCGAACCCACCAAATCCACCGTTCACAGAGAATCCGCCCGCCCCAGCTGTGTCGCCCGTCCTGCCATACATATTTGCATTGCGCTCAAAGGCTTGTGCAGAGGGTGCTAGTGGTGCGTCTGCCAGCGATGGCAACAGCCGCACGATCCATCGATGCAGCTTGATGGTGGGCCAGAAAACCGGAAGACGCGATGGGACGAGTCGATGCAATGGGCCGTTGGAATATTCAGATCCGCCTTCCATGCCGAATCCGTTCGAGGTAGCAGCAACGGCTCCTGTCGCCGAGATGCGAGGCTGAGGGTCGGCTAGCATGGCGAGAACCGTGCAAAAGGGAAAGACGAGCATGAAGAGCATCAAGTTGAGCAGCCCGCTCGGGTGGAAGAACGACACCGCGGTCGATGGTAGACCGAAGGCGATGAAGTAGGACCATCGTTCCTCGCAGTAGCGCATCCTGCGATCGAGCGACCAGCCTCGAGAGATCCATGCTTGCTCGAAGCAGTAGTACCCATCCACGAGACACATGAACAGGAACGAAAGCAGACGTCCCAAGTATGGGATGCGGCCGAGCAAAACATAGAAGACGGTGTAGTTGGCGATGAGGATGATGCGATAGCTCTCTTGGATCAGGCGTCGAGAAGTGCCTGGAGGCAGCGATGGGTTGCTGAGGGTGAGTCTACGTACATGGCCGTGACGGAGCTTGTAAGCAGCTTGGGCAATGTCGGACGTCCACGATGATGCGAGCAGGTAGCTTCCTCCGATGAGTGGGTACATCCAGAAGACGTTGCCGAGTGAGCCGATGATGGAGTCGGATTGGGCGATGTCGTTGACCGACTTGACCGGTGGTTGCTGGAACAAGACGGTAGGAAAGAAGGCCAATTCGAAGAAGAAGACAACCGCGCTGATGGTACCGCTGAGCAAAAGACCTTTCAAGACACCGTTGCGGATCTCGCTCGAGCTCGAAATCAACCTCAACGCTTCTGCCCACCGATTGCCATCCCACCATCCTGCTCTTGCCCATGTTAGATGTCGCTGCAGACTTTTGAGCAGCGAAAGCCGTGGGATATGTTCTGCTGGACCTTTGGCGGACCAAGACGTAGGACGTGCACTGTTGCCTAGCGGCCATGGAAGACCAGAATCGTAGATTTCATCGATTCTACCTCCGCCTCCACCTTCGATATCGAGGTCTACGTCAGAGACCGAGAGGCCGCCTGGTTGATGATAGAAGGGGCTTGACGAACCGCGGCTGTTAGCGGGTACGCCGAGCATGCTTTCTGGTGGTTCGCAGAGCTGCGTTGATCAGCTGATCGAAGTCAGTGAGTCGAGCCTACTAATTTTAACTGTCGACTGGCCGTGGTATATGATGGTATCTAGAAGAGGTCTTGAGACAAGTGCATGATTCAGTACGAGATCTGGGGTGCAAGCGCTTCCTTGGCGATCTAACCAGTAAGAAGAACAGAGCTCCGTGTGTGTCTTTTTGTGATTGTCTGTGTTTCCGGACACCAACACTCACACTTGCTGTCACGCGGCGGAAGTCTTAATCCTCCACCTCACTTCCCCGGGTCCCGTGCATCACGGCTTGATCGAAATTGGGTTTTGCAACAGATTATATGTGCAACTGTGAGACACAGGGGTATCCTATCCCGGCTAGCTCAGTCGGTAGAGCGTCAGACTCTTAATCACAAGGGTTTCCGAGTAGTACTCGGAGTTCATCTGAATGTCGTGGGTTCGAGCCCCACGTTGGGAGGACATTTTTTTTTTTCGTTTCGTTTTGTTGGCTGTTTATATTTACATGGTTTTTATCTTTTGCTTTGTTCTCTTCCTTTCAGTATCTTGCCCGCATTCATGTACAGTAATAGTATTCTGTGACCGCCGATGTACTGGTTCGTCCCAGACACTGAATCAAGCCTAAGCGTTCTTTACTGTGGACCGTCTTGGAGACCACTCACCAGGCAGCATGTCCACACGCCTAAGAAGCAGGCGTACTTCGAGTTGAGGCAACGCCAATCTCGGGTGTCGAGCTCCAAGCCGACTCTCGAATTGACTGATGCCGTCGCATCCAGTTGCAACATTTTTTTGACCGAAACGGATAGCGCCAAATCTGACTGTTTCGACACCGAGCTCAAGGCTACAAGAAGACCAGCAAGGGTAAGCCATTCAAAAAGAGCTGATTGAGAATCGGCCGGCGAGATCCGCTAAATTTACCGAAGTGCAGCATCTTATGACCTTGCTTCCGAAAAACTAAACAACCACAGCAAGAAGAAACTCCCAAAAAAAACACTCAGATCCCGAAATCTGCTTTGCATTTGCTACCGACGATTCGTCCCAGACCCAAAGTCAGCCAATGGAATCCGATTTGGTCCGGCATGGCTACGAAGAGCATGTCAGGACCGTCCGTGCCACATTTTGTGTTTGACCGATTGTTATGAGGACTGCAAGTACGCCAGAGGGTTCAGTGTGGCCATGAGGAAAAGGACAAGCGTGCTCGATTCGCTCTGAAGGTATTTGTTTGCTCTGATGCCCATCCTCGTCTAAAAAGAGGCGTCGAATGCAGACCAGGATATGCACGCTGCTCTGCAAGCAGAGACGCTAGAAGCTTGAAAAGCAGAAATTCTCCGTCGCGAGAGGCGCATCCAAGCTGCCAGCCAGTTCAAAGAAAATTTTCGGCGAATTTTTAGAGGTTCGACAGACGGGAGCGAAAGAAAGGCTTCTACAGCGCTTTACAGTATGATCGGCAGGGCCCGCGTTGCTTGGCACCCGCCCGAATCTTTCTTCTGTCTGCATGGCTTTTCGCAAGCTGCAGAAACACGAGACCAAACGATTTAGCCTGCCGGCGAAAACGAACCAGCAACGCCTCCCTTACTTGCGACATCCTCATGTCGTAGAAGCAAGACAGAGCGATGTAGGCTGAATCGGTTATCTACCGATGGCTCAATGTCTGCCCTAACAAAAGGCCTGAGACCAAAATGAGGATAGCTAAACCCGAAAAAGCGCTTGAATAAGAATGAGATCACACGCCGCCGATTCGATTGGGATTTTCGTCCTTGTTTGACACTTGCCGCCGTCTCCGATTTGCAATTTCTGGCAAGCGAGCTGGCCTCCATTTTTGCTTTTTTCTGACCGGCTTCAAGGCATCTGCGGTCCGTCGCCATAGAATTTTGACTAGGAATTCATGCCAACCACGTCACCGACCACAAAAACGTCACGCAGAGGATGCTGGTACAGTAGACATCATTTCTCAGCTGCTCGAATGCGTCCCCGCACCGCCCACCCCCACAAGATGATCATGAACCACCTTGTGACCTTGCTTGCTGCAGCCACGTCACGGATCCCTATCCAGCGGATTGTAGATTCGGACCTCTCCGTTAGCAGTCAGAACACCTGGTATTGACACGGCAGAAGCATCCGAGGCTAGATCAGCATGCATGGCCAAGCAAAACCTTATTGCCTGAACGCCAATGACAGGACGGCAAGCAGCAATTTCGTTGCCCGCGGCTTCACAAAGGATTTGATCGATCGAAATACTCCCAAAGACATCGGCAGCTTCCGAGCTGTGATTGGTGAAGCAATCCGCATGCCTGAAAACTTTCGAGCAGCGTCGCATGACCACGCTTGTCATTCACCGAATTCGCATCCTTCGCCTTGCGCATAGCGGCCCCTGCCTTCACAATGTTCACTTTTGAGACGCCTCTGCGAACAGCTTCTTGCCGTTACAAGATCCTATTGTCATCAGCGCTGCTCATTTGGCCGCTTCTCTGCCCAAATCACACTTCATATCGGTCGTTGCGCCACCATTTCGCCCATTTCCTCTCTCGTTCCCACCTGATCCGAGATAAGGTCTCGTTCAGCGATTGGCTGACCAGTCAGATAGCTTCGAAAGCTTGAGCTTGATTAGGGGCGCAATATCTTTTTTGCATTCGGGGTTGATCGCTCTTGCTCGAGGGCTGGCGACATCAAAGAAGGCGATATACCTGTTCGCAAAACAATTTTATCTTTTTTTTTTTTTTTTTTTTTTTTTTTCAAAGAAGGAGACTCGCTTCTGACTTTGAAATCAACAACTAGACAAGGGAGAAGTGTGAAACTGCGAGTGTCGCTGTGCATGGCGGGATGATTTGCTTTACCTAGCGCCGACGGTCGGAAATTTTTCTGATGCCTGTCCAAGAGAAGAGTGGACTCGAAAAAGCTTACAACAGGTTGCAAACAAGCGAGTTTGCGGTCAGGATTGCTTTGCCGTCAGCGGCGCTACAAGTTGAGAAAACCCTCGGCTGTTCCGACCCTTGACGGCGGCGGTGCATGAAATGGTTTCGTCGTGCCCTGTGACCGAGCAGCTTTCCCACTCTGATACGCACACGAACGGAGCAGCTACAGATACGACGAAAGCCTACAGAGCGCGAACAATCACATCTTCAGAGCAATGATAGGCATCGACGGCCGTTGGAGGGCGCAAAACAGATAACCCACATCATCGTCACAATGCCATTCAACACTGATTGTGTCGTATGAGCCATGGTCTGGCCAGTCATTAGTGGGTGGCAAGCGATAAGACTTGCCAGAGCAGGCGAGCACGTCGAATGGCTACCAGTAGCTTGAATGCAGAGTGTCGGTTTTAGTCATGCTTCTTTTCTGATAGGAGGCGCCTTGTCGGTCTTTGCTCGCACCCTGCTCCTCCCTTTCTCTTTCTCCACAGCTCGAGCCTTGTCATTGGTCCTCCTCTTGTCCTTCATCTGCATCAATTTGCTACTGACCTCCTCTCCTCTTCTCCCCACCACCATCTTTGCCCGTGCGGCTGCAACCTTCCTCTATTTCAACCAGCCACTTCTTGTCCTTCCCCCCTCATCATTGGGCCCCGCATCCTCAGGGTCTACCTTTGCCATCAACAACACTTTGTCCTCATCTATTTGACGTAGTGTTCGTTAGATTCCTTGCGATTCAAGATGGCCTCCACTGGTCATCAATCTCCCATCGGCGACCGCTCTAGCGGTACCGTCTCGCCAACACATACTGCCGACGTCGAAAAGACCGGAGCTACCGACTCGATCAACGCCAAGAATGACGGTACCCAGGTCTCCGGCACCGAGCCTGTCCAGCAGACTGTCTTCGGAGAGAAGAAGGAGCAGTACCGCAGCGAAGAGGATTACATGTACGAGCAGCAAAAGCGCTCCGAGGGTGATCACAAATTCCACCGTCTTGGCTGGCAGAAGTTGACGGTCTGCTTGATCGTCGAAGCTATTGCTCTTGGTGCTCTCTCGATTCCATCTGCGTTTGCTACTCTCGGTATGGTCGCCGGTGTCATCGTTTGCGTCGGTATTGGTATCATTGCTATCTACACAAGTTACATCGTCGGTCAGGTCAAGATCAAGTTCCCTCAAGTCTCGCACTACGCCGATGCTGGTCAACTCATGATGGGTCGCTTCGGTTACGAGCTTATCGGAGCCATGTTTGCCCTCCAGCTTACATTGCTTGTCGGCTCGCACTGTCTTACTGGTACCATTGCCTTCCTCAACCTCAGCAACAACGCCATCTGCTCGCTTGTATTTGGTGTCATCTCGGCCATCATTCTCTTCATCGTTGCCGTGCCTCCTTCCTTCTCGGAGGTCGCCATCTTGGGCTACATCGACTTCTTTTCCATCATTGTTGCTATCGGTGTCACCATCATCGGTACTGGTGTGATTGCTGGCAAGTCGGCTGGCGGCACATCTTCGGTCGACTGGTCCGCTTGGCCCAAGGAGGGTACCACTTTCGCTGATGCCTGGGTTGCCCTTACCAACATTGTCTTTGCCTACTCGTTCGCCGTCTGCCAATTCTCCTTCATGGATGAGATGCACACTCCCACCGACTACGTCAAGAGTATCTGGGCGCTCGGCATCATCGAGATCTTCATCTACACGCTCACGGGTGCTCTCATCTACGCTTTCGTGGGTGTTGACGTCAAGTCGCCTGCCCTTCTCTCTGCTGGTACCACGCTTTCCAAGGTGGCATTCGGTATTGCCTTGCCAGTCATCTTCATTTCTGGCTCGATCAACACCACCGTAGTTGCACGCTACGTTCACGGACGCATTTTCAAGAATTCGGTGATCCGCTACGTCAACACATTCTGGGGCTGGGCCACCTGGCTTGGGCTGGTCGCTTTCATCACTGTGATCGCCTTTGTCATCGCCGAGGCCATTCCCTTCTTCTCTGATCTGTTGGGTATCATGTCTGCGCTCTTCATCTCGGGATTCACATTCTACTTCCCAGCGCTCATGTGGTTCTTGCTGATCAAGGAGGGTAAGTGGAACGCGACGCGCTGGAACACTTTCCTCAGTGTTGTCAATGGTGCGGTCTTCTTGCTCGGCATGCTCATTCTGGGATGCGGTACCTACGCTTCGGTCAAGGACATTACCGACCAGTACGCCAAGGGCACAGTACGTGGCTCTTTCACCTGCGAGCCTATCGGATAGAAAGACGCAAGAAAAAGCACTCTGGAAGCAAGCTTCAGTTAGACTCTCACCAAAATCATTCTGCTAGACCAGTCTCATGTTTGTCACGCCTCATGCCCCTCATACCTCATGTTTTGAATTGTAATTTGTACCCGCATCCTCCTACCGTGGCTATCTGTGCTGTTCGTCCACGATCAAAGAAGTTTTGATCGAGTCTCTCATTTTGGTCATTCTGCTGTTGTAGGAGGTTGCGTGTTCGAGTAAAGGTGGCGTGCCTCGAAAATATACCCGATGACAAGGCGGAATCGGGACCTCCACTTTGGCCTGCATTTGAGTGTGATTTCTTCTGCTCGTTCTAAAAGTGGCCGAAGTCTTGTGTGTGTCTTGGTCAGCGCGCTGCAACTAACATCCTCGTGGCCTCAACCATCCTTCTTTAACGATAAAGACTAACTCAACGCCAACGACCATTGCGATACCCACCTTTCCCCTTCCATTGCTCGCTAGGATTTCGGAACGGATTGTTGACCTGCTCGTTGCCATCAGAGACAGACTGAGGATCTTTCGTTAGAACGTCAAAAGCCACCCACCTGGTCTCTATGTCGGGAATGCCGAATGCAGAGCTCGCAGCTGAGCAGCAGCAGCCGGGCGATCCATCGTCGTCCTCCGCAGGACTTGCTTCGCATTATGGCGCTGACTTTGGTATGGTCGGATCGGAGATGCCGGAAGCGCCCAAAGACAAGTTCTTTCGAAAGATGAAGGAACAGCCTCTCGTTCCCATCGGTACGTCCGTCCCCTTCCTGTCTCCTTCTGTCTGACCATCTTTACTTACGCAGCGCTCTTCTGTATCATTCTGGGCAACAGGCTCTTTACTAACGGTGGGTGCACTTGTTGCGGCTTCGAACCACCTCCGTACGGGTAATCGGGATCAGTTTAACAAAGCGTTGCGATGGCGTGTCGGTTTCCAAGGCCTGACGGTGCTTGCCGCTCTCGCGGGGTCGTTCTACTACGGTCAACAAGCTGCCGCCGCCGTTCCCGCACCTCCTCAGACGCCAACAGATGCGCCGCTGCAGCATGGAAGTGTAACGACACTCCCGGGACGAGCCCCGACGCACTGGCAGCAGACGAGAGCAGAGGAGAGGGCCAGCAAGGACAGATCAGGATTCGAAGGAAGAGTAGGGCAGGCGCTGGATAGGGAGTTGAACGATGATAAGAGGCTCGAGGAGGCGTTGTTGGGGAAGGAGGAGGATTTGGAATCCTTGCAGAAGAAGGTCAAGACGAGACCAGTGATCGGACAGGATAGCAGGAGGCAAGTGTGAATTGATCACACGTAGATGAAACAGTCAAAATTGCCTAGGAGTCTCGATCAACATATGAAGTTGCAATGCATCACGTCACCATTCTACAACGGCAGCGGTCCGGTGCCGGACAGATCACACAGAGAGAACCCGCTGTGCACGGACAGCTTGCCGGACCCTCATGCTCGGTTGAACTCGCTCAGCACGGCATAGCAAAGACAACCCTCTTCAGCGGTAGAAGTATATTCCCATGAACAAATGCATGCGTCAGATTCAACATGATATACAAATAGGTATAAGCAAAGACAAGCAACTAACAAATATGGCGGCTCATCCGACGACGGTTCATTGCCTCACGACGCGATTCAAGAACCGATCCAGGTTGTCCAAAACGGACTGAGCAGCACGAGTGATGGTGGTCGAGTTGGAACGGGTGGGGGAAGATCGACCGCCGTTGGAAGGCGAGTCGCTTTCCTCGCCCGTCTCGATCTGCTCAAACGAGAAGGATTCGGTGGCAAACCTGCCGTCGGGCAAGCTCGAGACGCAGGTGCGAATGTCCTGCAGCGCTTCTTGCACGGCTGAGGCTACGGTGCGGTTGGAGGGGAGCGAGCGGAGGATGAGCTGGTCGAGGTCTTCGAGGAGGTCGAGCGTGTCGAGTGCGATGTGCAGCGGTTGGTCAGGACGGAGCGGGCCGGGTGCGTGGGTGGAGACGAGGTTGTGCTCGAGGCATGCGATCCAGAGATTGGCGCGCAGGGTTTGACGAGCCAAGTCGACGAGGATGGGGTCGGCAGCAGTGTGGTTGTTCAACTCAAGAGATGCGAGTGAGTCGTGAATGTGAACAGCTGCTGCTGCCGTCAACGTCCGACAAGAAGTAGCTGCACAACGACCCGTCCAGCAATCGATCACCTCGCGGAAACGCCACAAGAGATCATCTCTAACACTTCCAAACCCGAGCCTCACTAGGAACTCCAACTGCTCTGAATCAGGTTCCGTCTGTCTCGCCCTCTTCAAAGGCATCTCGTCGACCACATCCATCTCCGACTTGCTCCTCTTTAAACTACCCTTGACATCCTCATCGCTACGCGCTTCCATCTGACAAACATACCCACTCTTCTGTTCCGCCCACCACCTCTCAGCCCGCACTAGCAACAGCCATACCTTGACCTCCTCTGTCTCAGCCGACTCAGCCATGGACCCGACTTGGTCCAGACCGAGGATCTTGGCGAGTGTGATGGCCTCGCAGAAGCGGAAGAAGCTCGCATCCCTCCATTCGGTGAAAGTGGGGACGCCTCCCTCATGCGATGCGTCGTCCAGATTGTACAGAGCGATGGAGAGGAAAAAGCTCGTCAGCACCGTTTCCAGCGAGGGGTTTTGGCCGAAACAAATCCCCCCACCAGGGGCCGAGAGCCGCAGGGAGAGAACTGTCTCGATGAGCCTAGTGGCTTCAAAGCGAAGTTCGCCGCTCTCCTGCATCTTCGAGCGGCGATCTTGTGCCAAGTGAGGCATGACGAATGGTCGCGCCAACTCGGCTGCAATGCCCGCCTCGCTAGCCTTGGCAGCCTTGATTGGAGGCAAAGCGAGGTTCAACGTCCCTAAGAGTGAGATTGAAAGGGCCAATCCTGCAAACGTGGGATCTTGATCATGCGACTTTCGGCCCAGCCTCGGGTAGATGTACGCCCTCGGCACGATGCCCGGGCATAGTCGATCGTAAAGGTTCTCGTAGAACAAGGCCGTTCGCTTGGTTAGCGTCATCGTGTTCATCGGGTCCTCTGCTGCCCGGTTTGCTGGACGCTGTGGTTTCGTTTTTTGCGGGACATCTGCCGCAAGTGCTGCAGCGACCTTCGCCTTGACATTGACCCCACCCTCTCCAGTCTTCTGCGGAAACGATGCTGTCAACGTCGAGAAGCTATTTCTTCTACTTCCGTCCGGTTCGATCAGCCCCAAGCTGCCCAGAATATGCCCGGCCCACATCTTCTGCTTTGCCTCATGATGCGAGTGTAAGCTGTGCCCCAACGCAGCGAGCTGACTAGCACCGGGAGCGCCGCGTTGTTGAGGATCCCAATCGACTTCTTCAGCGAGAATACCGAGCAAGTCGAGTCCCGCAGTGGTTGCCATTGGTGCTGGGTTGTCGACGAGAGTGGTTGATACAGAAGAGAAGGAGGATTTGGAGGAGGAAGAGGTGGAGGGGGTTGCGTTGGTGTTGAGCAGATCTGTAAGGCCTGTAATGGGTAATGTTGAGGGAGGAAGGTTGGACGAGGAGATGGAGAGGAGTTCAGAGTAGGCTGAATGTGTGGAAGACACGGGCGCTTGCGAGTCGAGGAGGGTTTGGAAGGACGAAGCGAAGGCCAGGAGAGTAGGGGGCTCCGGTGACAAGTGGAAAGATCGGCCGTCGCTGATGACCGGGAGTTTGGACGGTCGAGAGGACGACGAGAATTTCTGTGAAGATCTCGGCGAGCAAGATGGGTACTGATTTGAAGAGCTGCTACTCGAAGCGTATTGGCACGGATACTGTGTAGACGCTACTGATAATGTCTGACCCGGCGATACGTTTGTTGTCGCACGGCGTCTCGAGTTCTGCTGTGTCGAAGACTTTGCTACTGCTGCTTCTTTTGGAGACGACGAAGATGGTCTCGATGCTGAATGAGTTCTGAGATGACTCCTACTAGAGCTTGCCATTGAACAAGAAGCGTTGGGTGTGCGAAACACGTTGGCCGTTGTTGCTGCAGCCATAACTTTGTCCTCAACTGCAGGCCAAGAATGACGAGAATACCGCTGCGTAATGCTGGGCTTATGGATGACGGAGTAGACGGATATGATGGTGGGTTGAAGACATGTGAAGTCGCAGATGATGGTGTGCTCAAGATGCCAAGCTACAAAAGATCAGAAAGGTGGGGCGGGTCAGGTCGAATCTCGGACTGAATGCGAAATAATGCAAAGTTGTATTCCCGGCAGCAGGTCGCAGGCTCGAGAAAAAGTATGCCGAAGAGGTGGGGAATGAAGTGGCAGTTGAGCGCCTCAGTGAGTTGCTCCGAGTGAGCGAGAGGTTGCTAAGTTTAGTCACGGATGATTGTTGGAGAGAGGTCAGAAGGGGAGAGCGGGGGATCTGGACTCGAGGTCTGGAAAGACCAGAGCGGGCTCAAGACAGAGAGGATCGACAGTGTTTGCAGTGCTCCCAAGGGCCATGGAGTCGTTGCAAAGGGGGCTGTGAGAGGGGATATGGTGGAGTGTGACCCGGATCGATATAGCCGGGGCAGAGAAGACTGTCGAGTGGGGCATTCGAGTGCATCGGACATCTTGAGTTGAAAGGGTCGCGACAGCTCGACTCGGTCTCCCCGCTTCCAACTCAAGACCGAGCAAGGCCCGGTGGGGGTTCCTTGACGGCCAATTCTTCGAATCGACCACCCTGGGTAGTAACTCTTTTTCCGCCTCCTCATCTCTTCGCTTGTTTCATCGTGAGTGATGAACCCACCCATATCAGGCCATGAACCATCATCTCTCGAACGACTCAGGAAAGGACAGATGCTGCACTGGACAATTGGACGCGACAAGTGATGCCGGCCAAAATATTCTAATGATGACACCGGTGAAGTTTGAGCAGACAATCGAGAGGGGGACAGAGCGGCGTGACCGCTGAGTTGAGGAGCGACTGAGCCATCGCTTGGACTTGGAAACCGCGGAGTAGGAGCAGGAGAAGCATCATCACAAGTGGGGGAAGAGGCAGTCAGGAAGGCTAAACCAAGTGTCGAGAATAGCCGTCAGAGACCGAGACGGGGCAGATTCGGCGGGCTGCGAAGGGCCGTGTTTAAACCCCGCACTGACTTTGACTACAAAATAGAGCACTCAGCCAGCCAGCGCGCGGAGAGATGCGCGAAGCAATTCCAATCACTTTGAATATCTCGCCAGTTGAATCCAGTCGACAAACAGCTGGCGGGCATCGTCGGCTATCCAAAAACACTTTAGGTGGTCGCTGCTTGAATTCAGAGGGCAAGGTACGAATCACATTGACCGATCGGAGTGACTAGAGTTAATGTCATACTCGCTTCTTTCAGATCGATCTGCTTTTCAGCTGATCACGTCTCAGTATGACTTAGCAAGAAGGAACGGATGGGAGCTAGCAAGAGCGTAAACACAAATGCCTCCGCAGAAATGGGTGGATGGTTGGTACAGTAGTATTCGTGCTCGCTCGCTCCTCGGTCACCCGGCGAAGATCCGGAAGTGATTTTCTGCCAGACCGTCGTCTGCCTCAGTCTTGACTCTTTCGAGAGATTCCGCGAGAACGAGACCTACATTCAGGCTCTTACGGAGCAAAGTAACGGCAGAATCTTCCGACATTGTTCCTATGTTATTGTTCACTTTAAACGTTTCGTCGACAACAATGAAGGTGAGATCAACCGAAATCTCACCAACATAACCTTTTCGAGCTCAGCGCAGTGAGCAATTTAAAATAAGAGACGGATGTTCGGTGACAATGTCGGGATGCAAATAGCCGGGCTCTCAAAGTAAACGGACCCCCGATTGGACCACGCGTGCGCAAGATTCAAAACACCACCGATACTCAATCTGCAGTGGATGACATTTCCTGGAATGACCGGCGAATATTGATCCTTCTGGCGGCGCTCAAGATGCCAGACTTGCGGATCATCGGAAGGGCGGTAAGCTTTTGGACGGCTCATCCACCTCGATAGACCAAAAACTGAAGACAGAAGGGTCGAGACGTATTTGAAGTTCGGAGAAATAGAGGCCACATGAGATGCCGTAACAAAACACACGCAAGCGTCACAATGGTCAACACACGACATCATTATACTCATAGCTTCGGCGAGATTCCTGAACAAGCTTTCCAAGTTTGCCGGTGGAGCAAAACTTAGGCGTTCATCGGAGCTGTTCGCACTATTGTCGAGCGTCATTCGTCGGGGCTTTGCATTCTCTTGCTTGGCAGAGTTGCATGTGTTCCTCGTCGGAAAATCCTCAAAAAGAAGCGACCGGCGCACCAATCATGTACATCCAGAATTGACCGGTGTGTGTACAAGAGATTCAACCTTGGCCTGCTGTACTTTCACGACGTGGCTGACCGGCAAACCCGCCCCAGCGCACTCCAACTTCTCTGTCACATGTTGGTGCATGGACACTGTCATCACGACCGGTCAATTACGTTCGACATGGAGAGGTCCGGGGTTCTTCCGAGCTGACCCGCTCTTGCCGCCCTGTGTGTTCCACCGCTTTGCGTCCGTCCCTTGCTCTTACTCTTGTCGAACAAAAAGTCGTCGCTGCTGAATGATTCGGACGGTGCAACTTTGGCAAAGAGGCCGAATTCATACAGAGGAGGATTCGGAAAGTTGATAACACGGCTTGACGCGCTTTTCGGCTCCACTTCGGAGGCATTTCTGTCACTCGTTCCGTTCCGCTACAACTCCATTGCGCACCTTGTCGCTATTCATGAAGGCTTCGCACACCATCCAGCAGCCCCGATTCTGCGATACAGATAATGCACGCGCGCGATCTTTGACATGTCAAGCCTTAATATTGCTATTGAAGATTGGAGTATTGAAACACGAACCACTACCAGTGATAGATGCAGGTTGGCTTGATTGCGAGCTTATACATTCTTGTCGATAGGCACACCTTCGCTTTCTCTCGATGCCCAACCCATCCAACTCTCATCGTAAATACTGCTCTGAACACCAATCTCCTGCAGAGCCAGCCAGATCGCAGCTGCCGTCATGCCCGAACCGCAAGTATTCGTTGCAGCGAATTCACCACCGCTTGAAGCCTGCCTCAGCTTGTCCAATGCTTCCATACCTCCAACCACATCACTGAGCGTCCTCCAGAGCTCGATCTGATCCTTCAACACGGTGTACTGCTTGCCGTCCTTTCCAGTCTCGGTCTTGAGCAAGGTGGGGAAGGGAAGAGAAAGACTGTTTGGGATGTGGCCGGAGGAAAGGCCGGGTCGGGGCTCTGGGTCAGTGCCATCGAATCGCCCTTTGGAGCGGGCATCGAAGACAGTTTGCCCACGAGAACCCATCTTCGCATTAGCTACCATCTCGTCGAACGATCGGATGATCCCATCTTCCAAGATCGGCTCGGGGTAAGATGTTTTTGAGACAGGTGTGGGTTCGCCACTTTCAGTAGGGAGTCCGTGATCGATCCAAGCTGGAAGACCGCCGTTGAGCACCGAGACATTCGAGTGACCGAAGGCTCTGAAAGTGAATGCAGTTCGAGGTGCAGAGAAGACTCCATGAGTATCGTACACTACGACATGCGTCTCTGGCTCGATGCCGTGTTCTGCCGCAGCCTCGGCGAACGTTGCTGGAGAAGGCATCATGTGAGGAAGATTCCTCACACTCTCACCCGTCGTTGCGACTTTGTCGACGTTCCAGAATTGGGCCTTTGGCAGTCGAGGACCAGCCTTGTATTCCTCAAAAGCATTGCGTGGTGGGTTGGTGTTGGGCATGAACCATGTCGCATCGAGAATGCGCAGCTTGTTGTTGTCGTCCTTGTTGGATTCGAGGATTATTGCGAGGGCCTTGGGCGCGATGATGAGTGGCACAGTGGCCGGTCGGGCAGTGCTGCTCATGGTTCGAGAAGTGACGCCACCAAATCGAGAGAGCAGGCTTGTGGGTCGTAACGATGTTGCTCGAGTTGAAAGCATGCTTCCACTTGCGATATGACCCTGATGTACGTTGATGTGATGTGTAATTGGGACGGAGACAGATGCGAACAACTTGCAAGGTGCTCTAAAAGCATTTTCATGCGTGGTCTAAGCACTCGCAGGTGGAGGATGAGCCTAATTCTTATCGCGCGATATATTGATTTTCATAAGCTGTTACTTTTTTATCACGAACAATTTCGATTTCTTCCGAGCCACCGCTTAGTGGCAACCGACATTTTCGGTTAGACATGACAACCAATGCCAACAGCAACCACAAGCGAGGCTGACCGCGTAGTGCTACGATCCGGTCAGCACCGTGCTTCTCTGTGTGACCCATTGGTGGTCAGAGAGATTCCTCAACGCCAAGCAATCACTGAGCCTGAATATAGCGATCCGAGGCGACGACAGGGCATTGACGGTCCGGATGACGGTGAACACGAGCTCATCAATGAGATTCGAACGACCCCGCAGAACTCGATTCAACAATGTCAATCTCGGGCGAGCGTATGATCTGTCAAATGGCTCATGACCGCCACATCTGAGGTTTGAATGAGCTTGAACGATTTGCGGGGTACATGAGTGGCTGCGGCAGATATCTGTCATGCTTGATAGAGACCTGGGCTAGTCCATGTCGTCCCCGCGGGGGTAGTAGATGTAGCTCGGCAGAATGCACCCCGCGGGGAATGCAGGCTTCACCAGGCACGTTCCAAGGCAGGATCAACATGTATGCTCGTTGCATAGAATCACCGTCATGTGAAGAGATTGAGGACGTGATTGACAAGCGTCGCTCAGTCACCTTAGTGAAGAGGTCACTACGCCAATGCAAGGGCAAGGTACATATCAAGGAAGCGAGCCGAATGTGTATCTTAGTGAGGGGGAGCCTTGCGAGAAATCGGTGCCTGGCACCCTTACCGGCCCGCCGTCAAAGTGGTGCAGGCCGGCGAAGTGCAGAAAGCCGAACGCAAGGCAGGACTCAAACAAGAAGCAGCACGGGTTCGACAGCACAAAGTGGAATCATTTCAAAGAGCATGACGATGCCAAGGCTATCGCATAGACGTGGGGAAGGGCATCAATCTGCAAGTCAGAGAGAATCCTTCCGTTCGAGCCAATTAGTCCCCGCGGGGACGCTTGGACATGATCGCTAGCCATAATGCGAAATTCAAGAACCGCTGCAACTAATTGTGTAGCGAACAAAGCGTGCAATTCATTTTACGATTGTTCTCTTTAGCCGAGAGAAAAGGGGGCACACGGTCCAATCGAACGTTGCACAGACATTCAAGTCCGTCGCAAACCCTCCGGTCGGACGACTTGCAACGTTCATACACACACACAGTAGACATGTGAGGTTGATGGACATTGACCTGCTGTTCTGTAGCATCGAGGGCCGGATCCAAGCGCTAGCTGCGGTGATAAGAGATGAGACAGTGACTTTGCTACGAGGTAGTCGATTTTGGGCGCTGCGGCGGCTACACCAAATTTTTCGCATTAAAGATGAACTGAAATGAAACGTTTGTTTTTTGACAGCTGTCCTGCTGCGTGGATTTTAATTTTTGTTTTTTTATTTTCCGGATTTCTTCATACTCAGAACAGGGTTCGTCCTCGAGGTCGATAGGACAGGGCGGCTGCTGTTGTGATTCTAGGTGTATCACTTCGCCACGGTCAAACTGACTATCAGAAACCAAGACGCCCAACTCCGCCGCATGCTCGAGTTGCAGCTGCAGAGCCACTGACGGTCAATCAGTTCAACCTAATTTCTGGTTCGAAACAGACCAATCATTTGTGTTGTGCCTCCTCCAGTCACAATCCGCTGTCTCCGCCCTCCTAAGGTTGCTCATCACTGAACCATGTCAAACATTTGTCCTGCCATGGTACCATCTTAGTCGTAATCGCTTCGACTCTTCACATGCATGGATGCTTGGCGAGTATGGAGCCCCCACCGCCAATTCCGTTGTGCCTCGCATGCTTTTCCAGATCAGCCGCTGCCCTCGTTGTTCAAGCTTCTTGGCTCCGGTCCTGAAGCCGTTAGGCACAAACCCGTCCTCACGACCAATCTCTCAAGTTCTCCTCGTCTAGCTCTCGCCGCCTTCTCCTTCCCCCACCACGATCAGATCTCTTTCCCAAGCGTTGTGCGACATTTCTCCACCCAGGCTCTGCCGGTGGGCCAGACAGCGCCACCGCATCGCTTCATCTGACCCCACTCTGCATTGTTGCCACATTGCTTGCATTCCCCCGGAGTCATTCCAGCGGCAAGAGCAAACTCGCCCCACACTTTTCGGTTAGGTTGACAGTATCATAGCGTTTCTCCTTCCACATCGAGCTTCCCCTCGCACATCAGCGCATCTGATCGTTGCCTAATTTTGACTCTACACGCTGGGCCTTGACTTCCGACCTCGACTACTGCACTGATCGGACGAGCTTACTGTTGTCTTTCCCTGCGTACTAGAGGTCGCTACAGCGCATCGCCACTCTCTGCGTTACCGCATCTGATCTTGTGTCCTGCGGTACCCCGTACTCGCTTGCCCTGCTCTCAAAAAGGTACAAGAAGGACCCTACTTCTTTGCTACTCTCACTGTGTCCACATCTTCTGCTCCTTCTTCACAACCCCACCTCCGCCTACTAGACACGACCAAATCATACAAGGGTGGTCCTATCCGCTTTACCGACGATCTCTTACTTCACCCTGCATCGACGCATCGACACATCACGCCGCCACACCTGCGCACGTCATGACTCTATCCAATAGAGAAGGGTCTCTGACTCCTTCCAAGCAGGAGGACAACTATCCCACCAGCACCCACAATCAGGCTGCCATCACCGTTTCTTCGTCGAAAGTACGCTATGGACCCGGCGCTATCGTCCAAGACCTTCGAGAGCACTGGCGTGTCTACATCCTCGGCATCTGCGCCTCGCTAGGGGGATTACTTTTTGGATGGGACACGGGTTTGATCGGGGGCGTACTACAGATGCCAGCCTTCCAGAAGGACTTTGGGCTCGAAGACAAGCCCGACGAACTTGCAGCACTGAAAGGAAATATCGTTTCGGTGCTGCAGGCGGGATGTTTTTTCGGCGCGGCGGCGAGTTTCTATTTGCCCCACCGTTTTGGTCGTAAAATGGCCATGGTCATTTCCGCCACTGTCTTCCTCATCGGCTCGGTCATTCAGACCGTCTGTCGCTTGCACGGACAGAGTGCCAAATCAGCGCTCAACCAACTGTATGTTGGACGCGTGATTGGCGGTTTTGGAGTCGGTCTCGCATCTTCGGTGGTGCCAACTTATCTGTCAGAATGCGCCCCTCGTGCGATTCGAGGTCGTCTTGCAGGCATGTACCAGCTTCTGATCGTCACAGGTATCTGCCTCGCTTACTTTGTCAACTACGGCATGGTTCAGAACTACCCAGACCAGGAGTCAAGCGCCATGTGGCAGATTCCGTTCGCGTTGCAATGTCTTCCCGGCGCTCTGTTTATCGTCACTCTGTTCTTCCAACCCGAGTCTCCTCGATGGCTTGTCGAGCAACAACGCAGTGCCGAAGCTCAGCAGTCCCTCGCACGCATCAACAGGGCCTCTCTTGATGACCCTATCGTCGTCGGCATTCTCTCCGAAATCGAGGAAGACCTCAGGGGCAAGAGAAGCCTCTCCATCAAGCAGTCCTTGAGGATGGCTTTCTCCGACAAAGTCACAACTTACCGAGTCTGTATCGGCGCTCTCCTCATGTTCTTCCAGCAGTGGACCGGAACCAACAGCATCAACTATTACAGCCCTCAGATCTTCAAGAGTCTGGGCATCACTGGGCAGTCGAGCGGCCTTCTAGCGACCGGTGTATATGGTATCGTCAAGATCATCACTACGGGTCTTTTCATGGCGGTAGCGATCGAACAACTCGGCCGAAAGTGGTGTTTGATCATCGGAGGTCTTGTGCAAGTCTTTGCGCTCTTCTGGATTGGCATCTACCAAGCCATTCGACCTACTGGTGGCCCTGTAGACGGTGTAGGATACCTCACCATCGCGATGGTGTACATCTTCGTCGTGGGGTATGGTCTTGGTTGGTCCTCGGTCACCTGGGCCGTCAGCGCCGAGGTTGCCCCCAACCAGCTCCGTGCGCTCGCCATGAGTCTTGCTACGATGAGTCAGTGGTTCTTCAACTTCGTTATTGCACTCATCACCCCTCGTGCACTCGAGCATATCAAGTACGGCACTTTCCTTCTCTTTGGTGTTATGACTTCGATCGCTGTGCTTTGGGCGGCATTCTTCTTGCCCGAATCGGGCGGCGTTACCCTAGAGCTCATGCACAGGGTGTTCGAGGGCAACATCGTGTCGAGGTCGGTGCAGGATTTGTCGCCAAAGAAGAGGAAGGCATACCGAGCGCGCCTTATGGCAGAGGTCGGAGGCACGGCAGACTCAGGCTTCGTACAGCAGCAAGACCATAACGGAATGGCTGCGAACTTTGCAACACTCGATAGGGAGGAGTCGACGCCCAAGAAGGAAGAGGACGAGATCAATACGGCGGATGCTGTGTCAAGCAATAACGACCATGCTCGCAAGTAGGCTGCTGAGATGGTGTAGCCAAATGACTTTTTCACGCCACCGGCGAATTCAGTTTCCGCGATTTAACATCTCGACACGGTCTTCTGGGTCCGCGCAATCTCCATCAAATTTTCGAATG
This sequence comes from Pseudozyma thailandica, assembly GCA_023212835.1. Lineage (NCBI taxonomy): Eukaryota > Fungi > Basidiomycota > Ustilaginomycetes > Ustilaginales > Ustilaginaceae > Pseudozyma > Pseudozyma thailandica. The sequence goes on from JALCCH010000001.1 coordinate 43,179, forward strand.
CAAGATTCCCCGATGTCGACACCCCAAATGCCTCATGTAACCTTATACCTACGATATCAATGATCAAACACTTTCGCAACACTTGTTCCGCTCAGGAGAAGTCTCAAACGCACCGATACTGGTCGACTGTGCATTCCAAATGAGCATCTGATACAAACACAAAAAGCCAAGACCACGTTAGGAGGTCCTGGAATCAAACCACAACATGCGGCGAGAGGACGCCTGCTAAGTGAATGAGCGGTGTGCTGAGCGTCGGTGGAGTATTGGGGGTGTCCCTCTTCGGCCTGTACAGAGGCTTCTTCGGTGGTGAGAATATGCGGTTACCCAATCTAGGATCCGTGAGAGCTGACCCAGACAGTTTTTTTTTTCACGAAGAGGACGCAAGTTCTGTGTATCACTTTTGTAGATATCAATATCACCATGTGACATCGACGATGGTGATTAGTGCGCATCTGCTGCATCTATGATTCGAGAGACTGCCCAAATCCGCATTGCAAATGGACTGCAGGGAAAGTCATACGAGAACAAGCCGAGGCGGAATCAAGCAAAAAGAAAAGACATATGTAGAGGACAGAGGCCAACAAAAAAGAGCTGAGGATATATCGTGATAGGATGGGTCAGCAAAAAAAGTCAAAAAGAAATGCATTGACGGGGACTCGAACCCCGGTCGAGTCGAAATCGGTTTTCACGCTGTTTCACAACAAGCGATGAGTGGCAACGACTCATGATACCCCTACACTATCAATGCTTCTATATCATCACGTGGTTTATGTGTGGATATAATGTGTCAAATGATCCGCTGCAGTGCCGTGTCGCCTTGACGTTGTCAACTTTTGCCTCGTCCCGAGAAAGTGATAAGATGTTCGGCCTAGCGGGTGGCGGAGAAGTCAAGAGTCTTGTGCAAGTGCAAGAAGAGGCAGAGGACAGAGGCACAGTCTAAAGACGATCAAGTATCTCAATGTACTGTAGGTATCATTCATGATCTGTATTGAATCACATATCGGCTTGACGAGTACATGATAATCATCAACAGCAGAAGAACATGGTTTGGCTGCGAGCAGAGAGAGTTGCGAGCCGGTGACATTGTGCGATTTTTTTTGGTATCGTTTTTCTAACGGGGGCCTTTTGAGATCCCTTTTGCGGGTTCAAGGCATGACTTTTTCTTTCTTATGCCTTGTTGGCGAATCCGACGCGGTTCTGGTCGGTGTCGAAGATGGCGACGGTGTTCTGCAACCACGAGTCACCTGTGACCCAAGCGTTCAAGCCCAGGTCGGAACCAGCGATGGAAAGAACACACTGGCCCGAGTTGGTGGTACCAAAGCTGGTGGTGGCAGCCGAGAGCGACTTGGAGTACGAGCCGTACTTGAACGTGACGCGAGGAGGGTTGTTGCAGTTGTAGTATGCGTAAGTGGAGCCGTCCTGCTGGAAAGTGGGCAAGCCGAGCGAGTTGAAGAGCGCCTGAGCCTGGCTGGTGGGCGCCACAATGATGGTGGTGCCAGTGTCAACGATCGACTGGATGCTCTGGCCGTTGACCGACGCGGGCACCTGCCAGAAGCCCTGGTTCGAGTCAACGCTCTGGTACACGGGAGTGGTCGAGTACTTGGCAGAGTTGGTACCACCCAGGAAGAGCGACGAGCCCGAGGTGCGCAGGTCAAACTGGAACTTGCCAGACGAAACAACACCCGCCTTCTTCAAGCTGTAGAAGTAAGGAGGGTAGTTGGAGCCAAACGCAGCGAGCTGAGGGAAAGCCATTCCCGAGATACCATTGGCTCCCTGGGAGGGGTCAAGGAACTGGTTGTTCGAAACACCGATCGCAGTGTTGGGGGCGCTGAGGCCACCAATGTGGACAACATCGGTGTAGATGGTACCCTGAGCGGTGGTGCCGTCACCGTAAGCTGTCGAGAAGGTAGCACCCTGGGTCGCCGACGTGGACGAAGCGGAAGGGTTGTAAACACCGTTGTTGACGAGCGTGTCGGAAGAACCAGTGTCAAAGTCGATCTGGAAGCTCTGAGCAGGGGTACCGAAAGCCATGGTACCAGTCCAGAGCTCACCCTGCTGCTGGTCAGTGAGACCGACAGTGCCGGTGGCGCGCTTCTGGAGCTCGGGCGAGAGCTCACGCTTGAGAGGGTGCGACTTGCCCGTGTTCTTCTCAAAGTTGGACAGGGTCTTGGCGTACTTGGCGCGGAGAGCGGCCATGTGAGCATCGACCTTGCCCCAGTCGATCTGGTCGGTGCCCTCGACCTTGAGGTTGGCACGCTTCTCAATGTCAATGTTGAGACCGCGCTCCTGCTGCTCAACGGGGACGGCGGCGGCAAGAGCCGAGCCGGCAATGAGGGCGGCGACAAAGGAAAGCTTGAGCTGCATCTTGGAATTGTTCTAGAGGGTGGTGTGGATAGGAGAGACGAGAAGACAAGTGGATGATGATGGCAAGATGGGGGATGGATGGATGATGATCTTGCCACTCTTTATACTTTCTCAACGGCAATGCAAGCGATGTTTCAGAGATATCAAACAAGTATCACGGATAGCTGCTATCACGGCTGTCGCCGGTGACCAAGCTCAGCTTAGCTTCTGGCGCAGCAACAATGGTACTCGGGCATCTCTGCACAAGTGGGGTAGCGATGAGGCTCGGACTGACGTGAGACGCTAGACCCAATCATCAACATCGGAAGCCTGTGCACCGAAAGCATATCGCTTGCTGACGCAGTGACGGCGCCGTTCGACTTTCAAGAGCGCAGTGACAAGCGATGCGTGCGATACGAGGCGAGCCAAGAAGAAAAGCTGTCGTTGACACCAAGCGAAAGCTAGAATTCTCCCAGGGTCTGGCTGGTTCGTCATGGGGACGAGGAACAAGCGAAGTGAAAGCTCGGCAATGGATGTTGCGTCCCAGCGCATGATCCGAGGGTTCGAGCGAAAAAGGCGGCTGTGTAATGCCGCCGCTGCCGTCGGCGGATCCCAACCAGGAATACTGTACTGTATCTTGGTAGACTGGCTTTCGCCGTGCAAGCGAGTGATTTCGCCGAGCGAGCTAGCGAGCAAAGACTGCAGACAGTTGGGTGTGGAGGTGACAGCATCCAGTGGGCAGCAATCATAGATTCACTGATTGATAGCACGCCATGAAAGCACAATTGCAGCGGCAAAATGCATTGTCACCGGAAACAAGCTTGGTGGCTGTAGAGCAGAGCTTGAGCCAAAGCAACGCAAGGCAGAAGTGGACAACCATTTGATTGTAGCAGTCGCCCCCCTCGCCGGGAAAAAGGGTGTTGCGGGCGATGTTTCCTGCTACAATAACGATGCAGCAGTGAGAGTGCAGAAGCGAAGCGAAGTGCAGCTGAATGGCTGGCTTCCAACCTTGATACAGTAGCAGCTCTTCGGACGATGCAAAGCCGGATTCGCAGCAGTGGGTTCTTTGGCCCGTCTTCTCTTCTTCTTGTTCTTCTTCTTCTTGTGATGGGTTTTGATGCAGTTGCTTCTTTTGGACAAGTCGGAGTTGAATTCAAATTGGAGCTAAAAAAAAAATACCTCTCTTTCTCGCGGCAATCAAGCTTCACGTCAGTTTTCGTATCCCGCTCTGACCTCACTTTTGATTGCAAGTGATCAATCTGCCGCTATCTTGGCTTATCCTCCGTCTCTTCTGGGTGCTGCCGTTCTCTCTATTGCGATTGGCTGCATGTTGGGCTGTGGCTGTCAGTCATCTGATTGAGATTCTGATCGCGACGCTGATATCCAGGATAGCGACGAGAGGAGCGGAAGTGAGTGCGCCGCATGTTCGATCCTTTTCCTGCCTCCGGCTGCCGCAGACCGCCGTTTTTTGAGTTCAAGATTGCCGCCCGGCGGGAGATTGGTTCCTTCGCTCATTGGTCATCTGGATGAGGTGGTGTCCAGAATATCGTTGTCCTTCGAGCGATTTGACGCTAGTGTACCATCAACGCCCGACGTTGTCTATGTCTGCGTTCGGAGGCACGCCTGCCGACTGGATATCATATCTCTGCATTCATACCCCCCATGATACCATTCGAGTGCACCTTAAGAACGATGATGAATGCAATCACAATGTCCTGTTTTGCCGCCCACAGGGCAAGGTGCGGCCATCGACTCGCTCGGCCACATGCTCTCCGGTGCTTTGCAGCGGACACGGCCGTCTCGCTTGTCAAAACATGGCGTGCTCTCTTCGCACTAAACTGGTCAGCTGGTTGTCTTGGCCGCCGACTATGCCGTAGCCCCTCTGTGAATCATCTACTGCAGCGCTGAATGCTCTTTTTCCTTCCCTGCTTCTACACTTATCATTTGTCTAAGCCTGTTGTTCCTTGAATGATGCGGGGAAAGCCTAATCTTGTCCTCCTAGCGTATGATTCGGCTTGGCAACACGCCAAAGCCGACTTGTTTCAATCGTGTCTTTTCATTTGTTTCTCCCTCAAACACTAGTGTCGCATTGACCGTCAAAGCCTATCCTCGCCGATCTGCTTTGTACGGTGGCTGAATCGGTCACGCTCATCTTGCATCAGTTGGTGGCGAGTCGGTGTTGCTGTTGCTCGGTCTTGAGTGCGTTGGTGGAAAATTGACTTCTGGCTGAGCTGCTAAACGAGACAACGAAGACGAATGCACGGATATTCCCGCTGCGTCCTCTGATTTCCTGCCCATCAGCAGAGAGCGGCAGTCCCAAAACCCGATCTCGAGCTGCTCTCCGGTTTTCCTGCCATGAATCTCGTCCGTCTTCTGTTTGCGCTTGGTTCCTCTCAACCTGTCGCAACTTTCCGCTTGCAGGTCTTGGGATTTGCATGCATAGCGCATGAGTGTCATGACAGAGCTGGTACAATCCGTGTCACTTCTTTGTCTCTCCCGGATGTTGATGCATGTCCCAACTTGAGTTGCGAGATGGTGGTGATCTGCTGTTCCGCCTTTCTTTTGGGAATACAGTATGCCGGAGCGTTATTCATCACTCTTACCGCGGTCGGCTGAATTCCGCCGGACTACGAACCTTGACCCGCCTTGCTTCTTGTCCAAAGGTTCAAGTGCCGAGCCAGCGTTGGATTCGATTTGAGCGATGTGGGGGCCCTTATCTGGTGTAGCTGACCCAAGAAGCCAAGTCCAGCTGCGCAGCCGAGTTACAACAGGAAAAACACGCTAACAGATGCAGAGTGCGGGCTAAGCGAGGCTCTAGGCCGAATTATTCTTTCTTTTGTTGCACAACCTTTTTAGGCAAGTGCAAGCAGCTCACGCTCTCCTGCTACTCTACACTGTACGTCGTCACTCTGAAGATCGCCGAGGTGACTCAACAAAACAAGCCGGGATCCACAAGAGTAGGACCAGCAGTTGACAGTGTGGAAGCTGCCGGGAGAGTGCGTAAAGACGTCGAGAGTTGGTCGACACGCATTCGCCGAACCACAACCTCAAGCCCGAGATCCGAAGTCATCCTTCCTTCCTTGTGCGGTTCCTCAATATCAGTTTTCTCAACGGAACCCTTCGCTTCGCTTAGGCCTTCGCCAGCATTGCGAGCAAGCTCGCATCGAACGAGCGACAGGGTCAATGAGTCTTGCAGAGGTATGAAGCCGCGGCCATGTACAAGCTCTCGCGTCTGCACACATCGTGGGACGATTCCTTCTTTTGCTATACACTATCGCCATATTCCGTCGGCGCAGCTTGCACCATTCTTGATCTGAGCTACACTTTGCATCGGACACTCTACTGCATCCAACCATTCGCTCTTATCCTATCGTCCAGAGCTTGTCTGCCGCCAATGAGTTGACAGATAACCGCAAACCCGCGGGAAGAGTTGGCCGTCGGCATAACCTCTTCCGCTGTCGCTAATCTCGACAGCCGATGCACCAGGCTGATCATCGCCATTGTCTCACTCGTACCATGAAAGCCCAGGTGAACGGCGTCTGATCATCGCATAACGCTGCTGTAGCTACTAATGCACAACTTTAATCTGCATTACCGACTGGCGCTATCCTGCTAAAAGTGAATTGGAGGTGAAGAGAAGATCTCATGTTTCACTTTGTCGCACTCTATTCGTTCGTGAGTTGAGTTTGATTGTTTGATGTGGCGTGCGAAGGCTACATGTTGTGTTCTTAGATGCTCAGAGATTGGACTTGACAGCGGCGATGCACTCGATCTCGACACCAACATCCTTGGGGAGACGGGCGACCTCGACAGCCGAGCGAGCGGGCTTGTAGGGAGCGAAGCGCTGTAACAAAAAAATCCCCCGGGGCAGAGAGGAAGAAAGAATCAGTCGCTGTCCTTGTTATTTTGAGACTACATCTATGGCTATCTATCTTACCTTCTCGTAAACAGCCTGTTTGCATGACATCATGCGAATATGATCAGAAGGAAAGCAATTCAGTCAGTCAACTTGTCTCTTGATCTGCTTGGTATCTTGTCTGAACCCACGTTGATCTTGGCAAAGTTCTCCATGTCCTTCATGAAGATGGTGCACTTGAGCACGTGCGAAGGCTCGCTGCCGGCTGCCTTGAGGACGGCAAACATGTTGTTCAACGACTGGTTGGTCTGCTCCTCGATTCCGCCCTCGACGAGCTTGCCTTCAGTGGTGAAGGGAATACAACCTGAGATGTAAGCCACACCGTTGTGCACGGTAGCCTGCGAGTAAGGGCCGATGGCAGCAAGAGCCTCGTTGGTGGAGATGACCTTGTAGGGAGTCGACATTTTTGCTGAGCTGGAGAATGCGCGAACAGGTGTGCGGGTCAGCCTGGGTGCTGTTCGAATCGCTTGGAACAACGGTGCCGAAGCTATCATTGCGGCAGGTCAGACCTCGAAGAAGAAGAGGGAGAAAACTCACTGTGGAACGTATTGAAGCGAATTGGAGCTGATGGAAGAAACGATATGCAGGGAGGAACTGGTTGGTGTTGTTCTATGGGATGGCCTGAGCGCACAAGCCCGAGAAGAAAATTGGGAAGCTCTGCGAAGAATTGGCCTGAACGGCAATTCGCCGAAAGAGCGCGCAAAGTCGTCCTTCTTGCCCCCCGGAAAATCGGCAGTCTTGTCAACTTACGCGCCCGATAAGTGCCAGTATAGTAGTAGTGCAGTATCAGTCAATACAAGCTTTAGAGCTCCGAACTGCAACTGTGATGCGAATGCCGTGAGAAGCGGCATGGTCTTGTGATTGCATCTTATCGCTTGCTGCTGCGGAATCAAGTCATGCGAAAAGCACTAGGCCTTAGCGGTCCTCGACTGTCGTTTTCGGGTTTGAAGGTGAGGCGAATCTGAAGAAAGGGTACCGCCGGATAAGGAGCGGGCCGATGGTCAAAACAAAGCTTGGCAGGATGGTCAGGCTGGGTTGCGGGCAAGCATGATAGCATGGCTGCTTCCCCCGAGGCGGTGACAGCGGCATATTGTATGAAGTGACGGCTGCACTTTGCCGACAGTGCTCTCTTACTCCAACCGAGGCTAGGAACTCCAGGGTCAAGGTTGGACTGTTGAAGAGATTGAGCTTGTCACTGCATTGTCACCGTCATCTGCATATTCCTGGTCATCGTAAAGCTTATTTGCATGCCGTCGAATACCCTGCAATTTCATCATCGCATTGCATTCTTCCGGAAGATCGACTTCCGCAAGCCGTGTTCACGCTAAAATTGCATCTCCCCTCGCTTAGCAAGCAGTCGTTCCTGGGTATCGCTGGACCTGCCTTAATGAGGTTCGCTAGGGCTCACACGCTTGAGTTGAGCGAGCGAAGAATGACGATGTATGTGCAGGGTGGATCAGAGTCCGGATTGATATACTCGGTGATTGTCAGTTCGGAAGATGTGTTTCCGCCGACATGCTTATCTTCCTTGTCTGAAGGAGAGACAGACGGTCATTCACAATGACTTTCACGGTCTTGAATCAGATGTAGAAGGATGAACAGATTACACCATCACAACATGCTGAAAGTTCATGTGTTGACAAAGGGGAGCGGTGGAAGGTGTGCAGTTCGATTCACTTAGCAGCTGACTGCCGCTGCGCTCATTCGGAGCGAGCTATAGGTGGATATGGTATACAGGTTCAGAGGTTTGGGAATTTCAAGCGGAAGCGGTGTTTTGCAGGCGTTGTTTCTGTTCTCAATCCATGCTGTCCACCATCAGCGCCTAGCTTTGTGATCAGCATTGACAAAATGATATCATCAATGATGGTTTGTTGAGCCGTGATTCTGAGGACAAGCAGATCTGTCCAGCTCCCAGAAGCGATCCTTGCCCTGCAGTACTCGCTCTGAGGCGAGGCTAGGCCTAGACAATTGAGCTTTTGGCGCTGTGAACCTACGTCTCAAACATCACCGGGATGATTGGCGTTGAAGAATGCGCCGTGAAGCTTGAACCACCGTCATCGACTGAGATCTCTCCTCGTGCTGCACACGGTGTCACGAATCGGGTTGAGCTGATACTGTATCGCGGAGCTGGTCTAGTGTTGGTGTCAAAGCCAAACCCAAAAAAAGAAATGCAAGGGTCCAACTCACTTGTTCGCGTGTTCGCATGTTTGCTGTTGCTGGACCCTGACGCAACGCGTTTGCAACACTGCACGCACAAAGACATCAAGTCTTCCTCCTCTTCTTCTTGTTCGTCCACCTTGTGCACACCATCCAACCATGTCCGACTCGAGCGGACGTCGATCCTCCAAGCGACGCCGCACAACCACCTCTCCACGCACATCGTTGAGCTCTGCTTCCTCACGCAGCACTCCCGCAACCTCGATCTCCTCTCCATCCCCTCGCTCGCACCCCTCCCGCCTCCAGCGTTTCCTCCAATGGTGTACCGATCAGAACCTCAGCCTCGATCCACGCCTCGACCTTCGTTATAGCGGAGACGACATTTCCTGGTGCATATCCTGCCATGCTGCTGCCGACATTGCCCAGGACACGGTTCTGGCCACCATTCCGAAAAGCGCCGTTCTTTCGCGCCGCACCTCGGCCCTCGCACCGCTACTCAAGGGCAAGTGGTTGAGCCAAGACCCTCAGACTGTCGGGTTGGAACTTGCCCTCTGTCTGTTGTATGAGCAATGCTTAGGGTCAAAGTCTTCGTTCCAGCCGTTTATCGAAATTCTCCCGCGCCTGTGCGTTGATCTGCCGTTCCTCCTGGCCCCTTCCTCCCCCGCCTGCCCCTGGCTCAATGGGACGGAGGTAGAACGCATCAACACTCGCGCGATACTCTCTCACTCCGACCCTGCCTTTCATTATGACCACCAATACGGCATGTCCCGCATCAAGGCGCTGGATTACTTTCACGAAATCGGCATCCCCCTACTCAAAAAGTCGAGGCTGTTTGATAAGGCGGCGAGGGACCACCTGGAGGGATTGGAAGAGGCCTTTTTGAGAGCATATAGTGTCGTAAGTTCGAGAGACTTTATAGTCGACACATGGCACGGGGTAGGATTGGTGCCCGTGGCGGATCTGTTTAATCATGCGGAAAAGCATACGATTCAGTTCGAGTCGGATCAGGAGGTATGTGAGTTGTGCGGCACGGCATTTTTGACCGGACATAGCGAGGACGAGTGCAGATTCGGGATCACTCAAGAAGAGGCTGCTAGTGATGACGAAGAAGAGGAAGAGGGAGAGAAAGAGGATGACGAAGCGGGAGACGATTGTGAAGAAGAAGCGATTGAGGAAGAGGGAGGGGAAGAGGGAGGGGAAGAAGAAGCAGAAGTAGAAGACTCGGATACGCTCGACATGCGTACTCTCTGCCCACACGCACCTGGTGAAGAGATCTTCAACACCTACGGTTCACTCCCCAACTCTCTCCTCCTAACGCGCTATGGCTTTTGTCTTGACACCGAGACGGATTTCGAACGCTTTACCCTCGATCTTCGGTTTCCTTGTGAACGCTCGGCCTTTCTTTCCTGCTTTCCTTCTGCGAAAGCGCGATCCTCTCTTGTCGAGATTCTGGATTGGATTGGCGAAACATACGCCGAAACCGCGGAAGAAGGTGAAGAAGATGAAGAGAAAGAGGAGGGGCTTGACGAAGGAGATAAGCGCGAGAGGGATGGACATGACAATCTCTACCGACTCTCCGATTTGATCGACGCCCAAGGGTGGGTGGGGGAGCATTTCGCCCCGCCCTTTTCCCGCATATCCACCACCACCGAAGAAGGGGAGCAAGTGGACGAAGACCTCATCGATCGCGACCGAATCCATCCTCTCTTCATCTCTTCCACCGGCCGAATCAGTCGCTCCCTCTTCACCCTCGTTTATCTGCTCCACTCGACATCGAACGACTTCCCCACCATCCTTTCCTCCACTACTTTCACAACTCAAAATAAGACAGTGCAACACACCCTAAATACCCTGAAAACCTTCCTACTCGCAAGACTGCAAAACTTGCACATCACACACAACCTCGATGAGGCACTCACCATCCTCACTCCATCCCACAAGTGCCCCTACATTGTCAAAGCATCCATCCAACACGCATACCAAGAATACGCCGCACTCAACCTCGCCCTCTCACATCTCTCTGATCTTCTCACATGAGTCTTGTACTACGCATTCGCAAGCATTTGTAACAATAACAATATCATTACTGCCACTACATGCTGTGCTCAATTAAAAAGTCTGCCACCCACCCTGATCCATCGCCGCCTCAATCTTCCTCGCAACGATATTAGCCACGCCATGACTCCAAATCTGCTTTCTCAATTCATCGTATCTCTGCTGATGCAGTTTCTGCGGCCGACCCTTCCTCAATCCTACATCAATCTCTCCATGACTATCCAAGTACGGACTGAGGAAGTGGAACGTCCCGTTGCCCTGGTAGAGGAGGAGAACGAGGTTGGATTTGATCTTAAAGTAAGCCCCGACGGCGCCACCGCAAGTCTGCATGTGTTGATTGCATTCTCCCTTCTCACCGTCATCTTCGGATTGGCAGCAGAACGATTGGAGGCAAACCACGTCGCCGCAAAGCAAACAAAGTGCAGGTTCGGAGGGGACGGATCCGCACTTCTTGCATGCTCTTTTCCTGGTGTCTTGGAGAAGAGTGGCGAGGTCGTTAGGAAGGCGGGCGAGCTCGTAGATGTGCGGGTGCTCGAGAAGCAACGTCGGGTGGCTTTCAGCTGCTTGGAGATAGTTTGACGTCAAGGAATGCAGTCCCGCAGACGACCTTCCCAGAGTTCCTGTAGCTAAAGACGCACCGCTGGATCCGCTCGATGCTGCAGCAAGGGCAGACGATGGCCTGTCGTGCATCGCGGAAGCTTGCGTTGGGAAGAGCGAGTTACCCAGCGGCGCCGGCTGAATCGGAAGCGGTCGGAAGAGCGACGCAAGCGGGACATACGCATGCTTGATCCAGCCCTCGACCAAACTCGCCATCGGAGTCTGCTTCTCCGCCCGCACGGGCAATGCAACCGACGGCAGAGGAATATGCAACTGCATAAGCAAGCGGCGGTACTCACCCGGCGCGTCGCCCATGTCCATCGCGTCCTGACCAGAGGCAGCGCTCGTCGAAGACGAAATACCAAGAACGCGGCGAAGGATCGCAGCACGTCGCAAGAACGGCAATGTGTAGCTACAGATCATCTTCGCCAAAGTGTCGTCGTCCAAGTTATCGAATCCAAGCGTAATGTTGCCTCTGGCGTAACCGACGAATCCGATGATATTGGCGACAGTCCAACGGACATCAGGGAAGATCTGGCGTGCCTCTTCGACATCCTCTTTGCTGATCTGACCCGCCTTGAGGCCAGCGCCGGGGCGAGGAGCCGATGTGGAACCAAACATGTTGCTCATGTGTCCGTACACCTGAGGCCAGATGGAAGGCTGAGCGAGACCAAAGACCGTCTGGACGAGGCAAACATAGTACATGAGCGCCGTGCACTGGGTTAGAGCTTCTGGCGCGACCACCGCTGCCTCGATGAGGATCGTCATTGGGTCTCTCAACAACAGCGGTGACCTAACTGCATCGTCCCCGCCCCAATGCGGCAGCAATCTCTTCAGCAATCCCCTCCGAATGATATCCGGCCCCTTCGATCCTTCGTGATACGTCAAGGTTGACACCCTCAGACAATGGATCAAGGATCGCAAAAGGTCGACGGTCGAGTCGTTCAGCGCATCCGCCACCGACCTCTGGTCCATTGGCACGCTACAGTCCGTTGAAGGCATCGGCGTCATCCCTCTTTGACTCGCTTCCAACATTCCAATCGTGTACGCCACCAGCTCTTCAGGAATATACATCTTCCTTCCCTGTGGAGCCAATATTGTGTGCTGCTGCAACTTCTCCCTCGCCGCCTTGGTCGCGTGCGACATCGGCTTCAGGACGTTCATCAACCTGTCGATCATCTGCGCCGTGCTCTCATCGATGTTGGCGATCTCCAGACGCATCTGGAGTGAGCTCTGTGAGTGGTCGACAAAGAAGGGCAGGAACGCGCCGCTGCCATGGTCGGTCTCTTGGTAGTCAGCGACGTTGGTCTTGGAGGAATGCTTGAGGATATCGATGTTGATCTTGCGGATCCAGTCTTGCAGCGGTGTCTCGTCCGACGCAATCGAGTCAAAGGGTGCAAATACATCCCTAGCACTGGCCGCTGGGTCGGCTGCAGCAGCGAGGTCGGCAACGGGCAAGATGACATTGCCCAGACTCTTGCAAAGCGGACAGATGAACTCAGACCGATGAAGATCTTCTGGATGATTGCGTGCGATCTGTTGAGTATGACGCTGCTCGACGCTCCTGCAGTAGGTCTCGAAGCAGTGCAAATGCATCAGATGACCGCAGGTCGAGGCATAGAACCCGAATCGGTGGTCTTCCTGCGGGAAGCTGCCGTATGCCGGACCTTGCCGCGCCTTCTGAGCATTGGTCTGAGGCAAGCCAGTGCGCCCCATAGGTGGTGTGCCCTGGATACGCTTGCCATCGCTACCACTACGATCCATCGTCAGAGGCGCTTCCAATGCCTGTTGCAAGCTAGGCGCATCCTGCTTGGGCGTCATTCGCATCATCCTGCTGGGCTGAATATGGGCCAGACTACCGAATGCCTTGTCAGCACCCAAGTTCTCTTGACAAAGGATGCAGCTGCCCCAATTCTTTTTTGGCGCCCTCGCCTCGGCGCCTATGGCCGAAGTGGCTGCATCTACCTCGCCTTCCTCATCCTCATCATCGTCATCGTCCCCAGCACCAAGCTGGTCCAACAAGCTCTTCTGCTGTGCCGAGAACTTCTGCATTATAGCAGCTTGACGTGCTTTGGCAGCCGCCCTCCTGGCCTCCTCGGCAGACTTTTGCTTGGAGACTCCGCTTCCGGTGGCACCTGTTCCACCAGCTGAGACAGCACCACGTCCCGTTGCGGAGAAATGCGATTGCACCACGCCGCGAGCTGCTTCAGAGTGGACAGCAAGCTTCTCGAGGCACCAGGTGATCTTGTTCTTGAATGGCTTGAACTTCTCAAGCAACTCGATGCGGCAGAGCAATTCGACGAGGGTAGACTCTGGAGAGGCATCCCTCGCGGTATCTTCACTTTCGCCCTCGGCAGCAGGGAGCTTAGTGACGTACAGTGATGCTGCCTTATCTGCAAAGCTTTCAGGTGCATCCACGAGACCGATCATGGTGATCTGCAGAGCGGCATCGACGAGCATGTCTGGCGCGTACGTGTAGAGCATGCGTGTGTTGTCGAGCGCTCGGAACAGAAGCGAGACCAAGATGTCGTTCGAAACAACATCGGCGAGTCGTCCGAAGAGAGTGCCTCGGAGCTGATGCAGCGATGGGCCTGGCAAGAGAGGGGGAAGATCCTCATCCTTGATCGTCGAAGCAGCCTTTCCGCTGCTCAGAGCGAGACGCTTCTTCTGACGAGTGCGAAGCACCTCTTCCACCTTCTCACGCTGATTGCGGGTGTAGTGAAAGAAGAATGGCTGGATCTCGGCATAACACTCGTCCTTCAGCTCAAAGATACCAAAGTCGTGCGTGCCGTCGGGAGCGCGGAAAGTCGAGACCTGCGAAAGGATGCGCTCAAAGGCAGCATGGTCGGTGAACTTCTCTGGAACGTGCTTGGTGACATCGGAGAATGTGCCTTGGCCGAGCGCCAGGAAGTGAATGACCTCGCGTCGGATCTGTGCCTCGATGGGCCAGGCGCAAACGGACGACAGCTCCGAGAGACACGTGGTGATGAGGAAAAGGAACTCTTCAGCGAGGAAGACGCCCTGCACTGCGTCGTAAGGCTTGTCAGTGGATGACTCGACCTGATTGAACCACGGTAACAATCGGTAACGCTCGAGCAACGTAAGGAGGAAGCGATCTGTGTCGACAAGGGCAAAGCCGGCCTGGATGAGAAGAAGATCTTGATCGTACATGATGCCACGCATCGAGTTGTCGCGGTAATGATGCGCTTGCGATCGGATGACAAAACCGTTTCGGACCCACATGTTGCAGCGGATCTGTGCAAGCTTGACGCAAACACGCAGAGGGAAGTCCAACGCGATAAGCAGCATCTTCTCATCCAGCCTAGTCGATAGCACCTCGTCGAGGTATTGCCTGCCTGAGTACTGTTGCAGCTTGTCGTGACCAACAACAGGTATTTGCCTGATGAGCTCAGCAAGGAGCCAGTGCATCGGATGATGGAAGCTGACGGGTTGATGATCGACTGCAAACGAGATGACAGGCCTATTCTTTGTGCCAGCATCGGCGCCGATGGTGTAGCGAGCATCCTTGAATGTAATGGGCGGGTGCGAGTCCGAGTCTGCATTGGACAGCTTGGCGCAGTTCCAGCAGATGGCATTGACGGCGACATCGATAGCTTCGATCAGCTCTTTGGGTCCGGCATGCGCAAACGACTCGCCGAACATCTTGGCGGCCTTACCGAGATGTGAGCTGATGTGGAAGACAGGGATCCACATCTCGCTTTCGAATTCGACATGGGCCGACACAGCACGTTTGGACGGGTGAATCGCCTGGAAGAGTGCAAGACATTCCAAAAAGTAGTTGGTATGATGCTCGCCTTCCTTCGCAATCAGCTTCTGAACGCCATCCGAGGCTAGCAGATAGCGAATGTCGTAGAAAATGTGGTAGCTGCGCGACTGGCGAAGGAACATCAGATGGACGTTGGCCTGGCTGTGGGAAGGAGTCGGTGGTGGTGGTAGGATCAAGTCCATCTTCTCGTTGGCAAGCGAGCCGGTGAAAATCGATTGGAGCAGCAAGAGAAGCTTTCGAAGGAAGCCGACCTTCTCGACCAACATGGTCGCAATCGAAGGAACACTGAAAAGCTGGACGGTCAAGAAGCAGATCGAGTACTCTTGCTCACGGTCCCTGAGCATGAAGGTTTCGACAAGCTTGGGATAGATCTTGGCGAAACGGAATGACACTTCCTTCTTGATCTCACGTCGAGCGATAAGCGACATGAGAAGTGCCTTGATGTCGATGCGTGCCGATTTCCACAATTTGCAGTCCATGAGCAGCAAGCCTTCATAGTTGGTCAGCTGGCGAGGATCGAAAAAGTCCGGACTCATTGAGCCAGACTCGATGGGAGTAATCGGCTGGAAAGGAGCGAGGAAGCTGCGAGCTACAATCTGCTTGAAAGCCGCAGCATCCGCCTTGAGAGACTGACCAAACCAAGAGGAGGCTGATGCGTCCTGCGAAGAGGGCACATAGAGATTGCAGTTGGACAGATCCATCAAGAAGTTGAGAATGATCTGAATGACCTCTTCTGCAAAGACATCAAAGGCTGGTCGCAGTGTGACAGCCAGATCGATGGAATGCAAAACTCTTGCGATCTGATACAAACGACGCAGATCAGAGTTGACCTCGATGAGCTCTCGTCCGTGCTTGTCGACTCGCTCCGCGACACCCTTTGCTTCGTGTTCGGAACGACCTGTGGCATCTGTGACGATGTCGATGACCTGAGCAAAGCTGTGCTTCTCGTCGTTCCAGAGCAGTACAGCATATTGTCGATTGTTATTTCGAACGGACTGCGCCTTTGTGCCATCGATGCTAGATTTTCGGCGAGATGCTGATGGCTTGTTCATCTCGAGCTTCTCCTGCATCAACTCTGCTTGTTCGGAGAAGCGAAGAGGCGTAGAGCTCCAACTGCTGCCCTCCGTAGTGTGCTTGAAGTCGGCTAAGCGCCTACCAGCACGGGACGCCGAGGCATCGCCACCTGCGTCAGCATGATCGAGATCCTCGTCGATGCTTTCGCCAACGAGATTCTCGACCTCGATGGCGCTCATGTCTTCGTCGCTGTCGTGCGGACCTGTTGCGCTGCTCTTGCGCTTAGATGGGGTGCGATTGGATTGCTGCGAGACGAGTCCATCTTCGAGACTGGACATGAGTGGTACGGTCTCTGGCGTGTGCAAGATGGGGATGACCTCGAATTCGGGGGCGTGATCAAAGACGGTCACGATGAGGTTGACCAGCTCTGTGACCGCATCCAGCAAAGGATCGCGAACCTGACCAGGGAGCTCCGCAAGTGCTTCTTCAATCTGTTCGAGTCCATCGGCATCTTCGGCTGCATTCGCATTCGCGCTCGTTTGCGTAGCAAAGGAAGAGGATTGAGTGTGGTGTTGCGAATCAGCCTCGAGCTCCATATCGGTACCGGTTGCGTTCTCTGTCGCGGCCGCTTCGGAGTGATAGCGACAACAGACATCCTGTCTCCACGCTTCGGGGTCACCGCAGTCACAGCATCCGCCGCTCGAAGACGAGACGCTGAAGACGACATCGTGACCTTGTTTTGCATGGATCGAGGCCTGAAAGCAGGGATCACACTGGACGCAAGTATCATCGAGACCACAGTCTCGACAACGGTAGATAGCTTCGCCCTTCTGGAACAGGTGCCCACACGGCATGCCACGGCGGGCTTCAGAGTACTCGGGGCCTAGAAGTTCGGGATCTTCTGCATCGTCGTAAGCGCTCGAGGTGGACCATGGCGATTGAGCGCGCTGTGCCTGTTTACCCTTTTTGCGGGCGAGGGCGATCTCGCGAGTTTCCTCGATCTGGGCGCGAGAAAGGTTCCAATCGTAGGAAGAGACAATGTCGAGCGCATCTTGAATGCTGGTGCCCGGGTCGCAAGGCAGAAGAGCGGCAGGGGTGGGGACGCTTTCGAAGAGATGGCGGAAGAGATTCTTATGCAAAGTCGCTTTGACCTCTGGTGTGACAATGTACGATGCGGGATCTGCCTGGTCGGGTAGCGGCACGAGTCTGGAGAGCAAGTCGCAGACGGTGACCTTTGCCGACCTGGCAGTGCGGGAGCCGGTATCTCGCCTCATGCTATGTGCTTGCCCTTGTAGATGGTGATAGAGTAATGACTGTGCGTTGCTGCTGCTCTCGAGTTGCGTTTGATGGTGTGGTCGATGACTTTCTTCACTCGTTGGATCTGTCGATTCGTGGTGGTGATACAAGCACAGCGATGATGCGGAAGACCGATGTTGAGGAGCCTGGATGAAGGTGTGCCTGTTTCGCTTTGAGCTTAATGTCTTGCGCTTTCCGCAGCTTCAGATGCGGCGATAGCCGAATTGGCTCTGCTAGTGGAAGCGATTCGTTGTTTGCGGCAGTACTGGTTTTCGGAAGATGTGTGCGCAGAGTCGGCTGAGCGAGCGTGAGTGCTCAACGTGCGCTTCTTGAAGGGAAAGATGACGAGAGAAGCGGAAGCGTAATGGTGATGGAAGCAAGGAGGAGAAAGTGTTGATCAGCGTCGCGGTTTGTGAGTGGTCAGTCAAAATGCAAAGTGTTGAGTGCCACTTTCTGGGCTGCTGCATGCTTCGCTCATTCACAGACTGCTCCACCGCTGCCGTTCATTACTCTGTATTTCCAGTTGAATCGCCGCTCGAGCCTCCTTTTTTTCGTGCTTTTTTTTACTGTATAGTGTATGTAGTGTACCAGAATCACACGCACACCGCATCCAATTCCGCGACTGCTGCTGCCGAGTCTCTTGCCTTCTAAAGCTTAGCCGTAACTTAGCCGCCTCCGCCGCCGCTGGCTGACTCTCAACAGACGATTATCCGAAAATTCACCGATGATCATGCATCGAAGATCAAACTGTCTTGTTTCATTGTCGCAAGCATCATGCTCAAATTCTCAAGGATCACAATCGCTTCACATTCCTTTAGACAATGCCCAGAGCGGCATGTCGATGTCGAGAAAAGAAAAATTACGCAGCGACTTGCTGTAGTGCTGTGGACCGATGTCCGGGTATGAAAATTGCAAAGGATTATGATGAAGAAAAGGTGCAAACGGAATAAGGGGGGCAGCTCTCATGGCAGAATGATGCGCAAGCCACCATAATCAGCAAGCGGATGCTGTGAGCCGATCAGCGCACCTCTTCCGCTTGGACACGAAATAAAGCACCTAGAGATAGGTATGCCGAGCCGTTCTGTAATGGATCTTACCACCTGAGGCGTAAATGGTGCCTCTACGAACACCAAATCAACCGTGACAGTGGGAAAGATCTCATCTACAAGTTGGAACGTCTCATCAAGCTGCTCTGGGATCTCGTCGATCGACTTGTAGCAATGGACGAGTTTGCACTTGGATGTCGGCTCGTTCTGCTCAATATAGTAGAGAGCGTTTGCTAGCACAGAAATGTCGTCCGATTTGGCAAAGTAGATGACTGGATGTCTGCGTTCGCCGCGGATCCAGCCGATGACTTGCTTTTCGAGTCGCAATGGAAATCGTCCCAAAACAGACTCGCGCTGCTGCTCGACCAACCATACCAGGATACGGGCGAGATCCACCCTTCTCGCCAGAGCAACAAGGACGGTTGCCATAGCCACAAAGTAAACAAGGGTCTGGACGATGATCACGGGCGAGAGCGCAAAGTTGCCTGCCATTGCTGTGATCCCAATGGCAATGCCCAGTAGCATCATGCCGAGACTTGCTTTGGGCGATCGAGGCAGCGACGGTCTTGCGTACTTGAGTAGCACGAGTGATACTCCGAATAAGGTCATGACGCATAGAAATGAGACACTGAAAACCGACGAGAGCGTTGTGAGATTGAAGCCGCAAGTAGCACTCATGATCAGAGTGAGCGCAAGGAAGACAGCGATGGACGGATAGGTTGCGCCTGTCTTTTTCAGCTGTCGCTGTAGCACTTGTGGCACGACTCTGTCGTCACAGAGCGTATCGATCAGTCCGCAGAAGGCAACAATGCCAGTGATGATACCGCCGCAAAGAACGAGACAAGCATCGATCACCACGAACAACTTGAGCCATGCACCTTTCCCGGCTACGTGGCCAAGCAGCGCCAGCACGTTAGCTCCGCTCAAGATGGCTTCCATCGGGATCAGTGCGAGTACCAGGAGCATCAGCGGTGCTTCGGTGAGGACCGTGATGAGGTGCAAATTGCGAAGTGCTTTGGGAAACTCGCCCGGCTTGACCTGGTTGATGTACGAGGGACTGCATTCGAACCCCGTGAGTCCAACAAAGGCAACACAGATGCCGTCAAAGATAGCCCGGGCGATGCCTTTACCGGTCGAGGGAGCCCGAAGGGTGGCCATGCCAATAGCCCAGTTGTCGTGCAATATCGCGTTTCCAGATCGGGCCCATGCAACCATACCGGCAACGATGAGCATAATCATGGTCATGACATGAACCAGAAACATGCCCAAAGCTACTGTGCTCGAGTCCCGCATACCGAGAAGGCCGAAGCAAGCAAGACCGACGAGAAGTAGGACCGAAATTAAGCGATGGTCGATATGTACATGGCTTGCTGCTGTCTCGCCTGCAATGTATGCGCTAGCAGTACCAGCACTCACGGCACCTGTGGCAACAGCATCCAGCAGCGTGATCGCAGCAGCTAGCACTGCAATGAGCTTGCTAGAGATGTTGGAAAGGTACGAGTAGTTGCCAGCATTGCTTGCCGAAAGCGCTGAGGCCAGCTCGCATACGATAGGTCGGAAGGGATACAGCAAGAGACATGCGATCAGGATCGAGATGGGTGACATGACGGAGGAGACGGCTACCACAGCGGGAAGCGCGTAGAAGACGGAGCCAGTGACGGCATTTCCGGCGATGGCGGACGCTCTCCACTGGCCGAGCTGCATCTGTGCAGTCCTTGCTGAGTTTGTGGAATGGGCATTCGGCGCTGTGGGCGGAAGCTCGAGCAAGGAGATGGAGCCCCAGCCGGCAAATTCCCAAGCTCGGTGAATGGCCATGAGGGGATCCTCCCTCTCTGATGGAAGAGTGGTGGTAAGCACATGGTTGCCACGGTCCAGAGTGGCCTTGAGTTCACCTCTCCTTAGCGCGTTGGACCATCCTGTTTCGGAGCTGAAGGGATCATCCGAGCTGAGTTGCTGCTGCGGGTCGAGCAAGCCAGCGGGGGATGTATTCGAAGCTTCGAGGTCGAGGATGGAAGAGATGCCACCTGGCTGGATATTGGTGGTGGGTGATACGACTCTTCTCTTCCTTTGACGTCGGATGATGGTTGCAAATTGGGACTCGGCGAAAGAAGGTGGACGCAGATGGGAAGCTTTGTGTGTATTGTCAAAAGCGTGTGAGCCGTCATCCGACGCGAGATCAGCATAGACAGCTGCCTTGCCTTTGCCGGTCCGTTGACGAACAGGTGATGTAAAGTTGGTAGCAGGCGCTTTACGGACCAAGTTGTCATCGTAGGAACGGGGAGCGAGACCATTGCTGAGGCGGCGAGCCAAGGGACTAGCATTCAAGCTGGGCTTGGTCTGCGGAGTATGTAGTGGAGTAGCTCGCTTCGACCTCGAAGGTGTTCGCTGGGCAACGGATCGCGGAGGCGACGGATTGAAAGGGTCAGCGTCGTCTTTGTTTGTCGTTATTCCATTTTGCGTGAGGCTGGAATCATGGTGAGGTGCGCCTACGAGTGTATCGGCCTGACTAATGTCACCGACGGAGAGTGGATGCTGGAAGGATTGATCTGGCGAGGCTGGGTCGCGCGATGAGGAAG
Source organism: Pseudozyma thailandica (assembly GCA_023212835.1). NCBI lineage: Eukaryota > Fungi > Basidiomycota > Ustilaginomycetes > Ustilaginales > Ustilaginaceae > Pseudozyma > Pseudozyma thailandica. Next base: position 63,966 of record JALCCH010000001.1, read on the forward strand.
CCTGCTGGGTGGGAGGCGGTGTCATGAAAACCAATGTTGTGGAACTTATTTTCGCGAGAGCAACAAGGTCAACAGAGGGCTTCCTGAGACGTTGCTAACTTGCCAAGGCTGTTTGAATGCTGTAGAGATGATGAGAAGAATTGAACGTTGCGAAGCGGCACAAGTGATTCCGTGTGACAGCGATGACAGGAACAGATTTCGATGTGCATGCAGAGAAAAAGGGTCCAACGCTGTGGCTGTCGCCAAAAAACGTGATATGTTAGTTTTGCGATCAACTGACATGCTTGAACCGCGGTCTCGGCGCTATGCGTTCGTCGTATTTGCGCAACTCTTAATTTGATCTTCGGATCCACAGATCCGGTGCGACCCTTTTTGTCGACTTGCCCCGCACATGTTTGATGGCCAAGACGCTACTGTACACCAACGTGTCCAAGACAGATCAAGAGGAGTATTCTGATGTTAAAGAGGTCTGTGGAAGCTGTGTCATGCAAACTTTGCATTCCCCCCCATTGCAGCGGCCTTCTAGCAAAATTTAAGACTGCTCGTGCCAACCTGGATGTCGTGAACCCGACCGACTGTCATATTGCTTCGCCCTGCTCAGCCCTCTTCTCGTGACTGACCGAGTGAGGCTGGACTACAGTATTTCCACATTGGTTGCAGCTGCACCGATTTCTCCGCGTCGAATTCTCTTTTTTCCCCACTCTCGACACTCGAACGAAGTCACACATTACACACGCACACGCACACGCACACGCACACTCACACTCGCACTCACACTCACCTTCACATTCATATACACATACACATACACACCATAAGATTGGCGATTCATTTGGCACTCTATTCTCCGTGACTCCATCCAGGCACGACTTGAAGACCTTCCGCACACCATCTATGTCGCTTCTGCTGCTCTCGGCACATCGGTAACTGACAGCCCGATTTCGCCAAATCACCTTCGTCCTTCCTGCTTTAGCGTTGCTGCCTCCACGCGCCAGTCCAGTCTTGACGCTTCTCAAAACAGCTCTTCATAGCTAGACATACATCATGGCGGACCGCGACAAGGACATCATCACCACTGCCACTCATGACGATGGTCAGCCAGCCAAGCGTAAGCGACTACGCATCCCAAAATCGTGCATTCCATGCTTGAAAGGCAAGCGAGCCTGTGATCGTGGTCGTCCGGCTTGTGGACGATGCGCTCGCTCAGGTCAAGGTGGCGAATGCAGCTATGATCCTCGTCTCCCACAGCAGCCTGCCTCGGGCTCTTCTAAACGCTCATCCGCTGCAAACGAGGATTCCGATGACGAGGATGACGTGTCCGGCCCAGACTCGAAGCAGCTAGCTGCGCTTCAGAGAGAGCTTGCAGAGGCAAAAAACGAGACTCGCCGACTCCAACAGCTTCTACGCAATCAACCGACCGGCTCGTCATCACCGCATGCGCACTTGCCTCACCACCCTCGTCCTTGGCCATCTTCTTCTGCAGCCTCTCCGAGCCGTCATCGCGCCCAATCTACCACCAATGACCTTCATGCAGCTCGCGGCCTTCAGATGCTCGCTGAAATCGCAGGTCCTCAGCACCAGGATGCTGACTCGAACGCGAACAAGTCTCGCATTCTGCACTGGTCAGGTCCTGGCTCACATGCCTCGTCATCATCCCAGCATTCGCCCGTCCATCACTCGACATCCACGCCTCACGACCATTCGCGAATCGAGTCTGCTTCGCCTGCCGATCGGTTGCCTCACACTCCCGGCACCGCTGCCGTCTATACTGGTCAATTCCCACGCAAATCCTCCCACAAAACGAGTCATGGCCATCAACAGGATCTTGACTCTCCAAAGAACATCAACGGTACTCAGATGTACTACGGATCCTCGAGCGATGGCATGCTGCGTGAGGTCGCTGCTTCTACTGCGGCCGGGTCCTCCAAGTCTGCTTCAGGCAATATGGCTGCGAGCATTCACGAGACAATGGCGAGGAGAGATATGCAGTCCGCCTTCAATAGCGTCCTTGATCCATCTCGCGATACTTTCCCATTCGCTACCATCTGGAGTTCAGGAACGGCATTCATCGATGAAGTGCTGCCCTTCTTTCCTCGCCCCGAGGACTTTGACAGCATCTGCGCCTCCTTCGTGCGTCACTTCTCGGCCATGTGTCCAGCACTGACCATCCCAACAGCCATCAACCACGCCAAGAACTTCTCAAGGATGTCTCGAAAGCAACAGTCCCAAGTGTCTCTGCCTTGGCTCGCGGTTTTTCTCATGATCTGTGCACTCGGCAAGAATTGCGATTTGGAAAGCACTAGTGTCGGCGTCGATCGTAAAGTTCGAATGCTGGACGCTTTTCTCGCAGGCGAAGCATCACAGCAACCTAGTCGACAGGCGAGTCGAGCCTCGTCGCCTATCCCCAGTGATGCGGCAGAACCAAAAGCGGGTGGAGCAGATACCCTCCTCGTGGGTTCGAGTACTCTTCGATCCCCAGCAATGGTTTCTGACCTATTCCTCTCCGCCGCGTACCAATCTTTAAGATTGTGCTCCTTTCTCAGCGCGCCTACGCTTCAGACGATCCATTCGCAGCTTCTCATCGGTTCGTATCTGCTCAACACGGAGAGAGCCGCTTCGTTCTGGCCGCTGCTCGGATCGGTTGCGAGACAAGCGCAATCGATTGGATTGCATATCGATCCGTACAAGATCAAGCGCGACTGGGACCCGGTAGAGGCGGATACAAGGAGAAGGCTCTGGTGGGCGGTCGTGCATCAAGATGTGATTCTTTCAGGCATCTTTGGTCGTCCCTTGGGTATCACTCGGTTCAATTGTCGCTTCCCCGGAACTTCAGGCGTGGCGGCATCGAGTCCAACAACATACGCCACTCTGCAATGCGAGTTTTCCCAATTCGCCCGAATCTACCTCGACGAAAACCAGGATAGGAGCTGGAGTCAAGCCAAGATCATCGACTTTACCGAAAAAGTTTTGCAATGGTACATGAACATTCCTGATCGGTATCGACCGGATTTGGGGCGCATCAATATCCTCCCGCTCGCGTCGGATCCGGATGCAGAGGCGATTCAGAATTACCAGTCTGCCGGTGTGGACCTCAAGACCAAAGGGCTGATGGAAGTGCATCAATCGGGCAATCTTGCAGTTGAAGTGTTTTACATTCTGCTTTCGCTGCATAGGTCGAATCTCTTCCCCTCTCCCTCTGCCTCGCTCGAGGCTGGGCAGGAGAAGGGGGAGCTTAACGAAACCTCCCTCCACATCTGCGCTCAAGCACTTCGCCGCATTACTCGGGCTCAACAGACGATGATCGATCACCTCGGCCGTGCCCGTGCGACCATGTTTTGGAAGATCGCTTATTACACTTACCAAGCTGCCATTGCCGGGGCTTACATTGTGTTTGTGAAGCCGCAAAGCAAACATGCTGAAAGTGCGTTGGAGGATCTGGCGATTTTGGTCGACTTTTTCGATCGAATGCCCGAGAGATGGACGGGGTTGAAGATGGCCAAGCACGGTTTGAGGGTGTTGAGGAAGTTGGCGGTGGCGGCGAGGGAGACTCCGGAGGCGGCGAGTATGGCGGTTAGGGAGGGAGTTGAGGAGGCGGGGCAGGAGATCGAGGTGGTGGAGATGGGGGATGCTGCGACGCCTAGTTCGAATCTGGCCCAAGGGAATGGGGAGGGAGGGTTTGTGGCGGGTGCGGCGGCGTTTATGAATCCCATGTTTGGCTCGAGTTTCATGTCGCCTGCTACGCCAACGCAGCCGATGAACCTTTTCAACTCGAACCCGCCACTTTTCAATCCCAATCCGCCTCACCTGTCCAACGGGAATGCTGCGGCAAGTGGGAGCGGTCATGCGGTTTCGTTGAGCGATCAATCGTTCTTTGTGGGTGCGCTGGCGGCGAGTGCGGGAAGTCCTTTGACCAAAAGTCTAGCGAGTGTACCGTTGGTGACGCTATTCAACAACACGTATGATCCCGAGACTGGCGCGATGGGGGGTGGTGGGGGTGGGGGTGGTAAGGGGGCGAGTTTTTGTTACGATCCTTTCCTGCCGGAACCCAGTGCTGCAGCGGGTACGGTCAATACGGCGGATAGTGCGAGCGAGGAAGGTGAAAGAGGTTTGAGTGGGATTAGTAGTCCCAGTACGACCTTCAGTACCCACGTCCAATCGAATCCAGCAGTTGTCCAAGACAAAAATCCACTCGGTCCAGAGGGTCTCGCAGGACAAACTTCCAGAGAAATGCCACCAATGAATCAGAAGGATCTGGCCAATTACTGGTCCGAATACTTCAGTCTCCAGTTGGATTGGGATAGACTCACCGGCCTTGCTTAGCCAGCTAGCCTCTTTCACACCTCTCGCAATCGAAAGCCAAACCTGATTATACATCTTTTATTTACAAAACAAATGCGCGGGGTATCTTGACACCTCAACCTCTTCCTGCAGCCGCTCCCAACTCGCCCACCCCACCAACCACCTCCTCCTCTTTCGAAATCACAATTTCCAACCCCCACAAAACCAACGTCAGCCCAACCGTCAGGAAGCGCCAATAGATCTGATTCTTCTGATCCAACAGCAACAAATGGCTATAAACCGCAATCAGGATCAGACGCGAGTACGAGACGAGGATGCTGATGAACGACGTAAAGGCCTCCCCCTCCGCTTCTTTGGCTTTGAAAGAGTCGGGTGGCGACGGAGGCGAGGGGGGACGCGCGCGTTTGTGCGTCCGAGTCGAGGGCGGCCGCGAAAGGTTTGGCCGCTTCTTGGTGGCGCGCGTGTCAGGAGTGGGCGGTAGAGGAATAGAGTTGGTTTTGGGTGAGGTGAGCGAGTGTCTTCGCCCTCCCAACGAGCCACGACGGTCGGATTTGGACATTCCCCTTCTCCTCGTAATGCCTCGACTTGCGGAGGAGGGTGGGGATTTGAGCTTGTCCGCCAGGCTGAGCTCTTCAACAGGCTCTTTGAGTTCGTCTCCGATAGACTTTGTGCCGTCATCATTGTACGCGATACCGCTGTCGTCCTCCGAATAGGGACCTTCGCTTTCGGACCCTGTCTCAACTTGGCCATCGAACGGCGTGCGACGACGCGTTCGACGGCGCAGACGGCGTCGTTGGAGAATCCATCGTCCTTCGTCTTCGTCCCACACCTCTTCTTCCAGCTCTTCGATCTCTGTGCCCGAGAGCGAAGAGGAGGAGTTGGAGGAACTCCACTCGCTCTCGGTCTCGCTTTCTCCTCCATCGCGGGATGCGCTAGGTCGGCCCCAACTGGTCTTTCTACCGCCGTGACTCTCATCTTCCCTATGTTTCGGTGCCACGCTGCCCTTGAGCATCGGAAGAATGCGACTGGCAGCATAGAGCACCATGAGTCGGTAGACGAGCGAGACAATGACTGACTTTGGGAGTGCCGCTCCTGCTGCATGTAGTACATCCACCGACTGTCCCAGCCAGTGAGCGATGACTTCAATCAGCCCCGTCCCCGCTTGCAGGAGCTTGCTCGTCAGCGGCGCTTGAAGTGCGCTCGGCAATTTTGCGACGAATTGTCTCCCATGCGTATCCACTTTGAAGCTCCTGATCAACGCCACTGGGTCCGCTGCGAAGCTCAAACTCGGGCCGAGCTGGTAAATGTTAAACACCACGTAGGCGAACATGAGGCTTGTCTCGATAACATTGCCCTTCCGGATGGCAAAGGCGATAGCGGTGAGCCAGAGGGTGGAAGTGACGGAAGTGGCGATGGCAGCTGCTGTACCAGGTCGTTCGTTGGTGGCTGCAGGGAAGGAGATGTAGAGCGCAAAGAAGGAGGTGACGTAGATAGTGGCTGAAACGAGGAGGAAGAAGATTTGCCACACTTCGGAAGCGCCAAAGCCGAGACGAGTGAAGGAGCGCATGAGCATGGTGTTGCTGATCCAAGCTGCACCTCGAGCAGAAGGAGTGCCGGGAGAAGGTGGGCGTGCGTAGCGCGGAGAAGGAGCGGCGAGGGAGGAGGCGATGATCCATCTTGAGGTCGATGCGAGAGACTGGATGACCAGCAGAGAGGCTACGCCTTCGAGTAGCGAGAAGAAAGGGCTCGAGATGCGGAGTAGAGTGTGCCACCAGCCCGGAACACGGCTTGCGAGCCAGAAGAAGAATGCTACCGAGACAGAGACGAGCGAGTCAAGGAAAGCGAAGCCGGTAAGCGAATGCAAGTCATCCGCTTCGAGAGGATCGGCAGAGAGAGCGCTAGGGCGGCGCGAAAAGAGACTGCTGATGGCTTCGCTTGCGGTCTTGTCTTGGCTGTCAGCTCTCCGTGGTGGAAAGATGGTGGCTGATGGCGGAGAATAAACATTGAAGCAGACGAGAAGACATGCTGGAATGACGACGAATTGAAAGACTGCCAATGTCTGACCGATCCATGCTAGACGAGTTCCGCGAGTAAGCAGCCTGACTGTTGACAAGAAGAAGTAGTACGAGGCTAGAGATGCGGATAGCGCGAGAAAAGCTTCTTGTCCGGCAATGTCGAGAGCGAGAGGCAGATAGAAGAGGACTTGAATGAAAGTGGCTACCCTGCCAAAGTTGACAGCGAGCGAGCTGGCGAAGGACATTGCGGAGATCGAGAGGCGGCCAGAATACTTAGGCGAGAGTCCGGAGTAGAAGGAACGGATAATGGCGAAGATTAACGCGACATGATAGCTTGTTCGTGGATGGTCGAGATACGAAGAGGTGATGCAATGAGGTGAATAGACCTCTGTGATGCCAACTGCGAGCCCTACAAGGATACCGCGGTTAGAGAAGGGCTAATGTTAGCCTACGGAGAGAACGAATAATGGTAGTCAATGAGTGGATGGTGAGAAGGAAGGAAGGATGAAGCGTCTTGTGCGGCAAGAGGGATAAGACGATGATGATGAACGCTTTCGACGTCAGCGGCATTCGTGTGACTTTGACATTTCCGCATTTGCTCCTCCTCCATCCAACTCTGAAATCACACTCGCACCGCACTTGCAGCGTGATTATAGAGAGCACAGTCACACCAAACACGAGATCTAACATCTTCGCAGAAATGCATTCGGAAGCTTTGTCTCTCGAAATTTTTTAGAGTAGCCGAGCATGCAAGATTTAAGGGTCGTGCAACTTGATTCTTCTTGGTTCGGCTTTCTGGTTCTTGCTGCGAAAGCTGGGGTTCCTAACCTTTATCCCTCCATCGTCACCACGCTACACACACAGGTTCACTATGACAGGCACAGAAGTAGCGACAGGCGCAAACGGCAATGTTGCCACTGCGCAGGCCGCGGTCTTTGTGCAGTCTCAACCTCTACCCGAAGACACACCCAAGATCGTAGGACCGGACTTCGAGCACCAAGACCCGAACGACTTGACAGCATTACTCGAAAGCATGGGTAGGGTTGGGTTCCAAGCCACTGGAGTCTCCAAAGCCATTGAGATTGTCGAAGAAATGCGACAATGGCGTCTCGCCAACGATCCCACCTATCTTGCCAACACCGACCCCGACAAGCCTAGCCTCGAGGACGCCCAGAACACAGGATGCCGCATCTTCCTCGGCTTCACTTCCAATCTCGTCTCTTCAGGATTGAGAGAAGTGATTAAGTTTCTCGTCAAGCACAAGATGGTATCGGCGCTGGTGACAACAGCAGGCGGTATCGAAGAAGATCTGATCAAGTGCCTCGGCCCAACGTATCTCGGCGACTTTGCTCTGGATGGCGCCACACTTCGCAAGCAAGGCTTGAATCGCATTGGTAACTTGTTGGTGCCCAACGACAACTATTGCAAGTTTGAAGACTGGGTGATGCCCATTCTGGATGCGATGCGAGCCGAACAGGGTGACGATGTTGCAAATGCGTGGTCACCCAGTCGTGTCATCGAGCGTCTTGGAAAGGAGATCAACGACGACAGCAGCATTCTGTATTGGGCAGCCAAGAACGAAATCCCAGTGTTCTGTCCCGCTCTCACCGATGGAAGTCTGGGAGACATGATCTACTTTCACTCTTACAAGAATCCTGGCCTTACCATTGACCTTGTCAAGGATATTCGCCGACTCAATGATCTTTCGGTTAAAGCACCCAAGGCGGGTATGATCATCCTGGGCGGTGGTGTCTGCAAGCACCAGATTGCCAATGCGATGTTGTTCAGGAACGGAGCCGACTTTTCGGTGTACATCAATACAGGTCAGGAGTTTGATGGGTCAGATTCTGGAGCGAGGCCAGATGAGGCTGTCAGTTGGGGAAAGATCAAGTCGGCCGCGAATGGTGGAAAGAACGTCAAGGTATATTGTGATGCGACGATTATCTTTCCCATGATTGTGGCTGCAACGTTTGGAAAGGCTTTCTGGTCGGCGAAGAAGGCTATTGCATAGACAGTTCTCGCTTCTCGACCAAGCGTTTGTCTTTATATATGACTTTGTAATTGTACCGTATCATAGAAACTTGGCTCATCTTGAGAAGCCTATGGGTGATGAATCGTTCTTGCTAGCTCCGATAGCTCTGATGCCATCGGCGATGTATGTACTGTATCAACAAGGATTAAGAAGAACAAAGGCAGCCAAATTTAGAAGACCTCTGCTGTGCTTCTGTCTACTGTACTCCAACTGCCGTTCCAATCAAGCCGGAAATTGGGTGCCCGCCGCTCTTTGGATGGTCAGCTAGCATGAGAATGCTCTCTTTCGCATTGCCCGCGTGTTGGTCTGTGGTTTTCGAATGGAAATTGTGATGATCTGCGCACCGCTGGCTGGAATCGAAATGCAGACCAATTTTGTTTCTGTTGAAAACCCTTGGTGTGGCTTGCAGCATGCGTGTTGTTGTCGTCGATCCGGGACAGGCACCACCAAGATTGCCTTCCGCTTTCGAGCTTGAAAGGTTGATGACAGAACGTTCTGCATCTTAACCTTGTCTTCTCTTCTCGCATGCTCCAGATTCCTTGGCTCGGCATGCATTTACTGAAGTTGCCAAGTCGCTTTCTAGTACAGAACGAGAGCGCGTTCCGAGCAAGTGGGGTTCTCCGACTTGCATGGATTTGATCATGCACGCTTGCATTTTCAGGGTGATGGCGCAGCCGAGACGCGAACCGCTCTCTCTCTCTCTCTCTCTCTCTCTCTCTCTTTGTGTAGCTCGATGATTGTCTGCGCCTGTTCGTTCCCAAATGCCTGCCAACAGGATCTGAGCTCCATATGCTGATTCTATGCGGGTGAATGAAACACCGACTGAAAGGTGAATGTGAATTGGTGAGTCTGTCATCCATATGCTATGATTAGATTCAAGCAACTGGAACAAGTCTCGCTGTGTGTTTCGAGAGAGTGTTTGTTTCAAGTTCCGCATTCAACGACGCTCTCCTGCGCGTCCAGAATCTCTCCCATCACTCACACCGAGTGACACCCGAAATTGGCCTCGCTTCAAGACGTACAATACAGCACTGCACAGTACTGTAAGCATTTCGCCCAGCCCTTCGATCCTTCCCTCCATCATCATCCTTCTTCACCACTCGACCATTGCTTGTGACCTGCCCGCGTCTTGGACCCCCATTCTCCTTCGTCATCATGGTCAAAGTCGCTGCCGCAGCAGCCCTTGCTCTCGTCGGTTCGGCCGTCGCCGCCGATGTCCACGGCATGAACCGCTCCTCGCAAAAGCTTCACGCTCGTCAAAGCTCCGGCTCCATCATGCAGTCTGACTACCAGAACGGCGCTACTCCTCCTGGTGCTCGTCCTGGTGACGCCAGCGGACAGACTGTCGTCATTGACAACGACGGCGGCGCCGACGACAACTCGCAGCGTCCTGGATGCCCTACCATCTTCATTGGATCTGCTGACGTCGGCGGCTCTTTCTCCACTGGATGGACTGACATGCCTCAAGTGCTCGGCTTCGATACCATGCGTGATCTCACCGTAGCCAACGGTGTTGTTCAGCCCTACATCATCGAGACTGGCAAGAATGCTGCCCAAATCAAGCGCGTTGTCATCACCCAGCCTGGTCTCCCGCGTGACTACTGGAAGTACGCCAACCTTGTCCGTAACTCGCTTCTTTGCGCCTCCGTCAACCAGACCCTGGGCATCAACAGAGACGAGATCCTCATCGCTGCTCCTACGTGGTTCAGCACCAACGATGCCTCGGCCGGTGAAGCTCAGTCGAATGACCTTGTCTTCAATGGCGGTGCCTGGGCTACCGGTGTGGACTCTGCTGGTCCCAACGGTGCCGCCGTTTCTTCCTTCGAGGCACTCGACGATCTCGTCAACAAGTTTTTCGACAAGTCCACCTACCCCAATGTTCAGCAAGTCGTCATTGCTGGACACTCTCTCGGAGGCTCTTTCACTCAGCATTACGCCATGCTCCGCAAGTCGAACCCCGCTCAAGATCCCATGATGTCCTACTTTGTCGGCAATCCAGGCTCGTATGTTTGGCCTACCAACAACCTTCCCGTCTCCAACCCTGGCGGAAACTGCGCCAGCACCAACCAGGATTGGGGCTACGGTCTCCAGTCTCTTCCTTCTTACGGCCAGGGACAAGGTTCGGCTGACAGCATCGCTTCCCGCTTCTATGGCCGCACCGTCATGTACGGCCTTGGTCTCAGTGATAACGAGGGCGGTGACAGTCACTGTGAAGCTCAATACCAGGGTAGCTCGCACATCACAAGAGGACAGAACTTCGAGAAGGCGTTGCAGAATGCCAACGGCGGAAACGTCCCCAGCAGTCAGATGTTCAACTACATTCCCAACGTCGCCCACGAGGACTACATGGTCTTCAGCGACCCCAACAGCCAGCATTTCTTGTTTGCTAGGGGCACCAACTTTGCTGCCAGCGCAAGTTCGAGCAGCTCGGCTGCTGCTTCCAGCTCGACGGGTAAGAAGGGCTCATCGACTTCGGCTTCAGGCTCCGGATCTCAGCCCACAGGATCTGGCACCGGTTCCTCATCTGCATCTTCGTCCCAAGCATCATCGAAGAGCGCCGCTAATGGGTCCAAGGGCGTCTCTCCAGCTGCAATGGTGTCGGCTTTGCTAGCTTCGTCGGCTGCATTCCTTGCTCTCGCTCTCTAAGATAGATTGGCCACGTACAGTACAGTGCAGTATATATTCTCGGCTGCTTGGCCGGCAATGGTTTGGCCCGCATCATCCTTTCTTTTGCGCTCGAACAATATATTTTCGATTCAGTCTTATATCTTTGCTGTGATCTCAACGGTGCATTCTTGTCTCTGCCAAGCAGTTTGTGATGGCGGATTATGAACAACGGAAACGTCATCTAGAGTGAAGCGAAATGAAAAGCCAGCAGCTGCAAACGCAAACTTGAGTCAGCGGTCAGTGCTTGGCGAAAGACGCCTGCTTCTGTGCTGTGGCACGCGACAATCCCAAATCAACTTTTCGAGGGACTGAGCTTGGCTTGGCTGCGTTGTTGCAGTGCACAGTCAACCTCCGATTCCCGCTCACTGCGACAATTTCAGAGACCAACACTTTGCATCATTTCACGTCGAGATTTGGACTCTCACTCCACTCTTCGTCATTATCATCATTTGCCCTTGACCATCGTCCCATCATCCCACCATCTTCTCATTTCATCCTCATTTCGATGGTATCACAATAGACGCAAGCGGAGAGTGAGAGATAGAGAGAGAGAGAGAGAGAAAGAGAGAGGACACGATGAGTGATCTGGATCCTCCCACTCCACCGACGCCCGGGGATAACGAGATGTGGTCGTTCTCGGCCTTCTTCCCACCGCCATATAGGGTGCTTTTTCTGGCTTCAACAGGGCTGCTGCTCTTCGCGGTCAATGTCAAAGTGCTTTCAAGCAAAGGAATCGATCTGTTCGCGCTGTTTAGGGCAGATGAGATGGAGAAGAAACGAGTCACCACACCCACACATCCGCAAAGTGCGTTTCATAGAAGTACAAATGGCGCAAGTACTCAGTATGGGAGTTATCACAATACCACTTCTTCCTCCGACAGCGCGGATCGGGAACAGCTGCTGCCGACGACGACGCAACACAGCATTGCAGGGCTAGGAGGATTGACGACAAAGCCTCTGTTCACTTTCGGCGCCTTCCAACTCGTATGGAGTCTGCTCGGCTGGGCCTCTTATCGGTTCTACGTCGACGATCTTTCGGGCGATTCAAAGGGAAGACATGCACAGGCGTTGCAAGGATTCTGCGTCACGGGTGCCTTCCTAGCGCTGCTTTGGCCGGGCAATCTCTTCTTCAAATCCATGCGGAAAGCATTCGGTCGATCCATCGCCCTCATCCTCCACCCTAGTCTTACTCAGACGGTCACGTTCTCAGATGTCATCCTCGCCGACATTCTGACGTCTTTCGCAAAAGTGCTGGGCGACGTCTGGCTTACAGCATGCTTCCTCGTACCAAGGAAGGAACATCATACATGGTGGAACGGAAAGGGGTCGATTGCCGTACCTCTGCTCATCTCGCTACCGTACGCGATTCGATTCCGGCAGTGTGTATCCGAGTACTGCACGAGTGAGAAAGGTGAGGGTGGCAAGAGGAATACAAGGCCGTTGTACAACGCAGCGAAGTATGCGTCGGCGTTTCCAGTGATCTGGTTGTCGGCGTGGTACGAGGCGGATAAGGCGCCGGGGGAGCATGGAGAGTGGGTGACGAGGTACATGTGGTGGTTGATATCGGTTTGTGTCAACTCGGTGTTTTCGTTCTGGTGGGATGTGACCAACGATTGGGGACTCAGTTTACTTCAGCCGGGAGCGATGGGGAGTTTGAGCGAGGTGGTGGAGAATGTAGTACACTTGCATCGAAGAGGGATGTCGTACATGCCCTTGCCGTTGAGTGAGGAAGCGGAAGTGGTACCCATGGGCAACTTCCGTCCTGAAAAACACTCGCACCCGCACGCGCACCCTCCTCTCACCTCGTCGGCCTCGTCGTCGACACTCGTCATTCCACCCATCAACAACCCGTCGGGTGGGCCCGGTATCTCTACGCATCGACGAAATCTTAGTACCATGGAACGCATGCTTCGGCCCACGCCGAGCCTAGTCTTCCCCTCGTGGATGTACCAAGTCGCCATCATCCTCGATCTGCTACTCCGCTTTTTCTGGAGTTTAAAGTTGAGTTCGCACCTGCATCACCTGGTCGAATGGCAGGGCGGACTGTTCATCATGGAGCTGCTCGAAATCATTCGACGATGGGTTTGGGTGTTTTTCAGAGTAGAGTGGGAAGTGGTTAGACGCAAACAACAGCAAAAGAGTAGTCATATCGCGGTAGATTAACACTTTGATCCTTAGAGGAGATTATCACGAATTGATTGTTTGAAGAATGTGGTTTTTGGTATTGTGGAAAGAGTGAGAGGTTGTTAATCTTGGTTGTCGAGGAAGCCTACGCCTTGAGCGCGAAGTTTTCGTTCGAGTTGTTGGAGCCATTTCTGGAGTAGGGGTACGGTTTGCGGGGCGGAATCTGGGGCGAAAGATGAGAGGTAGGAAAAGGCGTTTTTGGCAATCTTGGGTGCTACTGTTAGCGCTGCTGTTGCTTCTGCACCTGTACCGACTGCTCCGCCTTGGGTTAGAGCAAAGCTGGCTTGTGCAGCTGGATTTGCGGCTGTGTTGGGTTGGAGTGTTGCGATTTGGGAATCGACGAGTTGGTCGGGTTCGATGGATATGCCCAACGTCGCCTCGTGCGTCGCTGGAGCATTTGTGCCGGTAGGCGGGCGGATTTTGAAGATTGCGCTCGGCTTTGTGTTTTTCAAGCATCCCAGCAGCGTCCATTTGGGTTCCGAAGACGGGGTGGGAGAAGAGTGGGGCCAGAGGAGGTGGACAGTGGCAGAGTAGCCCGGTGGGAAAGGTTGGACACCAGTCATGAAGACGACGACGTGGGAGATGGTGGAGGCTTCGGTGAGAGGGAAGACGCAGTGTGTTTCGTCGACTTGTTGCGGTGAAGTGAGGGGTAGGCGCCCGGGTAGGACGACGGAGAACATCTTGAGTGAGATGGATGCGGCCCAAGCGAAAGGAGAGGCAGAGTCGGCAGCGTTTGTTTCAGGAGCTGTGAGATACTGCGACGTCGTGTTCGTGCAGCCGGGTGGCAAGCGATGTGAATCGGTGCGAGGTGAGGGCGATGCTGTATGTGCTCAAGAGAAGAAGGCTGGATGACCGGGCAAGAAAGGGAATCAAGTTAGAGCTTGATGTGTTGTTCTTCTGTGTCGAGGCTTTTCGAAACTCCACATCCTCTCTCTCTCATCGGGCCAGATTTTTCCATCGGGGTGTCCGAATTCCGAGCCTCTCTCTCAATTTTTCCCCAACTGTGCAATTCTTCTTCTGCCCCCGCTCGCGAAATTTTGCCTCTGAACCCTTACACACGTTTCCTTCGCATCATCATCCCCACTCAGCCCACCCTCCTTCCTCGAACTAACCTCGTACCTTCGACACTATGGCCAATCCTCGTCAACGCCGCAAATCCCGCTCCGGATCCACTCTGAAACCATCCCAAAATGCCAAACGACAGATGAAGAAGAAACTCGTCCGCGCGCCCACTGTCCATGGCCCTGATGTGCTCAAAGACAATTACGATCCCAAACTTACGCTCAAGCAGAACTATGCACGACTTGGACTCGTGCCCGCGCTCGGTGTCAGACCCGATACTGGAGGTACGGAGAAGCCCATCTCTTCCCCGCATGCCGCTTCTTCCTCAAAGAACACATCAAGTGACGCAGCGCCGGTGCGAAAAGGCATGGCCAGAGTCATCCGGGACGAAGCCGGAAACATTGTCGACATCCTCGAATCGGACACCACCGAGGAAGCTACGCCTTGGGGTAAAGAAATGAGCAGCATCGCAGATGAACAAGACGTCGAAACCTTTATGCCCACCCAATCCACCTCCAAACCCAACCCAGTGGTCGGAAAGCTAGAGGAAATGGCAGCAAACGCATCCCCCGTCCAACGCCACACTTCCCAACTCGAAGCACAATGGCTACGAGACCTCGTAGCAAAATACGACCAGGACGTCGAAAGTATGGCCATGGATACAAAGTTGAACGTCTGGCAAAAGACTCAGGGTGAGATTAGGAGGGCAATCAAGAAGGCCGGCGGATTCGAGGCGTTGAGGGCATAAGGTTGATGGTTGGGACTCGCTTTTGTACTTTTAGATTCTTGCATTCCTTCGAGTTTTGTTCATTCGCAGCTAGACGCACATTGCGAAGAGAGTCAGACAATGTGCTTCGTGGAAGGAGGTGACAACTAAGCGAGCAGGCGAGGACGCAGAGAGTTGAGTTAGTACTGCCTTTCCCAATCTCCGCTCTTCCCACCGCTCTTTTTGGTCACCATCACCTCTCCAATCCTCATCTGCTTGCCTGCCACCGCCTTGACCATATCCCAAACCGTCAAGCACGCACCCATACACCCCGTCAACGCCTCCATCTCCACCCCGGTCCCTCCCATCGTCCTTGCCGTGCACTCTACCTCGATCCAACACTCCCCTCCTTCCCCCACCTCCAGATCTTCCGCCACCTCAGCCTCCTCCCCGAACGCGTTTTTGATGCTGAGCTTGACTTCGACGTGGGAGAGCGAGAGCGGGTGGCAGAGGGGAATGAGGTCGCTTGTTCGTTTGGCGGCCATAATCCCGGCAAGTTGCGCAGTATGGAGCACGGGTCCTTTACCAGAGACGCCGGTGCGCGAGGATTCAGTCGAGAGGATGAGCGAGGCCGCTGAGGAAGCGAGGTAGACGCGACCCATTGCCGTGGCTGAACGAGCAGTCGAGGCTTTGTGCGAGATGTCGACCATATGAGCGCTTCCCGTCTCGGCGTCGACGTGCGTCAACCCGCTTCCAAGCAAAGCCGCAGGTGAAGCCGAAGCCGAAGCTGAAACGGTCCCAGACTGAGAAGGTGCGGTGGTATGCCGAGTGCCGAGCAAATCGGCTACGGCCGCAGCTCCAGCCTGAGCGAACAAATCTTCTTCTGATGACTGCAACTGCGCTTGTTGACGAAGGAAATCATCGTTGGCGCCAAGCGCTTCGCCTGTGGTATACTGTTGTGTCTGCTGCGGAGGCGAGTATTGCTGGAACGTCGAGCCCTGCGCGCTGAGCTGCATCACCTTTTGCTGATCCGCAAGATTGAGCGGTACAGCGAACTCCGCACTCGCATCTGGATTGTCCGCAAATGCATCGAGAGACGACCACGGCGAGTCATCTCCATCGTCTTGCATGTATTCAGACCACTTTGCACCTCCCATCGCACTTGCGTTCATGCCGGCAAGACCAGCGGAAGGCGGTGCATCAGAGAAGCGCACACCAGAGAGTGGCGCTTTTGAGATGGTTCGGGGCGGACGAGTGGGAGACTTGACGGCAGCAGCTCCAGCCTGTGCGAAGATTGCTTCTTCCATTTCCTCGATCGGATTCTTGGCGTTCGAAGCCGGGGCAGAAGGGGAAGGAGCAGAGGTAGGGTGCTGCATGTACACTTGCTTGTACAGAGACTTGTCCTGGAGGTTTTCGAAAGCCTTGTCCAAACTCCCCCAGGGATCATCATCATCGTCATCCTCCTGTTCCTTCCTCATCCTGCGTGCAGAGGAATGGAAGCCTCTCCTCGGCATGAGTGCTCTGCTGGTTCCAAAGCCAAGCTTGTGACCACCGTGACTTCGTTTGTATGGCTTGCTCGCTCCTATAGGGTATGAAGAAGATTGTAATGAGTGAGCAAAGCCATCCTGGATAATGTTGCTTGATGGAAGATCCACGCTGCTTACGCGGTGAAAGATCATCCGCCAATGGTAATCATGGGCCTATTCAAGCTCCTTGCGAGCTCTGTTGGATCTTTCATCCCCGCATGCTTGGCATGCTTCCGCCCGACCGCAGCTCCGATAAGCTGCAGCAGCTGTTCATCATTTGCTGGCTCGCCATTCGAGCCTTGGCTGAAAGAGCCGATGGGACCGAAGCCAGTGCGCATAGCGTCGCGGAGTGAAACCTCGGCGTTTCCGAAAAGGCAGACCTGTGTAAGATGGACAGAGGAACGAGAGGGTCAGCAAAGGCTTGTGAAGAGATGTCGACGGGAGAAGAATAGGGCCTTACCTTGAGATTACCATCCGCGGTGATGCGGAGTCGATTGCACGTACCACAGAAATTCTCCGTCATGCTGTAATGAGTAAAGAGATGAGCAATGAGCGAGGGAGTCAGCAGCTTGAGCGTCGTAGAGCAAGGTCGACGCGGTGGGTGAAGAGTTAATACCTTGTGATGAAGCCCAACGTGCCGGCATGGCCAGGCACGCGCCAGTGTTTTGAAGTATCGTTTGGGTCATCCCGCTTGGCGACACGTTCGAAGGTCGGGAACTCGGACTGGATAGTCTTGACGAGGTCGCGATACGGGACCAGCTTCTGCACTTGCCACTTGTTGCCGTCGAATGGCATGTACTAGGATCGCAAGACAATTCAACGTTGCGATCAGCGATGGAATGGTCAAAAGGTCAAGACTGGGAGTCAAAGCTTACCTCGATGAAACGAATAGTGATAGGCTTGTCCTTTGTGTAGCGCACAAAGTCGAGTATATCCTGAGTGTCATTCAAGCCCTTGATGACGACGACATTGATTTTGACGCTTTCCATTCCCAGCTTCACTGCCCTCTCGATGCAGTCCAATACAGCCTCGTGTCCCCTTCGTCTAGTCATGAACTCGAACTTGAAAGGGTCCAGTGTGTCCAACGAGACGTTAAGATGTGTCAAGCCATTCTGCACCAATGCGTCTAACTTCCTTCTGCCCAATGCAATACCATTGGTGGTGATTCCAATCTGCTCTAGCCCGCGTTCTTTTAACGCAGCGAGAGAAGAGACAATCTGCGGTAGATCCGATCGAACGGTAGGCTCTCCACCGGTCAGACGAACCTTGTTGACACCTTGTGAGACAAAGAGGGTCGCAAGACGCTCAATCTCCGAAGTCGAAAGAAGCTGTGAGGAAGGTGTGAGCGGCATTCCGTCTTCGGGCATGCAATAGAGGCAACGGAGGTTGCATTTCTCGGTCAATGAGATGCGAAGATAGGTATGTTGACGAGAATGACGGTCACGGAGGACATGGGATGGTGAGGGTGGTTCAGTGCGAGAATCGATCTCCGAGATCTTCTGCTGTGCCCGTTGCTGTTGAGACAGCGAAGCGAGTGGTATGCTGCTGGTTAGGCTGGAATCGTATCGAGGCTCTGCAAACGGCTTTGCGAGTGCTGCGCTGCGCGAGAAGTGCCGCAAGTGTGTCGAAGCTGTCTTGCTCAGGTGCAAGGCTGAAGACGCCGTTGCGCTTAGCCTGCTGGGTCCTGCGAGCGCCATATCGACCAGCAGCTTGAGTTCACGGATGATGAGGACGAAGAACAAAGCGAAGTGAGTCGGTCAACGAACAAACGAGCGGCCTTCTCGCCACGCGGGCCAAAGACCCTTCTTCTGCGCTCTAATCTCGTCGAAACGGAATTCGGACCAAAATATTTTTGCGCCATCGTGTTAATTTCATCTTCTAACAATAAAAATGCCATTGACGCCTAATCTGAGCCCTTCGGTCAAATCCGAGCTTCTGTTTGCGGAGTGTGAATGGGCGGATAAGCGATCTTATCTCGAGTCGTACACTCAGCCAAAGCCACGCTTCTGATTCGTTCTACTGAACAATCTTGATTGCGATGCCCTTGAAACCGCAATCTCGGGCGAGCATACAGCATTCTCATTGGTCGAAAGTGGTCACAAAGATCAGAAGACAGCGCCACTCCGCATTTCCTATCTCGCATCGAACCTCGTGATGATGATTCTTACATGTCAAAGCAAATGGTACTGTAACTGTGGGACATCGTTGGGCAACTTTCCAGTTGTAATCGTGCTTGAACTCTGCTGAGTGGATCAAGCTTTCGGGTGACACAAATACCGGCAACGCTCTTCACGCAGTGAGTTGAGTAAATTGGGGGAATCGCTGAGGTTGACAAGTTTTAGTCTATTGTGGATGAGCAGGAGTAACAGTGAAATCTTGTTATCACAAACAGCCACAAGCAGCGGGGTCTGTGATGTGCAGTATTTTGTGCGTTATCACGCCGCCGAGATTTCCACATGCTCCGTTTCCTTTTTACCCGCGTCTGCAAGTCACAGTGGTCGGTACCACTGTCGGCTAAGCTATTGCCACTCAGACTGAAGCAGCGATAGTCATGAGACAAGCGGACGCTTTCAGTCCGTCGGTCTGTGCTCTTTCTTTTGGTCCGTTCCCGTGACTCTTCCGTTCTTTGACAGCTGACGGACTCGCTCACCCATCTCCTTTCCCCCGTCATTGGGAGCAGCAACAGCGCTTGATTTTGTTGCCGGTCCCGCTCTTTGTCGTACCTGAGCCATCGCCTTGGACTCCGGCTCACCACCTGTTCATATAATTACCCTTCCGTCGGTGCTCGCTTTTCATTGGAGCAACCCACCTCCTCATCAATCCTCCTTCGAAGTACCGGCTGCAATCAAGCAAATAAGGTTTGCCCAAGCCTGCACCCACCATCTTGGCACTCCAGCTTACCGCGCTAAGCCATTCACTGGCTTCATAACCGAGTCGCAAGACATTCTAACCAATGGCGCCGTCCTCGCAAGACGAGAAGATTTACGACACTATGTCCTCCTCCAAAGGCGCCACTGTCACCACACAGCCCTTTGCTCACCCCGAGCCCTCTCCACATATCCTCTCCGACTCCAGTATGCCATCTACTCGCACATCCTTCATTCGTAACCCTCGTGCGGTCCTGAAGAAAGCTGCCACTCGTGAGGGCTGGTTTGGCGATTACAGCTACGGCGCTCTCTGTCTTCCTCGTCTCTTTCCTTGGAAGCCAGACTCGAAACTCAATGGAGGCGCGGCGGAATCTCCCTTCTACGGTCTGCACGATGACCTCCCCATCGCTGTCGCGGCCATCTGTGGTCTTCAACACGCACTGGCCATGTTGGGTGGTCTCATCACCCCTCCGATGATCATTGCTTCCTCGCTCAACCTCTCCGCTGAGACGTCAGCCTATCTCATCTCGGCGAGTCTGATCTGTTCAGGTCTCATCTCTGCCGTTCAACAAAGTGCCATCCCTCTCCCCTTCCTTGGTGGTCGTCAGCTCGGTACTGGGTTGTTGAGCGTTGTCGGAACATCTTTCACCACCCTCTCTGTCACCACTTCCATCTTCAGCAATCTTTACGCCGAGGGTGTCTGCCCTACCAACCCTGACGGCTCTCGTGGCGCTTGTCCCGAGGCTTACGGATACCTTTTGGGAACCTGTGCTGTCTGCGCGTTGCTCGAAATCGCATTGTCCTTCCTTCCACCAAGGGTCTTGAAAAGGATGTTCCCTCCCATCATCACCGGTACCGTCGTTGCATTTATCGGTATCAGGTTGATCGGCGAGTCCGCCATTCCCTCGTTCGGAGGCGGTGCAAGCTGTCACGGCTCGACGAGCCTGTGCCTCTTCCCTGAGGGTCGAGCCTATGAATGGGGCGATGCACGCTACCTCGGTCTCGGCTTCCTCGGATTTATAACTGTCGTCATTGTCGAAATCTTCGGTTCGCCTGCAATGCGTAACGCTTCCATCGCTATCGGCTTGCTCTTCCCACTCGTCGTCGCTGGTCCGCTCGGATACATGTCGAGCGCGCCTATCGAGTCCGCACGCCCCATCACTTTTCTTTGGGTAGAGACGTTCAAGCTCAAAGTGTACGGACCGGCGGTGTTGCCCCTTCTGGCGGTGTACATTTCGCTCATGATGGAGTGCATTGGAGATGTGACTGCTTGCTCTGAAGTCTCGAAAGTGGAAGTGGACGGTCTTGCGTACGACCGGAGGATCTCTGGTGGTGTGCTGGTGGATGGTTTGGCGGGAGTGTTTTCGGCGCTGTTCACGGTGCCGCCGCTGTCGGTGTTTGCGCAGAACAACGGTGTGATTGCATTTACCAAATGCGCCAACATCCAGGCAGGTCGTTGGTGCTCCTTCTGGCTGATCCTTTTTGGGATTATTGGCAAACTTGCCGGTTGCGTACGAGCCATCCCTCAACCGGTGCTTGGAGGAGTGTTGTTGGTGCTTTTTGGCTCGATCACAGTCTCGGGTGTCAAGGTGCTTCAAAACGTGCGCTTTACTCGCCGCAACCGTTTCATCCTGGCCATCAGCTTTGGATGGGGGTTCGGAACGCTGCTTGCCGACGACCTCTTTAGCAACCTGTTTACCTACAAGGGACCCAATAAGGCGCTGAGCGGGTTCTTGGATAGCATTGTCATTGTCATCTCGACGCCGTTCTTGATCAGTGCCATCGTGGGCATGATTGCAAACGCCGTGCTGCCAATGGATGAGGAGGATAGGAGGATTCAAAGGTTGACAACAGAAGAGCCGGGAAGGTCGGATGAGAAGCTCAGTGCTTGAATCTAAACTTGATCTTTCTCCTTTGCTCATTGTCTTTGTATACTAGTGTCACACGATTGTCTTATCCACCACTGCGGTGTTTTGTTGGTTCCAATAAATGCTATTCCAGGCTGTGCGGTATCTTGAACTAATGTGTAAACATCATGATGGGGTGTTCGATCAGAGAACGAGAGTGCCGGCAATAGCCGAGCCCAACAACACGGTAAAAGCGGCCGCTAGGGCGTTAAGAGGCAAGCCATAGTTTGCGTTCATGACTGCGCCATTGGATCCTCTTGAGGCGGCAGAGCTTGCGCCGCTGGCTGCAGAGCTTGCGCCACCGGCGATGGTCGAGGAGGCCTGAGTTGCGACGCTTCCTGCGCCCGAGGTTGCGTCCGAGAAGACGGAGGTGGCGCCGGTCGCGACCGAGGTAGCGACGCTGCCTGCGCCGGAAGTGGCGGTAGTGAAGGCGCCTCCAGCGCCGGAAGTGATGGTGGAAAAGACGCCGCCGGCGCCCGAGGTTACGGTGGAGAAGACGCCGCCAGCGCCCGAGGTTACGTCGCCGAAAGCAGAGGTGACGTCGCTAAGAACTGCGGGTTGAGAAGGGAGAGAGAGAACGAAAGAAAGAAAGAGAAGAGGAGGTTAGGCAAGGTTGGAGGAAGACGTTGAATGTGTTGAGGGTGGGCAACTTACTCTGAGCCTGGGTGCCAGCGACAAGCACGGCAAGGAGGAGAGCTTGAAGAGCAACGGCGGATTTGGTGAACTGCATTTTTCTGTCAATTATCGTCCGGGGTTGAGGTTGATGTCTTTGGTGTGATGGTGAGGAGGATGAGGTCGCACGAGTGCGGGTATATATCTTGACAAGGCAGCGAGAAGGTGGCGCGGCTAAGAGGGCTGTGTGGTCTACCGATAGAAGCCACCTCAATCTCGTTTGTCCTAGCGAACTAAGCGGACGCTCATCATGCATCGCTAGGCACACTTCTCTTGGCGTCTAAACTTTAGCTCTCCAATGCGGCACAACACACAAAATTAGAGTCATGTCCTTGCCAACTTGAGCAGCCAAACGAAAAGTGGAGGCAGTGTACTGTAGCGGCGTGTGATGTTGGTGAGACTTTAGCGTGTCAAATGTCGTCATATGGCGTAGCGCCCGTCGAAAATGTCTCTTTTTGCTTGGGTGGTCTGCTGGTGCCAATTTCAAGTACAGTACTGTATGACCGCTTGTGTGTACATTCCAGACCTCTGCCTCGCTTGAGTGCCAAATTTAGAGCTCTTGTCGTCCCCCTCCAAATATAAGTTTTCAGCTACACGCACCCAAGACCATGAAGGAGAAGGCAGTGGCTCGGCAACGCTGTGTAAAGGCAGTGTGAGTTCGTTGGCCGGAAGCACAGCCAGCATCCCTGAATATCTGTTTTGTACTGTTAGACTGACGCGATGTAAGGACCCCCGCAAAAGAAAAGAAAAAATGCTGTTCGATTTCACACGCTGTGCGGGGCGCCAATTTCCCGGAACCCCCTTTTGCTCTCGGGCCAACTTGGCCCACGATTGCCGCCCTCACCCACTCAAGTGTAATCGTCGCAGACGACATCTTGCACCACCTGCTACCGCTTCCTCACGATCGGCAGCGGCAGCATCATCGTCTATCGTCAAGCAAACAAAACCATCAAGATGGCATCGCCAATGTCAGCCTCCCAAACCACGCCTTCGAAGAACCCCGTCCCTTCCAGCCTCCAGGAGCTGAAATCGTTCATGGCGGACCCACCTCTGACACCACGCAATCGCGTAGCTGCTCGCTCCTTCGCCCTTGGCTATGCTTCTAATGCTGTCCTTGACGGTCTGCTCCCACTTGCTCTGCGCAAGAAGGGCGCAAAAGAAGCCCTCCGAGCATTCATCTCGCTCAAATCCCTCCGCTCCGGTGCGGTCTTAGCGCTGTTTTCGACGCTCTATCGAGTTCTCCTCACACACCTCACCAAGATCCGCCTGCAATTGTTGGCGAAAAGCTGGAAGCGCGACGATTTGGACCACTCCGTCACGCGAGACAGGATTAAAGCGAGGATACTAAAAGTGTTGAACTCGGCGGCTTTGGTCCCGTTTACGGCGGCTTTGGCGAGTTCAGCGGTGTTGGGAGCGTTCCCCACCGAGTCGTTGAGGAGGTCGATGGGTTTATGGCTGAGTACAAAGGCGGTAGAGAATCTGTATGTTCATCTGAGGAAAGAGGGGTCAAGGAGTGTCAGGTGGGTTCCGGATTGGGTAGGAGGAGCCTTCTTCTATGCGATCGGGAATGGGCAGTTGTTGTGGACGTTCTTGTTCGAACCCTCTTGCTTCCCCGCGAGCTACGGCAAGGTCATCCTCGCTCGAAGCACGTCGTACATCCCTCCTCGACCGGCTGGTCTGCCAACATCCATCCCCTGGCCAGCGCCGAGGGATATCGCCGACACTATCGCCGTCCTTTCCACCCCGACCAAATCCTCGGCCGCCTACCCCGGGTTCAAAGCCCCCGTCCTCTCCGCACTCACCCCGTCAAAGTACCCAACGACAAAGTACCCGCTCATCAACCCTGTTCTCGACTACGCCCCCGCACACCCCGCCCACTCTCGCCTCCTCTGTGCCATCCTTCACCCCACCCAACCCTCGTGCACCAAAAACTTCCTCAGCTTCTTCCTAACCGAGTGGAAAGCAAGTGCCAAATTCGTCGCCGCGTTTTCGGCGCTAACCTCGTTGCTGTCGTACCGAAAAGTGCTCAAAGATCCGGAGACCGCACTGTTCAAATTTGCCCTAGCCGTGGTGCAGGGCGCGACGGTGATTAGTGGGTCGATCGGAACGGCGTGGGGGTTAGTATGTTTCTTCCAACACTATTTGCCCAGGACTTTGCTGCCACGCTCGAGGTATTTTTTGAATGGGTTTTTGAGCAGTGTCTTCATCCTCGCAGTGCCCCAAGCGAGAAGGGCACAGTTGGGTAGTTATGTAACAAGGCAAGGTTTGGACGCCGCATGGGGGGTCGGCAAGAAGAAAGGTTGGATCAGACCCATCCCGCAAGGAGACACGGTTTTGCTAGCAATCGGGCTCGCAACCTTGATGGCCATGTACGAAACTAGACCACAGGCTCTGGAATCAGGACTCAACAAGGTCTGCTGGGCGCTGGCCGGCAAGTCGGCAACCCTGGATGGCGAAAAACAACACCAGTTGCAGTACAAACCAAAGCCAAACAAGATCCAAGAAAAGCAGCAGTAGATCCACACATACACACACTTGCACCCACCCACCCACTGCATAACGACAGTCAAATTGAACCTTTTCACCAACACTCATGATCATATGATCCAGGCAGAGATCGATTCACGATCCAAAGCCCCCAAAAATGCGCCTCTTCTCACGTTCAGTCGTCCACACACACCCGGTTGCCAACTGAAAAAGATTACCCACAATCATCTCTATTACCACTTGAACCCAATCCCTTTGTACACCTTACAACGCCAAATCCTTCTCTAGCTCGCCGAGCATGTTGTACAATTCACCATCCCTGATGCTCGCATAGATGACCGAAACGTATCCGCCCGTCGTGTTCCACTGCTCAAACTCGCCCTTGAACTCGTTCAAGTTCTCCTTACCATGCATAGGCACTCCCAAATTCTTCCTAACAAACTCGTACGCACGCTTGGTCTTACCCAGCAAATGCGAGGCGTGGCAGGCGTGAGGGTTATCCAGCATCTCGACCGTAACTTCGCGGTAGATCTTCTCCGTGTCGGCAACAACCGCCGCGCGCCACTTGACAATGTTTCGCAGCGGGTCGGCTCCTCCACCCGAAGGAAGCTCCGAAAAGTACTTGACCAGAACCGACGAAGCATCCTGACATGTCTCGACAAGACGGTCGCGGAGGTCCTTGGACGAGGTTTCGTCCAGACGCTTGCTCATGCTCTTGAGCACGAGAGCAGCAATCTCCTTTTGCTTGTCGGCATCCATCCATTCACCAAAGTGGCTGCTGAGCGAGGACAGGATCAGAGCAGGGAGCTGGCCCGCCACCTTGTGCTGCAGAGCACGGATGTCAAGAGCCTGGCAAAGCAAGTAGAGCGACCAGGCCTGGATCATCGAGAGACACTCGACAGCCTGAAGAGTCTGCCTGCCGCTGATCAGAGCCAACGAGTTGATAGCCTGGTTGGCCATCTCGGCACTCTGAACGTGTGTGGACACGGGGTTGCCGAGGAACATGAGCTCAGAAGTGACACTGGCAAGTGCAATATCAATACCCTTGGCGTGGAAGTTGAGCGAAAGATCGGGAGTGGAAGCAAGGTTAGCTGGAAGACCGCGGTTCATAGCAGGGTTGACAAGCTCGGTCATCTGCTGGAACGTCATCTTGCCCATGGCGCACAATGCGAGTCGGATCTTCTCCACCGCGTTGGTCATAGCCATAGCCTGGAAGTTACCACCGTGGTGGATGCGGCCGTCACCGTCGTAGGGGTCAATCATGGGGTTGTCGGTGGTCGAGTTGATCTCAATGTCAACGGATCGCTTCGCGTTTTCAATGTCCTCAAGACCAGGTCCGACCCATTGCGAGGCGGTTCGGAGAGTGTATCGATCCTGACGAAGTGTGCCGTTATCTTCCGAGAAAAGGACGTGCTTCTCGTTCTCGAGATGCTCGGCGAGACTGGAGCCAGAAAGAAGGGCACGGATAAAGCGAGCGCTCTTGATCTGGCCCGGGTGAGGACGAGCGACCTCGTGGATGAAAGGAGCAAAGCTGGCATCGGTGCCTTTAAGCGCCTCTACAGCCATAGCTGTGGTGAGCTGAGTAAGAGCAGCAAGCTTCTCGGCCTCGTAGGTAGCCAGACCAGCGACCGATGCGGAGAAGGCAGTACCGTTGAGCAGACCCAGGGCCTCCTTGGGCTCGTACTGGACGGGAGTGATGTTGTGCATGCGGCAAGCCTCGTCAGCAGTGACCTTGACACGCTGTCCTGTCTTGGCGTCGGTGACCCAGCAATAGATGCCGCGCTGACCAGCCAGCGCACCCGCAACGTAACTGAGAGGGGAAAGATCACCACTGGCCGAAATACTGGATCGGACGGGAACGACGGGTGTGACATTGTTCTGGAGGAAGAGCTTCTGCATCTTCTCAAGCACCTCCCAACGGACACCACTATGTCCTCGCATCAAAGAGCTGAGACGAACGACGATGGCGCCCTTGACCCATGCCTCGGGCATGACCAGGGATGTCTCGGTGTCTGTGAGGGGGAGTGCGAATGGCGCAGCGCTAGGCTCGCCGGTGGGGAACGAGGAAGGAACGGGAAGGACACCGCACTGCTGCATCTGCAGCAAGGCAAGCTGCAGAGCGCGAGTGTTGGCAGTTCTCGAGTCGGCCGATCCACCAAACCCAGTGTTGATGCCGTAGATCGACTCTCCACGGTCAAGCTTAGCGATCAAGGACTGAACAGAGTCATCAATGCGCTTGCGAGTAGCAGGGGAGCTGTCGAGAACGGGAACGTGACCGTAACGCGCCGAAGCAACGAGACCCTGGATCTTGAGATTGTTGCCATCGATGACGACCTGCTCTGTGCGGAAAGAAGAGGCCTTGCGAAGCTTGGTGTCGGAAGGCTGTACGAGTAGAGCAGGACGATTGGCGGCCTGGACGGCTGGGAGCACGTCAGCGGTAGGAGCCATGTTTACGGAGGTGCTGTGCGGAGTCGAAGGGGAGCGTTTCCAGGCTGCAAGAAGGGGAAGGGCAGTTGAAGAAAAGGCAATGACAGCAAACACAGAGTTGAAGCGACGTGAAGGTCGGAAAGGGAGGAAGATGGATTGATGGTCTAGCTTCTTATACAATCCTCACGTCTGCGGCAGAGGAGTGGTTTGGACTGCTTCGCCGGCACACTCGGGCCCATACGAGGAGAAAGGGGGGCGGCTGACTGGCGTTGAGCAGGGAAAAGACACACGAGGCCAAAGGGTCTTGCGGAAGTTGATCCCGAGTTAAGCAACGCTCACACACATGCCAAGCGATGCCGTCTTTGTACACTTCATATTGTGATTATTGTGACTTCAGAATTGCGTTGACATAGCCGTTGTGAATCTATCCATTACGAAGTCTGAATGCGTCAACAATCCACTCGTACTGTAATCGTTCATCGGCTTTGAGAGCGGATCGACGGTTCAGCCGAATGAAAGCACAGCACGGCACGGCAAGGCAAGGCAAGGCAAGGCAAGCTAAGCTGACTGAGTGACTGACCGATCGACCGACCGACCGAAACGGATTGGAAAAGGGTGCAAACTAGCCGAAGACACATTAGAGAGGGCTGTGGGGATAAGCGTCAGGGCCAGGGCAAGGAGAGAGCGTGGCGCTATCTTTGGCAGGTTCATTCTGACAGAAAGGCATGCGAGCGTGCATACATCACAAAAAGGTGCTCCTGCCTCGCGCATCGAAGAGCTTGACGTGTGGAGAACTTGGAGAACATTGCAGCAGCATCGCAGCATCGCAGATCTTGGCTGGCTTTGAATTCATCACAAAAAACAAAAGAAAAAGAAAAAAAAGTTGGAGAAGAGGGCTTGGGCGCGTTCTTTTTTTCGGGCTTCTCGCTTTTGTCGGTCGGTCTATCGCAAAATGCCAGCGTCACGAGGTTCTTGCGTGTATGTGTGTGTCTTTCCTGCGGACAGCTCTCAGCCGGGCATCTTGGTCCGCTCTCCTAAAAATGTGTGGGCTTAGACCGGATGCTGCTCCTTTCGAATGCTTAACATAACGAGCTTCGATAAGCAAGGGTGATGGTGATGATGTGGACAAAGATGCTTTTGCCGGATTCATTGCTGTGCAGATCAGCGCCCGATTGCATGTCCGCACGTCACATCTACAGATTCGAACATCGTCCCCGATACGCCCTTGCCTTCATCCTGTTTGCTGTTCATCGGTGGTCATGCAGTACTCTCGCGCTCCCACTCAACTTTGCATCTTGCCCAGCCAGCTCCTTGAGCGTCGGATGTGCGCACGTCACATGGACCAAAGCACCTCTCGAAACGGAGCATAGCATTGATTACGGTCGAAGCCCAACTTCGGCAATTGCTGCCTATACACGAGCATCCGCATTCACTGGTGCGCCTTCTTCTCGGCAGCCAAAAACTCCTGGAACTCCTTCACATTCGCCTCAAACCCACCTTGATCCACCTTGAACCCAATGCTAAGTGCAAACTCGTTGTCAACGACTGCTGGGAAACTGGCTACCAACCTCTCGCTGACTTCATCCTTCTCGAACTTGATCAGCTTCACCGCCTCATCTCCTGCGACTTTTCGCAACGCTTCCACTTGATCCTTGACGCTCACCGTGAAGCCTGGGAGGTTGACTGAGCGACTGTACTTGGGGAACTTTTCGGCAGGGATGTCCTTGGCAATCACAAAGTTCTCCAGAACGGTGGAGGGAGACGAGATCCAGATCTTGGTAGTGGAGAGGATTGGGTCGTCTGCGGATTGTCCGATCGGACATGTTGCTTCCAAGCCTTGCAGAGGCTCGCGGATGATGCCGGAAACAAAAGCGGTGGTGGCTGCTGCAGGTGCGCCTGGGCGGACAGTGATGGTGGGGAGACGCACGGCGCGGCCATCGATGAATCCTTTGCGAGTATATTCCGTGATGAGGTACTCGCACATCACTTTCGCTGTTCCGTAGTTTGATTCTGGTCTGGGATAGGTGTCGGGCGTGACCACCTCGGGAAGTTTGCCGCCATAGACCCCGCATGAAGAAGCAAAGACAACCTTGACGCCAGGAACTAGCTCCTTTGCTTTGTCGAGAAGTGAACGAGTGGAGTCAAAGTTGACCATAAAGCCCCAGTCCCAGTTGTCTTCAGAGCCTTTTGACATGATCCCATGTAGAGAGTAGATGACGCTTGGCAAGCCGAGAGGGGTGTGGAAGACCGACTCCACGCCGGCGGGCTTTGTGAGGTCAGCGGCGATGCATTCGGCCTTGACTCCGGAGGTCTTGGGAGGTGGTGGCTGGTTCACGTCGACCAGAATGAATTCATAGTTCTGTTCGGGCTGAAGACGAACGAGTGTATCGGCGAGCATGGAGCCCAAGAAGCCGCCAGCTCCGGTGATCAAGACTGTGGTCGACATGGTGGATCGTGTGCTGTCTCTTGAGGTGTCAGAAGCAAGTGCTGGAGTGGTTGAGTAGGTGATGGTATCCAGAGATGGAGATGAGATGAGAAGAGGTCAAGATTTCTTGAAAAGGGCGGGAAGAACGGATGACAGATCGAGGAGCCGGCGGCGACATGTGGAGTCAGATGTCGCTGCTTTCTGCGGGGTGCATTCACACTCACATTTCGACGTGGGGGGGCTCATTCGATGCGGAGAATTCGAGTCCACGCGTCAGCTTCCTCTTTTCTCCGCCTTGTGCCTTCCTCCTCATTCTGAATATTTCGCCACTCACCAGTGTATATGAATGCAGGAGATCCTCATTGTATCCTCAGTTCGTGTGCTCATACTTGTGGATGCAACATCTCGAGGCGAGCAAGGTGGTGGCGAAAACAGCTTGCAGTGCAACATGAGGGAACTTGAGGGCGCGTCCGGGTCGCACTTGCTCACCACCTAGGTCGGCCAATTCTTTAGGTAGTCCACCGGCTTCTGTCTTGGCCTCACCTCGTTCCGTCTTTTTGCTACAAATCGATCGAAAACAAAGCTGCCAATCATCGGTGTGCGGATCGGTCGGACACAGGGTCTGTCTCACATGGATTGCACTCGCACACTCACGCCTCTATCTGATCGGAATTGGTTCGATTAAATACAATCATGTCAAAGGGCTGGAGACGGGGAGATGGGGGGAGTGCGGGCAGAGAGGCAGAGAGGCTTGAGGGGGAAAGAGGTTCAGCTTTGGCAGCATTCAGGCACCTAGCTGCATCGAGCTCCAATTCGCTACACTGCCCTTTGTTCTCGTTGTGTGGTGTCCATTGACGCTGTGTACACTCTTGCTGTCCGTCTCGACTTTCGACTTTGGTATAACACCGCTCGCCTCTTTCTCGTCATTGAGCAGGGGAGCCATACGTCCCGAGGCATTTCTGTCGTTGATAGGGTCCCTCTCTTCTTGAACGCCTACTCTCTTCTCGGGTTTCTTTCCATCTTTGGCGCCCCATCCACCACCTCCAGGGGTGTTGATAATGATGCGGTCACCACGACCCATCGGTGTGGTGTTCTTGCCAGAGAGGTTGATGACTCGGCAAGCGGCTTTGCCCTCAGTCTCACCTTGGCGAAGATCGCCATCAGCCTCGCGTCGCTGCTTGACCCAAAGATTGAGACCCTTTTGTGCATCTTGACCTCCTGCGATACCGTAAGGCTGGAAGACGCGACGCTCACTGAGAATCGACACCTGAATGCCGGGAGAGAGGAACTCGATATCACGAATGACACCGTCACCGCCTCGGAATTCGCCATCACCGCCGGAGCCATCACGCAGAGAGAATTCGCGAAGCACAACAGGGTATCGACGCTCCATGATCTCTGGGTCAGTGATGCGAGTATTGGTCATGTGAGTGTGAACACCCGAGGTACCGTGCCAGTAAGGACCAGCACCGGAACCGCCCGCGATGGTCTCGTAGTAACCGAATCCTTCGACGTGGTTTCCGTCGGCGTCCTTACCGCCGAGACCGAAGGTAAGATTGTTTGTGTCGCCCTGAGAAGCAGCAGCGGCACTGAAAGCCTTGAGGACGACGTCAGTAATACGCTGCGAGGTGAGCACGTTGCCACCGACAACAGCAGCGGTTTCTGAAGGGTCGAGAAGCGACCCCTTGGGGATGCGAATGTCAATTGGCGTCAAGCATCCCTGATTGAGTGGAATCTCAGACGAAGCCATCGACCTCAAGCAGTAAATGATAGCCGAAGACACGACTGACCTAGGGCAGTTGAAGTTGGCGGCGACTTCTGGTCCAGTACCTTCAAAGTCGAAGATGGCGGAACCGTTCTCTGTGTTGATTTCGACAGTGAGCTCGATGGGGGTACCGTCGTCCATGTGGTCCATGGCGTGAAGCTTGTTGGTGCCCTGGCGTTTGGCTACGCTGCGGAGAAGAGTGCGAACAGCCGACTCGGCATTCTTGCGGATGAACTCCATGTATTTTTGGACCATGTCGAGGCCCCACTCGGCGACGAGGGTGTGGATGAGGTTGATACCTTTTTGATTGGCGGCGATCTGTGCCTGCAAGTCGGATTCAACGTCGCGGTAGCAACGGGTACCAGAACAGCCTGGATACTGAGCAGGCTCCTCGATGAGGTACTTCTGCAGACCTTTGCGGTCGAACCTGCCCTCGCTGACAATCTTGAACGACTTGATGCGAGCACCCTCTTCAAAGAGTGTCTTGGAGGTGGGAGGCATGGAGCCTGCAGTGATACCACCAATGTCGGCGTGGTGACCTCGCGAGGCGCAGAAGAAGATGATGTCGTCTGATCCTTCAGCATGGCAAGGAGTGATGCAGGTGATATCGGGGAGATGCGAGCCGCCAGCGACAGGCATGTTGGCCATGAGCACATCACCTCGCTTCATTGTCTGACCGGTCGACTTGAGGTGTTCGATCTGGAACTTGACGGCGAACGACATCGAACCGAGGTGGACGGGAAGATGAGGGGCATTGGCGACAAGAGAGCCATCGGGAGAGAAGAGAGCACAAGAGAAGTCGAGACGTTCTTTGATGTTGGTCGAGATCGAGGTCTGCTGGAGCGACTTACCCATCGACTCGGCGACGGACATGAATCGATTCGCGAAGAGTGAGAGGAGAATAGGGTCGGGACCCGACTCCGACTTGTGGTCTTGTGTCATTGTGATGAAAAAGACCAGGCAGTCACGGGGAAGCCCAGACGCGGAGCAGCTCGGATTCACTGGATGAAGGAGGACCTATTCGAGTGTATGTGGAAAACTCAGACGAGAAGGCCACAGTCGTTGACTGTTTGCGGAACGCTGTCGACAAGACCCTGCGGAAGGGACGGCTCGCCCTTAAATGTCGATTGATGGGCTGGAGATACGGTGCACGGCAGTGAGATGGCCCTTGAAGGAGATGAGGTTAAGTTACTGAACGAAGGAACAGTCGTCCATGGATGATGATGATGATGGATGCGTCTTTCCCCGGGTACCGCGCAAGGGTCGGTGATTGTCGCGGTGTCTTTCCCGGTCAATTTCGAATTGGAAGATCAAATTTCGGTCTAACACGTCACAAACTCTATTAAATCGGGCGACTTACGATTCCAGACAAGAGATAGCAGATTTCTAAAATCTCATGCAGCAGCCCGCAGAAGGTGCCAGAAGTTTCGCTGCTTTTTTCCTCAACTCTCGACTTTGGCCCGTCGATGCTTCTCGAGGGTTCTACGCGCTACTCAACGCGGTCTGTCAGGGTCCATTAGGGTCCAGCCTTTGCCCACAAAGCAGGTTCCAGCTCTTTCCTCGAGCGTCTCTCAGCGTCTACGTGCGTCTCCGAGCATCTTTTCGTATCCATGACCGTCGAATAAGTTGCCGAATTCAGGGTCCAAACGTGGCATGACGCCTTCGGAGTTTACAGTCCAGTACTCCTGCACCTGTCAAACAAGCTCACTGCCTTCCGCAGCACTTCCGCTTTGCTTCGCTCAGTCTGTGCCAATGGCGTCGTCATGAGGCTCAGTCTATGGTCCCGCAATACATGTGTTGGTGTAAGCGCACATCTATAAAGAGCGCCGTCTGATCCACTCTTTCCATCTTATCCTCATCATCAGATCTACATATTACCGCATCTCCACTACCTCAAGGACGCTCCCGAGCCTTCTCCACTACAGCACCACAACGCTCTAACTCATTCCGCACTCCGCACTGCATCGCTATCGCAACACCAAGCCTCGACACCGCAACTCAAGCAAGATGGAGTTCTTCTTCCCCGCCGACGTTTTCGCCGCTTACCCCGGCCCTTCGCGCTCCGCTCCCCGAACCTCAACTTTCGGTGCTGGCCCTTCCACCAACGTCTTCTCCGGATGCGGATTCGACAGCCACCCCTTCTTCGTTGACACCTTCGCCGATGCAATACAGCGGGAGCGAGCTGCCCAGGCTGCACGTGCTCGAGCACAGGCTCAGCGCGCCGAAGCCGCCCGCCGTGCCAAGGCCGCCGCCGCAGCACGCCGAGCAGCTGAGGAGCAGCGTCAGGCAGCGGCTTACCTGCAGCACATCCTTGAGATGCAGCAGCGAGAGGCTCAACGCAGGTATCACCTCGAACAGCTCCACCGCCAGCGACAGGAGGCTCAGCGTCGACAGCAGTACGAAGAGTATCAGCGCCGCAAGGCTTGTGCCATTGAGAAGGAACGCCAGCGCATCGCAGCTCAGAAAGCAGCTGAAGACCAGGGCCGACAGCTCTTCCTTGCACTCGAGGATCTTCTCTTCGGTGGTCTGAACGGATTCTACCTCGCCACTCAGGAGGACGAAGATGATAATGATGAGGAGATCGAGCTCGCTCACAAGAATGACGAGGACAACAAGCCGACTTCCGCTCCCATCGCTGCTTCTACTCCTGCTTCTGCACAGACCGCTGATGTTAAGGGCAAGGCCAAGGCCACCGATGCTGAGGTCGAGGAATCTATGGATGTTGACCACGAGGATGCTCAGGACACCGCCGAAGCCGCCGCTGCAGCTGCTCTGATGGCTACCGACGATGACCCCGAAGAAGTCGGACCCGCTCCTACCTCCGAGAAGACCGAAGCTGCTTTGGCTTCCCCTACCGAGCCTGCTCAGCCTTCTGCTCCGATCACCACCAAGACCGAACAGCTTATCTTTTCGCATTCGTTCCCCTCGGACTCTGGTTTCGACAAGACCACTGTCCGTGCCGATCAGATTAACGTCTCCGTTGACGAAACCAAGCGTACCGTTACCGTCTCCGGCCTTTGGAACAATCAGCCTGCTCCTTCGACCCCAGCTCGCGCTGCTAGCCCCACTCCCAGCGACAGCTCGTCTCGACGTGGCCGATCTCGCTCTCCCAAGCGCGCACGTGTCTCTGACGTTGACGAGAACGGCGAAGAGATCGTCCAGCCTGACGCCAACGAAGATGACTTTGTAGAGGTCAACTTTACTCCAGCTCGTGCTGCAAAGCAGGAAACGGTCTCCAAGACTTTCGACTTGCCTGCAGGTGCTAATGTTGAGGATCTCCGAGCCGAGCTTTCCGAGGACGGTCTCAAGCTCTTCACGACAGTCTCTGCTTAGTTTTCATCTTTAGTCTCGTTTCTCACAGCTCTAGTGTTCCAGACTCATAGTACCGCATTCACATTGTAAACATATACACACATATGCAAGCAATCTCCGCATTTGACCAGTCAAGATCTCAACGACTTTCGCCTGTGATCTGCAATCAGTGAGTTGCCCCGCTTGGAGTGAAGCCTTCAGGCACCCGACGGCTTGGAGGCATTCTTCGTAAATTGCTGTTGGAGGCCGCGTCTCCCGCCGGCATTCGCTGTACTCTAGCATTGCCCATGGCTGCATTGAAGAAGTGGAAGGAGTCAAACATGCAAGGGATCGACTCGTGCAATCCGACATAGCCCGATGTGATGTCTGACGCGAAGGCATTTAGCGTGATAGATAAGGACAAAACTGTTCGCTAAATGCTTGTCGCTAGATCCAGTCCCTGGGCAATATCCTTATCTCTATCTCGCCTATGAGCTATCTCGAGCGCTTTCTTCGAAGTTCGTCCTCTTCAGCGGATGAACATGTCTCTCAAATGTGTGAAACGTGCTCGCGACCATTGGCGAGAATTCCGGACGAAGGAGGGAAGACTGCCAGACGCGTGTCCAACTTGGCTTTCTTATCTCTTAGCCGAGGTTACCGAGTACAGTAGCTGTCTAGTTTCGCTCTCTCACTTGACTGCAGATCTCGAAATCTTCTCTCCTCATGAGGCTTGACACGCAGAAGTCTTCTTATCAGCGAGCTTCCCCGCCCGTACTCTGCACCCGCCCAATGAAGCCTTGGATGGTACCATTCTTCCAAGGTGATTTCGCGCTCCGCCTCTTTGTGAAGGAATGATCTTTTCGCGATTGGCGCTAAGCGAAGACTGCGATCTAGTCTCGCATATCGTCCCGCTTTGCGCGCTAGCAAAAGGCCTCCAGTGGGCAGGAGTCATAGCAAAGCCCGAGATATCCCTTATCTCAAAGATGAGAAGGAGCAAAGTTTACATGCCAAGGACGCCGCACAATGGGGTGCAGGCATTCAATCTCCTCGCATCCCCGTCCTTCTTGATGCTGGGCCCGGTCCCACAATCAATGGATTCCTCTCGAGCCAATGCGATGGCATCGATTATACAAGTCTTGTTCCGCGCTCTTCTGATTGTCGCCACTTAAGGGATGACGAGACTGTGAAGAAATTGTATAAGAGCAAAGCGATAGGAAGCCAAGGGATGTCATTCCCTCAGTTTCTTGCTCTGTACAGACTGGCTCTCTGATCTCGTCATTGGCACTATCCTTTCCTCACTCTTAGTTTCTGCACCACACCACTACGATCAAGCAAAGATTCGCCATCATGTCGCAGATGGTGACACTAGAACAAGCAACGTGGGCCTGGATCGAAGCGGGCCCGCGCAAACACCACATGGCCGTTGGCAAACGATTCGTCAAGGGTATCATGGCCGGTTTCTGTAAGTGACTTCCCTGTTTATTCCCCCATAAGACTGGTCAGAGAGGTCCGCTGACGCTATCTTGCGTGCTGTCCTCCCCATTGAACGCCCTCAGTGCTGTCAACTGGAGGCATGCTAGTTCAAATCATGAGCGCCAATCCCTGGCTCACCACCAACGCCCCCGGTCTGCTCAAGATCCTACAGGGTGCCGTCTTCCCTGTAGGTCTCGTCATGATCGTACTTCTCCAAGCAGACCTCGTCACGGGTGAGATGGCCGTCTTCATCATGTCAACCGTCAAACGTCGCGTACCCTACTGGGCCTTCCTCTATGGCTGGGTGATTACTTTCCTTGGCAACCTGGTCGGCTCTCTCATGTACGCCGCTTTCCTCGTCCACTTCTCCGACATCTACACCGATCCAATGATCGCAGGCTCCACCAAGATTGCTGATGCAAAGGTTGCCACCGCCAACTTCCGTCAGCTCTGGCTCCGCGCCATTGGCTGCAACGTTCTGGTCTGCATTGCGGTCTTCCAGGCTTCCCTGGCAAAGGACGTGGTGAGCAAAGTAGTAGCGAGCTGGTTCCCAATCTTTGTCTTCGTCGCTGCTGGCTTCGAACACGTGGTGGCAAACATGTTCTTGGTCAACGACGCGCTGATGAACAAGCACACCAGCTTTGGGGTCGGGGAATACATCTGGAAGAGTATCATTTCGACTTTCTTGGGTAACGTCATTGGTGCTGCCTTGCTGGCTCTACCGCTGGTCTATTTGCATGGAGGAGATGAATGGGATCCCAGTGAGGGCGCAAGGGCAAAGATGGGTCACGAATTGAGTGCTTCCGCCTCGGTGAACAATGTGACCCTGCCTGAAAGTGGTCAGGGAAGCACAAGAAACGAAAAGTGGGCTAAGGATATTGAAGCTCAGATCGGTCAAGCATGAGCAGTCTACGCTACTGGTTTGGACGATTTACCTCTCTGCATGCGGAAATGTGGACGTTGAAGAAGCTTCTGTCATGAAGCTATGCGGGTGCTATTAATGACGATGCTAAGTTACTAGGCGAGCAAGCAATGATATTCATCACCGATTCGTCTGAGTGTGGTGTGAGCCAATGTCCGATTTGGAGCAAGTGAGATTAGAAGAAATGTGGAGAATAATTAAAAGGCGCAAGAAATGCAGCCAAAAAAAAAGGCTGCATAATTTCGGCTTTGCATTTCTCCCTTTTCTCCGAATCGACACTGACTTTGGTCTCGCCACATAGCAACACCATCAGATGCGATCCCTCTGACATCCCACCGTCATTTGTAACCCGACCTGTTGGTGTCCACGGGACCAAATTCAGACGACGTAGCGATGGACGGTAGCAAGGAGGCAGCACGCCCTATCTGGGGCGCTAAGAAGAGTTGGGCCTCGACCCCTGCCTCTTCCTCCGCTTCCACGCGGGAGCCATCGCCATCTTCCTCATCAGCATTTCCAGCGCTCTCGTCACCCGCAGCTCGACGCACCTCTTCACGACCCACTCCATCACCTTCCGCATCATCCTCTCTGATTTCGTCGACATCATTCAATCCCTATCCGACCCGCCGTCAGGAGCTTGCCCAGCGTGCAGCGACCAACAGCTCTCGCAAGCGTTCCCATATCACACGCTCCGACCCTTCTACCTCCCGAATCCACTCTATACTCGACTACGTAGACGACGACGATGCACCTATGCTTTCCGACAATGAGGACGACGAAGGCGAAGTCTCCTCTCGTGGCGCGACCATGTCTTCCATCGTCTTTCGCGACCTCTCCTCGGCAGGTACGAGCCGGTCAAGCTCGCCATGGCAGCAAGGTGGCATGAGTGCAGGACTGGCCATGTTTGCAACAACCACGTTCGGAGGCGAGCCGCTGAGAGTACTCGCGAACGTCGATGCGGAGCTAGGCGCGGCTCACATGGGACCTAGGATCTACAAGAGGCATAATCAGAAGCACGTCCGGAACCGAGTCAAGGCAAAGATCGATGCTGGACATCCAGTCTCAGCGCCACCAGCTGCAATCACGAGAAGGCAAGAGACCACCGCATCAGGTCGGAAGTTAGGATCTGCGCCCAAGATCGATGCGATCGCGGCGTCGTTGGAGGATAGGCGTGCACTTCGGAGAATCAACTTACAGGAGCTCGTGGATGATTGCAGGCGCTCTCAAAACGTTGCAGCGCTTCTGAACCGTATCAACTTCAGCTCATCCTCGTCATCCGCGTCAACAGAAGCTGATGCAAGCCGCAGGCTGGTAGCTGCGGTTCAATTGCGCATCGCAGACTCACAAACTTGGGCACAAGCAGGCTCGCAATTACTTGTGTCGGATGATTTGCTTCCTTCTGGCCTGCAATATCCTGCCATTGACTTCTCCAATCTCCCTCCGTCTCTTCTCAGCCAGGTCCGACACGCTGTCCTGAACGGCATCTCGCAGCTTCTTACACACCTGGTTGAAGCATCACGCTCAGAGCTTGTGGAAACACTTGCTCATCTTCTGTCGACTCCTTGCCTTCGGCCTACTGCCCCGTCTTCCGCAGAGCTCAAGTCTATAGTGCAACGAACATTTCTGCAAATCCTGGACACCATCGCGCAACAAGCAGATCCGGTCGAGCTGCTCAAAGCAGTGCTGCATCGTACGTCAAGCCTTTCTCAGCAGGGCGACAGCATGGACGAAGGTTCTGACTCACTTGTCGACCTAGTCGGCGAACTCGTAGGCATGTGTGGTCAGCAAATGTCCTCGAATCCTGCCATCCTAACTGAAACTCAAGATCATACACTGGTCGGTGCAGCATCTTTCCTCTTGCTGCTCTTTGCTGTCAACTCGATGCGGCCGAAAGCGACGAGGCTTCCGGTGCATGCCTTCTACTGTACGGTTCTCGACCTCGCCCCCTTCCTCGAACACTTTGTTCACCACGCAGCGTCCCTAGCTCGCCATGCCGAAGCTCCAGCGGTAGGGATGGCAGAGTTCAACATCGCAAGCTACCCCTTCCTCCTTTCCCTTGGCGGCAAGGTGAGGATGCTTCAACTGGAGAATGAGCTGCGCCTTTCCCGCACTCCGCGTGAGAGCTCATCATCTTCCTCCCGGCTTGCTTCCGGCGAAGCAGAGCTGGTCGTCTTGCCGAACTCGATCAACCTCAGGATCGAGCGTGACAATGCTTGGGAGCAAAGTCAGGACCTCTTTCTGCAACTGCTCGAGAATACCGCAGGCGAGCTAGGAGTGAGGTGCCTGCGAGTAGAGTTTGCCGGCGAGCACGCAGCTGACGGCGGCGGCCCGGCCAGGGAGTGGTTCGCTACCGTTGCAAATGCATGGGATCATAGAAGCACCTTGGGTGGTCACGGCTGGTTCGTTCCCTCTGCTGATCCACAAGACGAATCGACAGAGAGAGCAGCTTCGTTCCTTGGCATGCTGCTCGCACTTGCGGCGCTGCACACAACGAAGCTTGCGCTGCCTTTCACCTTGCCAGCAGTGGCTTTCAGGATCGCGACTGCTCCCTCACTGGAGTCGATCTCACTCACACCAGTCGACCTAGAATTCGCCGATCCTGCGCTAACTAAGTCGCTGCAAGAAGTGCTAGACTGGGCTCCTCGCTCATCTACTTTCCTCACAGCAGAGGAAGCAGAGAAGCTGTTTGACAGCACTTTCTCGCTTACTTGGAGCACCACCATTCGCACGGCTACTGGAGAGATCAAAACCATCGATCTCGTCCCTGGCGGACGTCATCGTCCTGTCAAAGTGGGAGAGCGCAAGGAGTTTGTCTCCAGGCTCATCTTCCGTGTGCTTATTGGCTCGGTCCGTGCGCAAGTGACAGCATTCCGAGAAGCTTGGCAGACCATCTTCCCCTCTGCCTGGCTCGCCTCTCAGCACGGCAGAGGCGCAGAGTCTGCTACCGAGATTCTCTCGCGTGGCGGCCTGGCCTTTTCCCTGTTCAGCGCTGAGGAGATTGCGCAAGCGATTCTTTCGCTTCCCTCCTCATCTCATTCCGTACAACCAACTCCGCTGGATGTGGCAGACCTCCAGTCGGCCACAGACGTCATCAACCCCTCCTTCAGCAAGGGTTCGATGCATGTCGAGCCAGTTGAATGGTTCTGGGCTATCTGGTCGAATCTGGAGCCAGTCAAGCAACGCCGTTTGCTCGCATTCATCACGGGTGCAGAGGACCTCCCCGCTACAGGTGCAAGGGGTGTGGGGCTGAGGATCCACATCGTGGCGACCGAGGCGGAGGGAGACAGAAATTGGCCGCTGCCGTGGTCGAGCACATGCACCTCGACGCTGTTCCTACCGACGTATCCGAGCGCGAGGTTGTTGGAGGACAAGGTGAGGGTCGCTATCGAGCATTATCACGGATTCGGTCTGCGCTAAACACAAAGCTGTTGCAGAGGTTGCAATAAAAGTTCCATTACAGAGGAGATGTTGTCTATGGCGCTTGTGTGGGGGGTCAGAGATCTACTTGCGGGCTTGTGTGACGAGCCAGTCGCCCTGGAAATTACAAGTCAATCAAACATCGCTGTCAGTATCACCTCAAAGTGGGAGGGGACTGGAGTTTGGTGGAACTTACAATCTCAGTCAAAACTACACGAGTCTTTTCCGTATCCTCTTCTGACATGCCTTGAACATGCTTCATCATGACTGCTCCATTCAAAGGCATCACCATTTGTCAGCAATCTTTCCTCGAAATCTTTACCCAACGCCAAGTGAGAACACACTTACCATGTTCATACCCAGGCCAGATCTTGATGCTTTTATGCTCCTTGGGTGTTGAAATCTTGTCAAAGAACTGCTTGCTTCCATTCGGGTCCGTCACTCGATCATTGGCTCCATGATGAATTGTCAACGGACACGTGATCAGATGCGCTTTTGAGGCAAGGTCATCGATGCCGTCGAGAATCGAGAGACCTGTGCTGATACGCACTTTGCCTTTGTAGGTGAGAGGGTCGGTGTTGAATTCGTCCTCCACCCTGGGGTCGTCTGAGACGTTGCCCTTGATCGCCGACGCTAGCGGCAGGCGGCCGGCAAAGAATCGGAGGATGTGGGCGATGATTTCGACCGCCTTGTTCGGCCTGGATTGGGAAGAGATGGTGATCATGGGTGCCGCTACTGCTACTCCGGACAAACTCGGTCGGAACGGGGCGGGTTTGCCGGCAAGTACGGTTGATGAGCTGACGTCGTCGTTTGTTCTCTCGGGATGATGATGTGCCAACGGAGTTCGTTCGTGCGCATTCAAAGCCTCCTCTACCGCCTCTTCGTCGCTGACCGTCTTTGCCTGCTCGCTGGGCTTTTGTTTGAGCGACAAATCCGGCCCTCCATCCTCGGCCTGCTCTAACGGCGGATACAGCGCTGCGTAATACAACACTGTGAACGCCCCCATACTATGACCCTCTGCAAAAAGCTTCCTCTCCCTCCCCGCCTCGCCCAACAAGCCGGACTCTTCATCCCACGTCCTCACGTCCATCACAACAGCATGCATGGCTCTCGCATTGATCTTCATACTCGGCAAATAGCCGTGCAACCCGGTACTCCTCCCGAAGCTAGGTAGGTCGATGGCGATCACACGGAACCCGCGCTTCATAAAGTGGAGTGCGTGAGGGGCAAGTTTGCCTGCATAGTCATTGATGCCGTGCGCCATGACAATGTCGGAATGGAGCTGTTCGGATTCGAGTGCGGCGGGGCAGGTCCAGATGTAGTAGGTGACCCATGACCATTTCTCTTTATCCCACGAACCGGATTCGAGAAGCGAGTGGGAGGGGATGAGAACACGGCGTCGGATAGCAGAGACTTCGGGGTTGGAGTAGATGAGCCGATGCTCGGAGGCAGAGTAAGGGATTTCGGATCGGCCGTAAGTGGGGTCGCCGCCGCCAGGGGTGAGAAGGTTGAGGTGACAGAGGAGAGGTTCGGTAATGACTTGGTGGGCTATCTTGAGGTATTCCATCTTGACGATGATCCTGTCTCTATCGGAGCAAGATGGTCAGTATGGAGTGAACAGGAAGAATGATGAAGAGGAGGAAGAGAAGAGAGAAAGGCGATAAGCGGGGATGAAAGAGTGGGCCGAAACACACAAGCACAACCAAAGACAAAAGGAGGGTCGCCAGATCGTGGAAACCATGGGATCGGATCGAGCATAGTACAGTCAGGGTCCTCGCATACATTTCGTAAAACACTGTACTGTACAGTATGTTCCAACATGAGCGTGAATATCCTAGAAAAAGACAGGCACGAACCATGGTTTTAGCTGAGACAGGTCATCTGTGACGGACCGTCTCTGGAAGAAGCAACGCACGAGCGCGTCATTTCCGCATGCCTCCACCTCTCTTTGCCGCCAAGAGCAAAGTATGTTAGCTCTGAAGATCACTAACAAGACATTTTCGCTGCAACTGGTCTTGTGATGACAGATTTTTGCGTACCGACGCTTGGACCCTATCCTGCACATCTTCTCACTCATATCATCTTCAAGTCTTCCCTCCCCAACACCGTCGACCTCGGAACACAGCACAGCAAGCATGGCTGCTACACAACGTACGATGAGCCTTTTCACGGCTCTACGCTCCTCTGCTCGCAGCGCTGCGGCGCCTCGAGTCAGGATGGCTTCTACCATGATCCTCCCACGCATCGCTTCCAGCTCTTCCACCCTCCCTGCTCTCCAAGTCCGCTACAAGTCGAAGCGATCCTCGGCACAATACATCGATCCGGACGCTGCTCAGGATGACGATGTACCTGTCATGAAGACCAAAGGCAAAGGGTCCAAAAACAATCGCGGTGCGCAAGCCACCTCCCGCGGTGCTCGCTCCAAGAAAGGTGATGCTGAACAGCCCGACTCGTCTGAATACAAAACCTCGACACGCAACCAAGACTTGCCGGATGAGGCATTCGACTTTGCCACCATCTCCACCAACATGAGTCGCGCTGTGGAGCGATGCAAGAACACCACCTCCACTCTCGTCGGTTCCTTCGGCCGCGCCGATCCTGCCCTGCTCGATTCCGTCAAAGTCGAATATCCGGGCACCGGCTCGCAAGGCAAATCGCTCCACCCACTCCGCGAGTTCGCCACCGTCGGCGTCCGCGATGGCGCGCTCATCGTCACTGCCTTCGACTCAGACATGGTCAAGCACATCGAGCGCGCCATCTACTCGGCCGACCTCGGCCTCACCCCGCAAACCCAAGCACACCAAAACCCAGGCGACGAAAACATCATCCGCGTGGCCGTCCCGCAACCCACGTCCGAAACCCGCCAAGCAATGGTCAAGGACCTCACCAAGATCTGCGAGAACGCAAGAGTCAGCATTAGAGACGCAAGACATAGGGCCCAGAAACAGATCAAGTCGGATATCGACCGAAAGGTGGTCGGCAAGAGCGAGGGTGAAAAGGAGTCGAAGAAGATCGAGGCAGAAACGAAAAAGTGGACTACTCAGGTGGATCAGATGTTTGAAAAGATGAAGCAGACTTTGCTGTCCGGCAACTGAGCCCTTCACAGCACGAATACGAAATCGATATTAAGTTGAGTACTTTCACACAAGCCTGCTTCCGAGTGTATCTTTCATTGCCTGGTAGCGTTCGACCACCGGTGAGACTTACTTCTACTTCTGAATCTGCGTCTTGTTCTTTCTACATCTACTGCGCCTTTCCACCCTTTGTTGCACCTGCTTCCTCCCAGAACTCCTCATCATCCTTTCCTTCCACCCCGACCTTGACGCCCTGCTCACCCCTGATCACCTTCTTAGGATCCACCTGCCCCGCACCTTTCTCCGGCTTCACCGTAAACCTCTTCTGCACCGCCCTAACCATCGCTCTAAACCAGAAAAAGTTCAGGCTGTTCAGAATCACATTGCCCGTCATATAGAACGCCTTCAAATGGCCTGGAATAGGCGGGTGGTGCGGCTTGGCAGGCGCAACGACAAACTTGAAGAAGCTGATACTGTTGTAGACACCAAACGTCAACCTGGCACCAACGTAGGCGGAGAGGAGGAAGAAGGCGTTGATGAGCTGCCACTTGGATCCGGTCTTGCCGAGCTTGTCGAGGAACCAGTGGATGTTGAGGAAGGGCGTTGAGAGTTCCCAGAGCAAGAATCCCATGCCATCGTACATGAAGATGGGGTGGTAGACGAGGGTGAATGCGATGAGAGCGACGAGGCCGTGAGCGATGAAGCCAGGTCCTTCATGGAGGATGGAGATGACCGAGTCCC
Source organism: Pseudozyma thailandica (assembly GCA_023212835.1). NCBI lineage: Eukaryota > Fungi > Basidiomycota > Ustilaginomycetes > Ustilaginales > Ustilaginaceae > Pseudozyma > Pseudozyma thailandica. The sequence continues at coordinate 107,922 of JALCCH010000001.1, forward strand.
AGACAAAGTAGCCTTGAGCGATGGCGTAGACCTGAGCGGCCTCGTAGTCGTATCCGTACAACCTGTCCACTGCGAGTGGGTGAGTCTGGAAACCTAGCGCATTGGTCTGTCGAGCCTTCCACCAGATGCGAGCTGCCAACGGGGTGATGATGGCCGCATGAACAAAGGACACGACATGGATGTCCCAGCTAGTCCTCGTCCTGCGGTTGAACTTTGCAAACGTCTTGGGGAAGAGCTTGGGCGAGACCTGAGCCGAAAGCGCCTGAATTGCCGTCCAGAGCAACGCCGAGCGAATGAGCGTAGGCACATGAGCAGGAAGGTGGTGCATCCCATACGCATCCGCGTACGGCTGCAACCACTTGACGAGCGGATCCATCGTTGTATATGCTGTCCTAATGATGGATGAATGAGCGAAAAAGGCAGAAGAAGAAGAGGAAGGTAGCACACAAAGATTGCGTCAAAAGCCTTTGATGGCTGGCGTGTGCGGTAAACTTGACTTGCAGCGTGGACGGGATTCGCATTCATTTCAGTAGCCGAAACAGAGCGAGGAAAAAAGCGGCGATTCCCAACAAAGCGCGTTTACGTGCGTCTGTGCGACGTGAAATTCGCTCTTCACCTTGAAACAAAAAGTGCGCTTGGACATTTGACAAGATCTGACACTCTTCTGAGCTTTGACGAGGCTGCCAAGATGAGATGTGGAGAAACATGCGCCTCTGCGCAATGCCTTATGCAAGAAGACTGCAGCTTTGTGATACACAAGATGACAACACACGCTTTTTGTGCAACTTTGAGAAGAAACGTCATATCAGGAGATGCGCTTTCTTCCTCTCTTTTGTTAATCGGCAATCCTCCCACCTTTTCATCTCGTTCTGCGCTTTCTGTCCCCATCAGATCATGGGACAGCGGATCTAGGAGTCCTTCTCTCATCACCACACTTTCTTTGCCAGAGGATCGGAACCATTCAGATCGACATCGAGGACGTGGAACGGAAAAAGATGTCGCCGGACGAGATCCAAAAGGAGCTAAGTGGGCTCTTCTGCCCGCCGCTCGACACCACCCTTGTGGCAGCCATCGCATATGAGCCGGGGCAGACACTCCAAAGCGCAAAAGAAGTCTGCGAGACACTCGCTGCTGCTGCTGTCCCCGACTTTGACGAAAGCCCAGCGCATACTCCTGACTCAACTTCTCCAAGCACTCATGCTGCCAAAGCACAGCCAGACCAGAAAAGAGGAGGTGCCTCGGCACGGCGCAAAGCTTTCGGTGGAAAGCTTACAAATGGCGAAGGTTCCAGCTCGAACGACACAACAGCATCCAACATCACGACAGAGAAGAGCAGAAGCTCAACGACATCTGCAAGCACCTCTCCTTCGTTAGACAGTCAGAGCACCGCAGCGGACGCAGAAACCGTCGAAAGACTCTTGTCGGAATGGTCGTTGGTCGACAAGACTTCCAACGATCCCGACAATCTCCATCTGACAGACGAAGAAGCTACTTCAGATACCGAGTCGTCCATGCCTGGACACTCTGCCTTGGCCTCTAGCTCTTCGGCCTCCTCGAAACTTCTTGATCATGAGGTTTCAGAAGCTGCTCGGTTGGGCGAGATGTCCGGCTCACAAACTATCAATCCTTCCTCGATTGCTTCCGGCGAAACCGACCTCACTCGAGCCAAAGAGCCACGAGACGCATTCGACCCAATCGAGTTCCTCAAGCACGCCTTCCCCTCACGCACAGTCGAGTTCCTTCGCGAAACCCTCTCTGACTCCCACGGCGATGTCCAAACGGCCGTTGACACCGTTATGACCATCGACCTCATCGAAGCTGAGGACGCACGCGCTGCCACCGCATCCCAATTGGACACTCATCCCGAGATAAAGAAAGGTGGTGGACTGGACTACGAAGCTCTCGCCGGAGACGATGCTTCGATCAAGGGTAAGAAGCGACGCGCAGCACGAAAGCGCATGCAGCACGAACAAAAACTTGCAGCCAAAGTCACAGTCAACCTCACAGACGTTCGTCACGGCGGAACCAACAGCAATGCTGTGCTCAGAAAGATTCAAGATCAATCGAGCAACAAGAGCTCTAGGACAGCTTCGCCACTTCCACAGCTGACAGATGCTGAGCTGGCCGCAAAGTTGGCGGCGGAGGAAGAGGAGGCAGCGAGAGATCCCGACGCCGACAAAGCTGTCAAAGACAATCAGTGGTTGCTTACTTCTTCGGTTCTTTCTCAGCTATCAACCCTGTTGGATGTCCCGCCGATAAAAGTGACGTCGGTGTACAACGCATCTTCTTTCAATCTTGCAAACTGCTTCGCCAGGCTGCTCGAGCAGGAGGCGGATAAGTATCCCTCTCTCGCCTCCTTGGACGGAGCGGGCGGTGCTCCTAGTGGCACCGCAGAGAGCATCGCAGAAGGCATCAGCGTCATTGGAGGTGTCCCGCTCAAAGCCGCTGGTCGAGCGCTGCGAGCAACCAAAGGTCGACAAGACGCAGCCTTGGACTTGTTACAACTGCAGAAACTTGTGGCACAAGAAGTGGGCGAAGCCGATGCGCTCGATCCCATGGGTATCGTTCGAGAGCTTGGCGCAGCCGAAGTGCCCAAATCTGCCGAAGTCGCCGCTCGCGGGTATGCAATCGATGCTGCTTCGGGAGAGGGAAAGTTTGCTCGAACCTTCCCCACGCCTTCCCAAGCTGCGCTTACGAAACCCAGTTCGACAGGGGCGGGTGGAGTGTATTCCAACGTTGTGGGGCGCAAGACTCCCGGTCCCTCGGTGGGGGCGGCTGCGGCGTTGCGGTCTGGCTCTGCTGTTGCCTCCGTTCTGCCCGCATCTTCTGCGTTTGTGGGGACGCAAGACGACCTCCTCGACGACCCCATCGCTGTGGAACGTGGTCTTGCATCCCATACCTCGAACTACGACCCGATGCGACGGATGGCGGAATACCGTTTGATCGCCGAAGAGTATCGCATGCGTCGGGATGAGGCGCTTCGAAAAGCCGGGTCGGCGTGGAAGACTCAACGCGGCGGCGTGCGTTCTGGCGGCAAGGGCGGCGATGGGGGTCGGGGTGGAATCGCTTGGCACTACGCGGACGAAGCTCGCCGGCTGGATGCAAAGTCGCGCGCATGGTCCCTCCGCGCCTCGCAAGCTCTCGTGGAGGACCGACGTCGGGCAGCCATCGGCGTCATCCGCCCTGGCACCCAACCCACCGCCTCCCACACCGCCGCAACCAACAGCATCGACCTGCATGGCGTGACGGTGCACGAAGCCCTCTCCATCGTCAGAGAACAGGTTACCAGGTGGTACGCAAATCCAGGCAGAGGCATGACCATGCCGCCATTCAGGATTGTGACGGGAGTAGGGAGGCACAGTCCGCATCAAATTGCAGTGCTGAGACCCGCAATCGCAAAGATGTTGGAAAGAGACGGATGGAGGTATGACGTGGATCATCACAGAGGTGTGATTACAGTGAGGGGGACCAAGTGAGCCCCCCTCCCTGTTTGGAATATTTAGCACACATGGACGCAATAGACAGAACAGTTGGGTATCATTGATGAATGCTCATCTTGTGCAGTGGAAATCAGTCTGTGAGGGCATCATACCAATCAAGAATGGCCTTATCTAACGCATCGATAGCACGGCTTGAGCGATAGAAGTGATCCGCACCCTCGATCAGCACATGGTGAAATGTCGACTTTGCCTCCTGCGCCGCAGTCTCTCTTTCTGCACTTTCCATCTTGACGCGACTTGGCGCTATCGAGTCGCACTCTCTCGTCCATTTCTCATACGTCTCCATGCCCGTGAATTGATCTTTGTCTCCGTAAATCGCAAGGACATGACTCGCCACCGGCTGTGCGGCCGCGTTGTTGCTCGGGGTGCTTTCCGCAACCCTCGCTGCCGCTTTTGCTTGACTCTCGGCCTCTCCCTCCTCCACCGCCGTCTCTCCAGGCACTGCTCTGCTTCCTAGCAGCTTCTTCAGAGCACTTGAATATGTTCGTGTGGTGAAGAAGCTCAAAGCCCATGTCACGCCCGCCGGGAAGCTCAGTAGAATGTACCTTGGCTTCTTGCCTCCTTTGAACTGCTTGAGATCATAGACCCCAGGTGGGATGCGGACGGTGCTGGCATACAGTCCTCCTGCTGAATAGCCTGCGATGACCAGCTGCGCTGCTGTAGAATCGGGAAAGTCGAGGCAGAAGTTGTCGATGCATCGCGAGACAATCTCCTGAAAGTCTGCACATTCCGATTTGCCTGTCCAACTTGGTGTACCTCCGCTCTTGCCAACACCGCGAGAGTTGAATCGCACAACTCTTACATGGGCATGCGTGAGCAGAAGGGATGCGAGATGGGTGACGACCGGGTCATCGAGTGAGCCTCCCAGGCGACCAAAGGGGTGGGCGATGATGGCAAGGCCGCGACAGGAAGAAGACGAAGCCGAGGAGGAGGGAGGATCTTGAACGACGCATTGGAGGTAGATCTCGCCATCATCTATAGCGATAGGTAGACAGGTGGGCGTTGAGTAGCGCGGCATTCCTTCTCTCCTCGCGTGGGCGATGTCGTCGATGATGGTGGTGGGCAAGATGGTCAAGTGTTCCCAAGTGTAGCCGTTTGTGACGATCCCATAAGCATTATCAGGGGAATACATTTCGGGAATATGCAGGTCAACGCACGATTTCCGCTTGTATTCATTCGACCCGCAGGTCCGTCCTTTTTCAAAATCTGCGCGCCCGTCTCCACGCAACTCCGCCTCCGCATCTCAAGCGAGACATCTTCTGTAGTTGACGAGCGTCACCAATCAAACCCTCCCGGCATTGATTCCTTTTGCTCGTTCTTCTTCTTCTTTGCCTCGCCGCCTTCCTCAGCTCCATCCCCCCAACGTTCGCGCCAGCATGCCAGCTCCTCCTTCCAAAGCGTCTTGACACATGGGTCGCAGGAGCTGCCGCAACATTCGTCGGGTTTGGGCGGAGGCGGGGGTGAATCGTGCGGACGGGAAGCGGCTTTGATGAGTTGCTTTTTGCGAATATTGGTGATTCGACGTTGGGCTAGGATGGTAGGGAGGGTTTCTAGGTCGGTATAGACGGGAGTGGGGGTGATGTTGACCGCCCACAACATGGCCTGCTTCTGCCTGCTGAGGTCTGTGGTGAGGATGGTGGTGAGGAGAATCAAGGCTAGCCAAACCAAGGAAAGAAAAGAAAGACGCTGAAATGTGTGTCGGAAGACTCGGAGAGAGAGAGCAGAAGAAGGTGGCCGGTCCTTGCCGCGGGGATGAAGATGTGAGACGCGCAAGGGTCTGACATGCTGAAATTGATGCGCAGACGCGCAGCCACGCGGATGCAGCGAACCCTTTTTTTAGACACCGACAAAGCGGTCTCAGACCAACACTTTTTCGTCTTCTCAAGAGCCGAGCCGAGCAAAGCCAAGCCAAGCCATGTCTAGCTTGACACAGTTGGCAGCAGGGCTCGCTTCGACAGGGCTGCATGGTTGCATAGGCCCTCGCATACTTGTCGATGATCTCCACCGTTCTCCAGAATTCACCTGGTATCTCTTCTTCTTTCCTTCACACCAACATTCCCCTCCTGTCGACAGATGAGATCAGAGCATGACTTCAGCTCGAACAGGAAGGGAGCACCATCGCTATCCACCAACAGCATCTTCGTCCAACTCCGCACCTTCTCAGCACTACATTGATACCGCAGAAACCATCAGCTACGTAGTCCACACTGAAACTGAAGGCGTCAGCGATCTTCGCTTGCAAGTCAGCCACGAAGCTTCTTCCAGCAAGCAGCCATTACGACCAATCTACTTCCGCGAGAGGGTTCTGAACGAACACAACGAGATCGTGGACAACATTATCGACGCGAGCACGGGCAGGGTATGCTGGTCGATTCACAGACCGACAAGAGGGTGGTATCTCTATCTTCGCTCGCCAGGACTCCCGCAAGGCACGGCTATCTCATTACGTTCAGCAAAGAAGGCAGAGCACGATTCGGCAAGCACACCACTCACGTTTTCTGTCAATACAAAAGTGCGATCAGGTCCGCTGACCAGGGTCAAAGCACGTATCGGCAGAGATACATCTACGTCGACAGGTAGCGCAGACCACCACACAAGCATTCATGCATCTGCATCTCACTCAGTCAAAGACTTTGCTTCAGAAGCTGTGAGCACAGCATCTGGCGGCGGCAAGGACGACGTGGCGGTAGCAGCGACGGGGCGAGAGAATCCGAAAGTGGCGTCCAACGGCCACACCAGACGGCGCAGCGGTGCAACAGGATCTGGTTCCCGTCATGCACTCCAGAATCATTCGAAGCGACCAAGCTCTGCTGTCGCTAGCAGCCCAATGATCCCCGAGACGGACGAAGAGCCACCAGCCAGCAGCAATTCAAGGCAACCTTCAAGCTTGACCATTCCCACTACATCCTCTTCTTCCCACTCCTCGCCTGGAGGAGACCGACCGTACTCGCCCACGATCCCCACCTCCAACTCCTTCACAGCCTCCGACTCGCCCCTCACATGCAGCTTCCTCCTCACAGACGCCAAGACCGCCTCCACTGGTTCGACGCAGGGCTGGGCAAGATGGGCTTGGTCTATACTCCCGTCCGAAATCCGTCCGAACTTGGCTCTGGATACGGATAAGAGCTTCAGCTTATTATGGACCAATCCTCCCGTCGCAGAAGGTGGGAAGGCAGAGGAGGGTGTAGAGGTGGTAAGATTCGAGGATCTGAGCGGGAGATGGATGTGGAATTCGCATACGCGAGGGAGGCTGGTGATGCAGGAGAGCGCGATGCAGGCAGTTGGGCTGGAGAGAGAGTTCTGGGTGGCAGCAGCATTGGCATATGTTCAGTTTCTGGAGGATAAGGATGCGTATGATGCTGCTAGAGACGCTTAGCACACCAACAAATCATTGCGCTCACTTCTTTCTCTCTCTCGTTTGCATTCGATTCTCACACATCACATAGCATATAATCATTCAAGCATCATGAACGATCGAAATCTGACTACTAGTATTTCCCGCACAACGTAGGCTGTAGAATCAAAATGACTCAGTGGAACTTTCCTGGAACGACTGGCAAACTAGCTGACAGTCCACCGTCGACGGGGAGAGCCACACCGTTGACATAGGTCGCCTCATCGCTCGCCAAGAATGTCACTGCATTCGCAATCTCTGCGGCCACACCGTACCTTGCCGTTGGGTTCAATTGGCCGATCTTGCCTGCCGTGCCCCTCTCCCTCGCCATCTCGAACGTCGGCAGCGTCATTCCGGTTTCGATCAAACCCGGGCAGACTGCGTTCACCCTCACATTCGTCTTCTGCAGCTGCCACGCCGTCGACTGAGCCAAACTGATCACTGCCGCTTTGCTGGCTGAGTAGTCGACACTACCGGCACCGGAGCGAAGGCCAGCGACGGAGGCGGTCATGATGATGCTTCCGCTGGATTCGGGTTTGTGTTGAGGGTGAGTCTTTTGCATGGCTTCCGAGGCGTATTTGCACGCGAGGAAGCACGAGGTGACGTTGATGTGGTGGGTAGTTTCGAGGTCTTCGACGTCGGTGGCCGAGATGGGAGCGCCGGTAGCGCGCGCGGCATTGGCGAAGAAGATATCGAGATGGCCATTGTCAGCGATCGCTTGGTCGATGATCGAGGTAACGGACTTTTCATCGGCGGCATCGGAGGCGACGGCGGTGCACTTGACGTCAGGGTAGCGTTTAGCGATGGTTTCTTTGAGCTGGGGCAGGTTCTCATCGTCAATGTCGCAGACGTAGATGTGTTTGACACCTTCGTGGGCGAATTGGAGCGCGGTGGCACGGCTGTTGGTCACAGTCAGAAGCGCAGGGGAAGCGAAGCAAGTTTCAGCAAGCGTGGTCCAAGAATAAGAAAGAAGAATCGGCTACACTTACCCAATACCAGCAAGACTGCCGCAACCGGTAATGATGGCTACCTTGCCCGCAAGCCTACCAGAACGAGGACGCTTGTCGAGGTGGTTGCGAATGCGCTCGAGTCGCTGGAGGGTGACCTCGTAGGCCTTCTTTTGCTGTTCCTTTTTGTCGGCCATTTTGCTGAAATTGGAGGAGAGGAGCTGACGATGCTTGGGGAAGGGACTGGATTGCGGGGAAGGAGGAATGAAACGGGTATGCTGCCCAAGGTTCTTAAAAAGATGCGGGGTTGGCACGACGGCAATGCTCGAGAATGCCACAACCGGGAAGCCAAGTCTTGTGTCGGCTGAAAGGAAGATGAAAGCCGGATCGGTTTTTGCCATGATTTCAAGCTGTTAGAAAGGCGGCATAACACTGATTGGAAATTTCAAGTGATTGGTCCGGGCGCCAATTCAGGGTCCTCCCCGCAGGGCGCATGCAGCATCCTGAAGCTGCCAATACACTCTCCGTGCCGCCCTAATTCGGGTCTTCAAGCTCCATATTGGCAGGCAAGATAGCCTTGAATGAAGCGATAATGTAGCAAATCCAATGCGACAGCCAAAATGAGACTGGAGCATCCAAGAATGCGCGAGGGAGGAAAAGTAAGGATCGGCCAAATGCGAGATAACGGCAGGATAACGACTGCTCTCAAACGCGTTCCGGTTATCCGAAGCTGGCGATATATACGTATACAAGCCAAAGCCAGACGGCACGGCAACTCAGCTGGCGCAGCGTGACCTCGACAGCTCCACAGCAACACTTTCGAACCCCTTTATCTTGCGGAGCTCGGGCCATCCCTCAAAGTCCAAGCTTTGAATTCGACTCCATCTATACTCCTTCTCCTTCGCCACCACCATCTCATCTGTGAAAGTACCAATTCTGTCGGAACGAGGAAGGAGCGAGAGACTACCGCACCGTCATTGATACCTCAAAGCGATTTGCACAGGCGCTGCTATCCTAGCCATCGCGCATTCTGCCCACCATGTCGTCCTCAAATGTTCACGTTGTTCAGCATCCACTAATCTCGCATCACTTGGCGAATCTTCGTCTTGCGGACACGTCTCCGAAGGGTGAGTGGCATGAGTCTTCTCTTGGGCTGATGTGCGAGAAGACTGACCATGTATCGTTCTAATCCGATTTCGACCTTCAGAGTTCCGCTCCTTGGTCAAGAACATCTCGACCATTCTCTGTATCGAAGCGTCACGCTCTCTACCCGTCAAAAACGTCCAAGGTCAAGGTCCACTTGCCCCCTTCCGCGGCGAACAGCTTGCCCAACGAATCGGCTTGGTTCCCATTCTTCGCGCCGGTCTCGGCATGACTGAAGCCTGCCTTGACCTGCTCCCCGAGAACACATCCGTCTTGCATATTGGTCTCTTCCGTGAAAAGGTCTCGCTTCAACCTGTCGAATACTACAACAAACTTCCCGTCACTCCTACAGTCGATCAAGTCATCATCCTCGACCCCCTCATTGCTACGGGTGGAACAGCTGTCGTAAGTGTCTTCTGCTCTTTCTCTGTTCCATCCTCCAGTGATTCAATGCGTACTGACCTAAAACCTTTCCTTGTCTTATGAATGTGGTGGTTAATAGGCGTGTATCCAAATGATCCTGGATTGGGGCGTGCCGGTGGAGAAGATCAAGTTTTTGTGCGTATTGGCGTCACAAAAGGGTCTGGAGAATGTGATAGAGGCAGTGCCAGGGTTGGAGATTTGGGTTGGACATGTGGATCCGGAGCTGAGCGAGAAGGGTCTGATCTTGCCAGGTTTGGGCGATACCGGTGATCGTTTGTTCGATACTAGCACCTAGGCACGTCATTCTGGGCCCGAATCCTTAACCGACTATTCAGCAGTATTCTCGGACAATCATACACCATGCTCTTTGCTTCTTTTGATGCTTATGTCGATTTGATATGTGGTTGAAGCCGGTCTGGAATGCATTTGAGGGCGCAGCGTTAATAAAAAACACAGAAGATGTTAGACTCGCATGTAGCCACATTTACCATTCAAAAATCGCGAGCAGGAATTGGACGGCTGCCAACGCCGGTGTACTTTATCGCCAAGCCAGGCCAGGAAGATTTTCTCTTCACAAATCCTCCGCTTTCGCACTCCGACCTCAAGCCACCCTGCGACACCATTCTCTGCCCACGTTGATGCTTTCAGGCTCCTGTCCGCTCATGGGTGGTCGAGATGAACACTCGCCATTATATGAGGTGCTAACCCTGCCGTCGCACGGGCACCACGCAAGATTTAAAGCACAAGAAGGGGAAACAAAGTCAGGCGAAGAGAATTCGAGGGGTCCGCTCGCTTAAACTCGCCTCTTCGCCTTTTTCAAATTGCCCGGAGGTGAGAAAGGGAAGCAAATCAAGCAGCGCGAAGCAAGGAACCAAGGCTGAAACCATTCGCTGATCCCACATTCCGCCCCACTTTGAACGGAAGAAGAAAGGGAGAGCTCGGTTAACGTGGTGGTTGCCGGTAACTGGCCGCCGACTGCGAAACCCTGTTCGCTCTCCTTTTGTTCAGCGGAGAAAGAATCAAGTGAAATTTGAGCTTCTTCTTCTTTTTCTTCGTCCGGTTCATCCGTCTTTCCTCTCCTCCATCAACCTATGCTCACACAAAGTACTTCGTGATGTTGTCTTTGCTCAAGCGGCGCAAAGCGCCCTCCGCTTCCGACCCGAACACTTCTAGAGCATCGCAGGAGACGGACGATGCCACGCTGACCGAGTTCAGTCGTATGGCGCATGAGATGGGCGTTGGTGGTGCGTACGAGCGCAAAGTCGCCCTCCTCAACAAAGCCATCAAGGAAGATATCGGATTCGGACGCTTCCAGATTTGGCTCACTTGGCTCGCTGGTTTCGGTTGGTTCGTCGACAACATTTGGTTCCAGGCCCTCTCCATGTCACTTCCGCAGATCAAGCTCGAATTCGGACCAACGCACGTTCAGTTCGCCACTCTTGCGCTCTATCTGGGTCTTCTTATCGGCGCGACGTTCTGGGGCTTCATGTCGGATGTCATCGGTCGACGACCAAGCTGGAACATCACGCTGTTCGGCTCGGCGGTGTTCGGGATCGCTGTTGGTGGCGCTCCTAACTTTGTCGCGCTCGGTGGACTGCTTTCGAGTCTGGGAGTGTTCCTGGGTGGAAACTTGCCAGTGGATGGTGCGATGCTGATCGAGTTCCTCCCCAGTACGCATCAGTGGATTTTGACTTTCCTGTCTATCTACTGGTGTTTTGGACAGCTCTTTGCTGCGTTCATCGGATGGGCGTTCATCACCAACTACCGATGTGATGATGCCACAAACTGCCCAAAGAGCAGCAACATGGGTTGGAGGTATACTTGGTACTTGCTGGGTGCTGTGACCTTCTTCATGTGGGTGGCGAGATTCTGGGTTTATCCAATCCCTGAGTCGCCCAAGTATTTGATTGGCAAGGGGAGGGACGAGGAGGCATTGGAAGTGATCAGGTTCATCGCTGCGCAGAATGGAAAGACGACTTCGTTGACGTTGGAACAGCTCAAGGCGGCAGGTGAAGGAATTACAATGGCGATCAACACGACCGATGCCGACGAGAAGAAGCTCGCTCGCGACGACGATGTTGAAGCCAACGGCGGCGTTGCGACCACCACCAGCGAGAAAGAGGAGCAAAAGGACGAGAAGGACAATGCCGAGGCTCGTGTTCGACCTGCCACCACTACCGCTCCCGCCGAGAACACCGAAAGCGCTCCTGCGGCAGTCTCGACCACCGTCAAAGGCCGCTTCCTCTCCTCGTCCGACCTTTCGCAGCTCAAGCGTTCACTCGGCGAGTTTGACTCGCACCATCTCTCCGCGCTCTTCGCCACCCCTCGTATGGCCTGGAATACCCTTCTCATCTGTTTCCTGTGGGGTCTCATCGGTCTCGCCTACCCGCTCTACAACGCCTTCATCGCGCTCTACCTCCAAAACGCGGGCGCCAATCAAGGCGAATCCACGCAAGCCGAACAATACCGTGATCTCGTCATCATTGCCGCGTGCGGCATCCCCGGTTCCTTCGCCGCCGCCGCCCTCGTCGAACTCCCCTACGCTGGTCGACGTGGAACTATGGCCTTCTTCACCCTCCTCACCGGCCTCTTCCTCTTTCTGTTCACCACAGCAAGGACGCCTTCGGCAGTATTGGGTTGGAATTGCGCGACGAGTCTGACCCAGAACGCCATGTATGCGGTGCTGTATGCGATCAGTTACGAGGTGTTCCCAGCGCCAAACAGGGGTACGGGAGATGGATTGGCAATGGCCACGCAGAGAGTGTTTGGTGTGATCGCGCCCGTGGTAGGCGCGTTCGCTGGGAGCAAGCCCACTACACCAATCTATGTCTCGGCGAGCTTCTTCATCGCGGCGGCGGTATTGATGTTGTTCTTGCCGTATGAAACCAGAGGTCGATCGGCTCTTTAGACGCACACATCATAAGAGGGTTTGCAAAAATACTAATAGGATCGTGATTTAGGCTCATGGAGGGTCTTCTCACACACACACATAAAGTGCTCTACGACAAAGATTGAGTATCAAAGATTCAAATTGCTTGGTGGGATTGAAAGACGAGCTTAAGCCTTGAGAGCGGCAAGGATCTCCTTACCCACGCCAGCGGCGGAAGCAGGGTTCTGACCCGAGATCAAAACCTTGCCACCCGTCTTGTCGACAATGACCTTTTCACCCCAAGGCTGAGTCTTGTCGAACTTTGCACCACGTTCAATGAGCCTGCTCTCGACCAACCAGGGAATGGCCTTGGTGAGACCAGCCTGTTCCTCTTCCTCGTTTGTGAAGCAAGTCACCTGCTTATCCTTGACGAGGTAGCTTCCATCGCTGAGCTTGACGTCAGTGAAAACGGCAGGTGCGTGGCAGACGGCAGCGGTGGGCTTTCCCGCCTCGTAGAAGCCCTTGATAAGTTCCTGCGACGTGGCGTCGACGGGGAGGTCAAAGCAAGGACCGTGACCACCGGGGTAGAAGATGGCGTCAAACTCCGAAACGGAGGAAGAGGAAAACTTGGAGAGCGGCTCCGTGTTGGAAACCCACTGTTGGGCTTCAGAGTCGTTGAGGAACTTGACAGAGTCTTCGTCGTTCTTGAAAGCTTCGACGGAAGACTGGTCGAGAGGAGCCTTGCCACCCTTGGGAGACGCAGCGACGAGGGTGTAGCCCGCGTTCTTGAGGATGTAGTAAGGGTGGGCAATTTCAGGGAGGTAGTAGCCGGTGGGATGGTCCGACCCAATGAGCTGGGTGTGCGAGGTGAATACGACGAGAATCTTCTTGGACATGATTGTGATGATGATGTTGTTGTTGTTTGGAGTGAGGTCAAAGACAGATGCCCGCATGAAACCGAGCAGTCTTATATACACAAGGGTCAACCAGAGCGGAAGGCAGAGCTGAGGAAGTGTTGGTACATGGTTGTTTGCCGAGAGTGCACGGACAGACGAAGAATGTCAAAGATCAAGGCAGTTGGCCAGTGTCTTCCTCCACATTCGCAGCAGGGCAAGAAGCTGTGAAAAAGAAGAACACAAAAAAAGTAGAAGCCGAAAATACGCAACAAAGCGCAAGCAGACGGTGTGTCATCGTCATAATTTTTTGACTGTCACACATGGCAGCGCCCGTGTACCGTAACACATGACATCGTTACGCACAGATCTTACAACGGCGCACGCACCTCACATCGAATAGTTCAGAAGACAGGACACAGCGGCTTCGTTATCTCCGAGTATTAGCATCTATCATTTGCACATGGTTAGAGATTGACTATGCCGAGGTGATCACTTGGGCTTGTACTTCTCAGCAGCGCCATTGAACTGCTCTCTGAATGCATCATCCCACTTCTTGACCAAAGCAATGCCCGAACCAGCGCTAATGACATCCTGATCCGCTTTCAGACCCTTGACGAGATCCTCCATGAACTCCTCCACCGTCAACGAATTCGTCGCGCCGAGATGCTTCTTGTTGTCATCCGGGTTCTCACGTTCTCTGTGCAAGTCAGTGCCGACACTTGGTGGGACAATCTCGACAACTCGGATGTTGGTGTTCTTGAGCTGTACTCGCTGTGTCTCTGACCAGAAATGAAGGAAGGCCTTTGTGCCGTTGTAGATAGGATTTATGATGCTGTATGGGACAAAGCCGAGCACGGAGCTGACGTTGACAATCACACCGTGCTTCTTGCTCTTGAGATGGTCGAGGAAAGCGGTAGCCAAATGAACTGGACCGCGGATGTTGATGTTGATCTCGTTGTCCACCTTGTCAAGCGCAAGACCCTGAACTTCAAGGGGTCTTTGTACACCAGCGTTGTTGATGAGACAGTCCACCTCGGGATGCTCAGAAAGGACCTTCTTGGTGAAGGCGGGGATATCGTCGGTGTTGCCAGTATCCAAGACGTAGTATGGAGCATCGGAGAGCTTCTTGGATGCTTCAACGAGCTTGGATTCGGTGCGTCCGACAAGGATGACCTTCTTGTTCTGAGAGAGGAAGTACTCGGCCATAGCGTAGCCGAGGCCGCCGGCACCGCCAGTAATGACGGCGCATTCGAAGTCAAGAATCTTGCCCATGATCGATATCGTTCTGTTCTGCGATCGTCTTGGGTATGGTGATGGTGTTGATCAAACAAGCATGCTTGATTGAGAGTCTTCTGGCCATCCAAGTCAGCTTATCATGGAATAGCCGGCGAATCGGTGTAATCATGCACCTCCTCACAGTCTGTTGCTCTTCGCCAGACCTCCACTTTAGCGCTTGTGCATCGGGCAGGCATCGATTTAAGATCGGCGTAAAACTCGAATTTGGTCAATGTAGTGGTGGAGCGATGTAACAGTAGATTGGAATTAAAAAGTGAGTACCTTGCTAGTTACCTCTTTTTCCCTCTTCCGCCACGGACGACGACCGTCCGAAATGCATCTGACCGCATCGCTGCCATCCGCTCCTCACATTATCAGTCAACGCAGCCATGACCACATCCCTCTTTGCCGTCGTTCACGTTAATGTCGTGCGACCCAGGTACATCTTGTCAGCCCTTCCGAGTCATGACGGCCCAACGTGAAACTTGAGTCGCACCATCGATCCGAAGATGAGCCGTACTATCGGGAAAGAAGCTCGAGGACTTGCATAGAGGAATTCGAGAATCCCGAATTTCAAAGCGCGACTGTGTGGTTGGTGCCCACGTTCGTGTGTCTCTGTGCAGTGTTCGCCGCTCGAAAGTGCCTCGCGTAACTTGCATAACTGGAAGGGTTCTCGATTCGAAACATTGGGAACGAAGAGAAAAAAAAAAAGTGTCCGAAAGTGGAATCCTTCTTGCTCTTTGTCTCTGGTTCTCTGACAGTTCCTGGAGTCAAGATATGGTTGCAAGCCGATAGACGCTGGTACCCGAACTGTTAACTTGCAGCTCACTTGAGCATCTGAGACATGATCGCATTTTGCATTCGATCACTTGCATGTATTGCAGGACTTGTTTCACTCATGTAGCAAACCGTTCGGCACTATCGCTGGGTCTTGTCTTGTTGTTCACTGTAATATGATCATCGCTGTGAGGAGAAAATGAGCAATTCGAAGGTCGTCGAAGTGTGCACAAAGGATGAAGAGCCGTAAAGGATATACAAACTTTGGCATATCGAAACAATCGCTCCGGTCGGTGCAGAGTTGTATGCAAGGTGTAGAGTGCAGGCCGGTGGTAGCAACCGAAGGTCATATCGGCTTTCTCGCCAAGAAGAATTTCGGCGGCGGTGACGGCGGCGGGCGAGCTTAAGCGGAGTTGGTCTTTCTAGAATGTGCCCGTGGGCTCGCTGTTCAGCAGAATCGCTGTCCACTGCCGCCTCGTTCATGTCAACGTCTGACAACCGCAAGGGTCGTCGTTTTGTAAGGAATCATAATTTTTCCTCCATCCTCTTGGTGCCATCAACGATCTTGTGCTTCTCTCCCTTGCATCGCTCCTCTCCATCCCTCGAGTAGCCTGGTCCCATCGGCCTTCTTCTTTCGTGACACTAGCGCTCCTAGTCGATATCGTTCCAACGCCAACGAAATCTTTGTTCCACCTCTTCGGACTTATCCAGCACTTTTTTTTTCTTCCCTTCGGAACGATCTCATCCTCGTCTATTCGCTCTTCTTGCCGCAAGCCTCGCCGTCACTCCCGCATCCGCCGCGGATCTCTCACATTTGCCATCGGCACCATCGTTCTTCGCTTGTCCGACGGTACCAATCAACAGCTCCGACACAGAAGGCTTCAAGTCTGCTCCTGCATCTCCCAACGTGCTCACGCATCAAAGGTGTCCTTTCCTACTACCCTACCAGTCTGCCGTTCGACCGACCTTACCTGAAACGACAACTTCATTTCTCCGACCAACGCACCAGCTATCTCTCCTTCAGCCTCTCACCATCCGCTGCTCCCCCGTCATCCGTCACATTTAGTGTGCCTCGCAACTCAGACACACCCAGACCTCGGCAAACAAGACCCATCGATCGTTCCTAGCCTGCTCTCTGTTAGCCACGAGCTACTTCGCCGGTCTACTGCCCTAGCTGCCCTAGCTTCTTGACCGTATCTCCAAAACTTTTAATCGCCTTCCACCCGCCTTGACGTCTAGCAAGACAAGATATAAGCAATTGGCTTCTAGACGCCGCTCAAGCTGCTCCTTCCCTCAAACCAATCTTCTACATCCTCTTGCCGCTCTTCGGTTTCCATTCTCCCGACACTTCTGGACATCTTCAATATGGCTGATCAAATCCAGTGCACTGGACCCGCCGATAACGGGTCGTCCTCCACCGGTCTTCGTATCGGCGCTATTTTCATCATCTGGGCAACCTCTACCTCCATCACTCTCTTCCCAGTTCTCACTCGTCGAGTACCACGTCTCTCGATCAACCGCGAGGTCTTCGATTTCGCCAAATACTTTGGCTCTGGTGTCATCATTGCAACCGCCTTCATTCACTTGTTATCACCCGCAGCAAGTGACGAGGAACTGGGATCACCATGCCTCAACGACAACTTCCAAAATTACCCCTTCGCTTTCGCCTTTGCCATGATTTCCTTGTTCCTTACGTTCATCGTCGAGCTCTTCGCTTACCGCATCGGCAGTAAAGTCGCCAACCAGCTCGCCTACGACCCTCACATGGGTGGACACCATCACGCCGCCGAGCACAGCAGCCACGTCGCTCGTGAAGCTGAGCATGGTGTTGCCGGCGTTAAGAATGTTTCGTCCGACGATATCGAGAACGCCGTTGCCTCTCCACACGCTGGCTCTGCCGCTGAGGCCAAGATCATCTCCGAGTCCGCTTCATCCACCGACACTGCCATCGCTATGTCTGCTCAGGCTTCCGAGATTCTCGGTGTCATGATCCTCGAATTTGGTGTCGTCTTCCACTCGGTCATCATCGGTATCACACTCGGTACCACCACCGACTTTATTCAGCTTTTCATCGTTATCATCTTCCACCAGATGTTCGAGGGTCTCGGTCTTGGTTCGCGTCTCGCTTTCCTTCCTCTCGGCATGAAGCGATGGATCCCTATCCTCGGTGCGGTTCTTTACGGTTTCGTCACTCCCCTCGGTATCGCCATCGGTCTCGGTGTTCGCCACACTTTCAACGGTGACTCCACCAAGGCTGCCTACATTATCGGTACTTTCGATTCGGTCTCTGCCGGTATTCTTCTCTACACCGGCTGCGTCGAGCTTCTCGCTCACGAGTTCATCTTTAACGAAAAGATGCGCACTGCTCCCCTCAAGAAGGTCGTCCTCAGCATTGTCGAGATGCTCACAGGTGCCGGTATCATGGCCCTCCTCGGTCGATGGGCATAAGCAGCTCTTCTCGCATGTCCCTTTTTCATTTCTTTTTCGATGTTTTAATTGGGATTCCTGTTATCTAGCATACCACATTTGGAACTCAAGAGGGCCAGGTTCGCTACTTTTCCTTTTGTTAGACGTCTCTGTCACATCATATTCCCCCTTCCCCCTCTCAAAAGTAGAGGCGTGTTAAGCCTCTTGTATTCATTCATTGTCTTCTACGTACTGCATATTAGGTCTTGCCATCATCATCCCGGTGCGGTGTGCGGTGTGAGCTGGCAGGAGTATGTGATCTTACGCAGTGATGTGATGATATGAAATTGTGTCGACACCGCGGCGTCACGCTAAACCTTAATCCTAACAAAGCATGCGGAAAGGCTTGACAGCGTTGAACAGATGGAGAAAATGCCTACTCCTTCCGCAGCTTCCCCTCTTCCGCTCCTTTCCTTCCACAACATCCACCCGCTCAACCACATCATTTCAAGTCTGTCGTCTCGAACGGTGTCAAAATCGAGTCCTCATATCGCAAGTACCAAAGACAACAATCACCAAGATGGTCCACATTCCACCTCCCTCACCCCCCGCGACCCCCAAAGGCGGTAAGGTCAAGGATGCTGAGAACAAGACGTCAAAGAATGCATCCGCTTCTACCGAATCTGGCAGCTCCGCTCCATCCAGTCCCTCGTCCTCCCCTGAAGAATGTACACCTTCTCGCAGCAAAGGCCAAAGACTCAGCGACGAGACGAAGCGCAAGATCATCGCCCTCAAGCTAAGTGGCATGGCAACCAAGGATATTGCCGTCGCTATCGGAGAAAACTACAAGACTGTTTGGGCCCATATTAAAAAGACTAGCAAGGGAAAAGGGAAGGATGGCGGAGGAATCGACGCTACCGAAGTGGCTCAGATGACTGACTCAGACAAGAAAGAGGCTGCACTTACCCTGAAGCTGGCTGGATGGAAGACCAAGGATATCGCTTTGCAGCTTGACATGAAGTACAAGAGCCTTTGGGCCTTCTTCAAGCAGCATCAGAAAGCGGCTGGAAATGTTGCTGCGAGCGAAGAGTAGGCGAAGGCGGAAGCACGACGATGCACGAGACCTGACCACTCAGCGCTTCTCGTACATCGTATTCATTGTCCGGAATACCCCCTTCCTTCGTAACTACCATACAACGATCAGTCTCTGTCCCTTCGAATCCGCAAGACCGCTTTCACCATCATAACCTCCATTCCGGCATCTATGCTATTGCAAGTTCTCAGCTTCTTCCCACATCCATCCTTTGCAGAATAGTGCGCTCAGAGCGCATGAAGGGATTGAGACGCTGGAGCTTATTCGTCAACACACATCGATTTGCGTGCGTTTGACCACCTCACTGCGCCCGCAAGCTATGTCAAACTTAGACTATAAAGTCTTGTCCTCTCTTCTCTCCAATCTTCCTTCTTCTCCACTAGCACCCCTCTCATCTCCTCAAGAATCGTCATCTTCCTCTGCAGCCCCGTCCGCATAACCAAGCACCAAGCACACTCATCCCTCAAGCAACTCATCGAAAGCGCAGCCATACAAGCGCGTCTGTACCTCAGAAGTAAGCTTCTGTCATCCTTGTCCTCCATGTCGCCATACGGACACAAGCTTATTAAGAGCTCAACTTCCCCCTGCCGTTGCGATGAGCAGCACAGCCGTCGTAAACGCCGGCCCCTTCACTTCCGCCTTCTCCTCCTGCGACTCATCAAGATGCCTTTCTTCAGCGTAAGCGCGCTCTCCGCCTATTCGGGCAGACAATGGCCCACTCCTTCGCCTCCTCCACCCGCTCCCGCTCCCGCACTTGCTCACAAGGTCGAGCACCGGAGCACTTTCGACGTTGACACTGACGTGGAGATGCCCTCTCCTTCCATCCCGGTGTCGGCTGAAGTATTTCGTCCTTCATCCTCCGCTTCCTCCTCTCCCGACGTGAAGACGCCTCGCAGCCGCACCTTAGGCAAACAGCCTCACATGACCACCGATGGAGAGCGTCGCATGATCTATCGCTTCTTTCAAGATGGCAAGCGACCTTTTCAAATCGCTGAAATGATGGGTCTGAAGCCCAAAACCGTGGCCAAAATACTCGAGAGGCGTCGCAAGAGGGAGGCTGCAGAACTGGAGCAGATTCGAAAGCGCCTTGATGCCCCGAAGAAGAAGAAACACAAGAAGACGTAGCCCTTTCTGTACAGATCTTCTCGCATATACCTTTCCAAATACCCCCAACATCAATACCCTCTGTTCCACAAGCTTGTAAACCTAATGCGAAAGTTGTTCCTTGTAAAGTCTCAATGATTCCAAGAACAGCAAAGTCAAAGTTCATGCCTCCAATGTCTGCAGGTGTGTGAGTTGGTCTAACGATTTCGTGAGGTTTCAGGGTAATATCGTCCTCATCACTTCCTTGCGAGTGAGCCTAATGGTGTCGAATAGTGCGGAAGGGGCTGAGTTGCGGAAGCGGAAGTATACTTGTCGTCCTCCGCTTCCACTGCCGCTTCCGCTCCCGCATCTTTGTCTTTCCGCAGTCGAGATTGCTGCCAATAGCGAAAGTTCGAAAGCTTTGAAAGCTACATATACTTGACCCTCGCCTCGCCTCCTCCTTCCTTCCCTTCCTCAACTCTTCAAACTCATCGATCCTCGACTCCACGCTAACCAACACCACCCCTCAATCCCTTTCACGCTCTCGAAACTCTCCACACAACCACATCCACCTCCACACTAATCGTCGTCATCACACATCGTCAAGATCAACACATCTTCACCCACACATCATCATCATTGAACATGGACGCTTCCACCGTCACCGATGATGGCTCATACTACAGCCCTTCCCGCTCGCCCTCACCTCCTGAGTCTTGCTACACGGTTCAGTCTAACGAGACCTTCGAGCCTGAGGCCGCGGTCATCGACGTCCCCTCCGACGATGAAAGTTCCGTCCACACTATCGACGATGACGATGATGAAGAGGACGTCGACGTTCAGGCAGAGGTAGACCGCGAGCGCTTTCTCTCTAACGCACCCACCGTAGTCTCCGCCGTCCCCTCTGTCGAGATCGTCGGCCAAGTCAAAGGCGGGTCTCCTTCGCCCTTCCATACTCTCATGAACGAGCAAGCTGAGGCCAAGCCGGAAGTAAAGGCCTCCTCTCCACGCAAGCCGCGCGCCCCTACCACGTACTCCCGCGTCCGCCTTACCGAAGAACAACAGGTCCAGATCGTCACGCTCCGCGAAGCAGGTTTCAGCTACAAGGCCATCGCTGACCAACTCAATCGCTCTGAAAACACCATCAACAGCTTCTTCATGCGTCGTAGGGTCAGGGCCAACCAGCTGCTTCAGCAACTTCCCGGGGCTGGCGGAAGCGCAAACGCAAGGGGAGGTCAGAGGGTGAAGCGCGAGAAGAGAGAAGTGGGCACCGCCCCCGAGTTCAGCTGGGCTGGAAGCGAGGTGGATGACAAGCCGGACATCAAACGGGTGAAGCGGGAGATCGTTAGTTAGAGCGAGATGAGAAAAGTCGCAGTGAGCGGTAGTATTGTCGACTTGGCGACTTTCCGCACCTGAATCTAGCACGTCGATATCAACTTGCATGCAATTCGTCACCTCAAGAACATTTGGCGCGAGTATCGCATAGCAAGGGCATCTGTGCGTCCGCCAAAGCGACAGAACCAAAAGTAGTAGGGGCACTCGTTCATCGTCACTCCGTATCTCGTTCCGCAGGCAGACCAAAAGTAGCAAAAAGTCAAGGTCAAATAGCAGTTAGCAATCGTAAAATACAAGTTCATTTCTCGTCCTTCCCGTGTGTCTATGTGGCCCAAGCCTGTCTCGCTCTATCTTTCCTCCACAGCACATGTGCACCCCTCCTCGGACCCAACAAATACCCTCTATCCAGCTCGACCTTCACGCCTCCTTCCTCCTTGAACACTCTCTTCAACCTCCTCACCGCGCTCGGCCAGGCATACACCACTAGCTCTTTCAGCTTCCTCCCTCTCCTCTCGTCCCCCTCTGGCCAGCTTTGTAGCAGCTCTAGTGCTTCGATAAAGTCCTGCATATCCGTTTCTAACTGGAAGATGTCCGCATTATCAGTGCTTCTCCTGAGATCGGCTTCGGTCGCACTGTCTTCTTCCTCCTGCTCGTCGGAGTTGAATGTGGGAAGCTGCGTCGGACTCCACGTATCCTGCCCTTCGCTGAACGCCGGACCTCGCCGCCTCGTAACTAACTTCAGCTCCAATTTCTCCAACAGCGGTAGCGTCGTCCTCAACTCCTCGGCCATCGCCCTATCCATGCCAAACACCAGCAACTCCAACTCTTTCAAATCCTCAAACGTCGGCAGACTCAAATACGGCACCGTTGTGAGCTCTGTACAAAGCCTGCGTACCTGTGGGCCCTTCTCCAACCTCCCAATCGTCCCCGTATGCAGCGCACCCATACTAAACAGATCCAAACTCAACTCTTCCAAATTCGGACTAGCCAAAAGCATTTGTTCGATCCCAACGGAGAGCGGAGAGTGGTCGGCGAGCGCGGAAGGGCAGTAGCCGGAAGAGTCGAATTCGGAAGAGCCGATTTGGAGGTGACGAAGGTGAAGGCCGAGCGAAGGGTTGTGGAGGGCCAAGGTGACGCGGAAGGAGCGAAAGGATGCTGGAGTGTGGAGGGAGACGGAACGGTAGAGGCGGGGGATGATGAGAGAGTAGTAGCGGCGGGAGAGGAGCAGGATGTTGGTGGGGGAAGAGCGAGGTTCGTGAGGCGAAAGGCTGGGACAGGCGGCGAGGAGGAGGATGTATGAAATGAGCTCTTCAGGAAGTTGGCGGAAGATGGTCTGACCTTGGGTATTGGTTGTCATCGTCGAGGCTGGCACAGATGTTCGAGTAGGCTGTGCGAGGGGTGATGCTTTGCGCAAGGACGAGAAGGATGATACAGTTCCTCGCCCGGATATTGCTGGGTCGGAGCCGTAAGATGCGATCTTGATACTGATGAGATCCGCCACCCAGCGAGAAAAGCTTCTAAGACGATGTCCAACTCTTGTATCGAGCGCTTCGTACGTCAATACTCCTACCAAGCTCGAGATCTCAGGAAACACCGGGACCTCGATCCTCCTCTCCGGATCCGTCACTGCAATCCAATCCCTCCTCTGCACTGCCGTTAACAAACTCGACCCCCTTCTCCCTTGGTTCCTCTCGCTATCTTGCGACCTTCCCTCCGACGCGCTACGATTATGCCTATGCACGAGCGGTCTGAGCACTCTGCTCGGCTGTCCACTGCTGTGATCCGGGAGGTTGGTCCCACCGATTCCACCACCGTTCCAATGGGTGCTGGGTACGATCGGTGCGCCGCTGGGCCAAGTCGTGGAGCCTAGGAGCAAGAGATTGGCGTGGGAGGTGGCGGAACGAGAGGCGAGACGAGCTTGGAGGCGGGCACCGAAGCGATCACAAAGTCGTTCGACGAATCGGCGAATGCCGAGGTAGATGAGACGGGTGATGACGAACGCTACGACGGCATCAAGGAGGAGGTAGGAGATGGAGAACATGAATACTGGGATCAGCATGCGTGGAGTTGTTTGCTTGGCAGACGCCAGTCAAGGTAGCGTAATCGATGCTGGCTTTGCTAGTGAGCAGCTATGTAGAGAGTTGAGACCATGCGGACCAGGCTCGCACGAATGTCGAAGAAGCTCACATGCCAGTCTTGCGTGTGCTTCGCATAGAGGGATGACGATTCACCGATGAGAAGGAGTGGGTGGTTGATGAAAGCGAGCATTACTTGCAGCCACCGGTTCTCAATTTGTGCAACCATCGAGTGCCCAAGCAGTATCGGTTATGGTCGGAATTGCGTTTCCCCACCAACTTTTGCTGATTGAGCGCTGCTGCTCCGCGTTGACCCTGCATGAGTCTGCTCGAGAGGGCTGCCTGATAGTGCCGGCCTTGAACCTGATAAGGAGTGACAGCTTCAATTTAGCGCCAAGTCATTCGTGCGTGTGCCAAAGACCGTGGAGTGTGAGATTGTGAGTAGGAGACATGAAAGGCTCCGCGAAAATGACTGTCTGAGCTTTTCGGCATTCCCGATCCGATGCAGACCGCAGACCCTTCTTTCTGACATTTTCGTTTCTGTGTCGCAGTGTCGGCAACTTGGACCTGCTCACGGTTGAGCGCGGCTAAGAGAATCATTACATGCAGCTGAGTCTGCTAAAGTCCGATTCCCTCCCATCGCTATCCTTCTTGCTTCCAACTTCACATCAGCACAGAGACGGGGGGAAGAAAGATGCCGTCGTCACGGAGAATATCGCCAAAGATGTCGCTCTCGCTCGTCGGGAGCATCATCTTGGTCATACTGCCTTCTATTCGAGCACACGAGCATCACGCACATGGACCAGCAGACAACTCGGTCCCAATCGACAGCATTCTTTGGATTCATATCGGTGTACAGGTACTAGCTTGGTTCTTCCTCTTCCCGCTTGCCATGGTGCTTGGCATGGTCCGACACCGACTTCACGTTCCACTCGCTACTACCTCATTAGCACTGACGGTCGGCGGCTACTTCCTCGGGCACGGTCATGGCGGCCGCTCCTTCCCACATACAGCACACGGCACAATGGCTTCGTTGCTCGTCTTCTACCTGGCTGCTCAAACTTTCCTCGGTGTGTACCTGAAGCTGCATCTTCAATGGCGACCGGAGAAATGGATCCGACCCACCTTAGTGACCATCCATGGCGTGCTAGGAAAGAGCTTTCCGATCGTCGGCTGGGTACAAATGGTCTTTGGTGTCTCAACACTTCAATCATGGTGTTTCGGTGGACATCTTGGACAGTGTCTAGCTCATTACATTATGGGATCCGCATTCCAGGCGTATGCGGCTATCCTGGTGATCATGATGAAAGCCGGCGGAGATTGGCTGCAGAGACGTGGACAGAGTCAGGAGTGGTTCGATTCGTGGGTGATTATGCTCTGGGGTATCGTCAATACTTTCACAGAGCATCATGGAGGGCCATGGACCCACAAGGATTTGCAGCATACACTGATGGGCGTGCTCTGGTGGGCGGGTGGTGCTGTAGGTATTTGGCTCAGCAGAGGAGGCAGAAGAAACGTCTTCCCTTCGATCATCATCATTCTCACTGGCTGGGCGATGAGTGCACACTCACAAGCACTGATGATCTCGACAATGGTGCACTCTCTCTTCGGCTATGCGCTCATGGGTGCAGGTATTGCCAGGATGATCGAGGTCTGCTTTGTGCTTCAAGATCGACTGACTGGCAGCACAAGGGAGTCGCCCAATGCAGCAGTGAGGAGCGACGACGCGGTGAACGGGAGCTGGTATCCCATCAAAGCATTCCAGTATCTGCCTCCGTACCTCTTGGTGGCTTCGGGAGTGCTGTTCATGTCAGCAACGGATGAGGAGCTGCGATGGGCGGACAATCAAGGTGTAGACCATGCTACATGGGGACTGATCGACTTTAGTCTCTCGATGCTAGTCTTCCTGTGGATCAATGTGCTTGTTGATTTATATGTTGGGTATGGTGGCAGATATGGTGCAGCGAAGCGGAACGCAGCACAAGCGAGAGGTGGAGATCGGGAGGCACAGCCGAGCAGATCGATGTACTCGAGGTTGAGCATGGGGCAGAATGGTGAGGCCGCACCGTTGAGTGTGGACAGGGAGGAGCGACTGGAGCTCAAAGGCATGAACGGAAAGAGCAGACTGCATGGTGAGGAGGACGAGGTGGCAGAATCGAACCATGTGCTGTTCGACGAGGAAGATGAGGATCCGTTTGAGGAGAAAGATGACGATCAGAGTAGTAGCAGCGGCAGTGGAAGCCGACCTAAGGGGCGAATTCAGCTTTGATCAGCTCTAGTCCATCTGTACAATAGTGGAGCGCTCGATGGTTGCTGCAATATGATTGTTGACCATCACTGTGAGGTGTGCTGTGAGGAGCTAGCGGCAACTATCGTTAAAAGTGATGTTGAAAGGAGAGTGTAGAATCGGGCAGATGTTTTGGTCAAATCGAGATAGAATCGAATTCACCCCATATTGATTAGAGCTACGTGACCCTAAGAGGATGCAGATCGGGTCCAATTTTTCGCTCCTCTACAGCGCGAGGAAGCCGCTTATCGGGAAAAGGAAAGCGACCTCACAACGTGCACGCTCGCAAAATCATGAAACGGTTGCTTTCAACGTGGGAAAGCTTATTCGCACGGTGCAATCTTGAAAAGAACGGAAAGCCCAACGTCACTCCCTTTTTTCGAGAAAAAAAAAAGTGGATCAGCGAAGAGAGAGAGAAGAGAGAGTGAACTCGAGCCAATGAAAGTTGCTCACTCATTTGAGCAACGCCCAATCCAACGCAACATCACACAGACCCGCACTCACACACACACCAGCGCGGGGCTCACATTGATTGCTTGACTGACATTCACAGCTTGGCGTCTCATCCAGACACCACCATCAGCTTCAACGAGATCAACTCTGCTGCTGTCACGAACGACGGCGTATTCGAAACACATTAGACGGTCCGCATCCTTTCAACTCGTCATAGTAAGGCGACACTTTCGGACAAGAACTTACCTCTCTTTCAAGCATCCCTCGGGCAGACTTACTGTGGAGCACTTAGGCCGATATAGCCATCTCGACATAAGATAAGGATACTCGTAGCTCTGAAACCATTGCCACGAAGCTCCAGTCGTATCGGCAACTCTTTTCTGGCACCATAAGCTCTTCGTTGACACTATCATTCCGGCGACTTTTCATCCCTCGGTAACTTTGACCCGCATATAATAGTCGTCTGATCTCCTCACAGACCTTGCTCTCACATTAAAATGGCGGCACCCTCCTCAAGACCGTCCAACACTGGCAGCAGCAGCAGTGTCGCTAGCTCCACGGCGCCCGTCGCCAAAGCGCCATCAGCAGCCCCGGGCTCCCACTCGCATCATCACCACCACCATCACCATCACCACGCTCATCACATCACCGACCCAGCTCGCCGCAAAAAGAAACACCTTCCTGCTCAGCTCGCTCAGCTTCAGCTCGAGAATGAGGACGAAGACGCTAACAATTTCATCTCGTCTTCCCGTGATGCTTCCGAAGAGGACAACGATGACCAAGAGGAAACCTTTGACGATGATGCCTCGATCGCTTCGTTGCGTCACCACCAGCAAGGTGCCAGCACATCATCCTTGTCCAATGTACCCATCTCATCTTCGCTCTCGTCCATTCCTCCCAACGACCGCGACCAGGCCTTGATCGATTCGGCGGCACTGCACCAGCCTTCCAAACTCCAGCAGCAACTCAAACCCAGCAACTTGCTCGATGACAGGACGCCAGCTAGTTCAAGTCCTCCTCGCGTGGCAGCAGCATCTTCAACAGCGCCTCTCTCTGGCACTGCTGCTGGCTCTAGAGCGGTGCCTGCTTTGCAGCACGGTTTTGTCTCTCCCCCTACAGCACAACAGCAGACACAAGCTGATCGCAGAAGAGACGCCTCATCGGATGACGAAGAGCGATACGTCCGCCCTTCTGTCGGGGCTACTCTCGCCAACGCCAGTGCAGCTCTTTCTAGCAGCTCTTCAACGGAATTGCTTCCCAAAGCTGTCGCAGCGCAATCAGGCAAGGCAGGTGCGGGAGCCAACCTCAACCTGGGTTCTCTGCCAGCTCCTGTCGTTGGTAATAATGCAGTGGCGTCTCAGCCCCTGCACACTGTCAAGCCTCAGAGCAGTGCAGCCGATCCTTTTGCCGCGACGGGAGCCTCCGGTATTGCCAATGCGCTTTCCGGCAATGCTAGTGTCGCCACTCCCAGGGCGCACCAGGCCGGTGCTGCGTCCGCTGCACCTGCTTTGGATCCTTCCGTTCTTGGTCAGGCTGCAGCTGGTGCTGCGGTCTCAAAGCGCAAGCCTTCTGGATCGCATCATGCTTCGCACGCAGCCGCTCGCCGTGCAGAGCTCAAAGATGGTGCTGACGAGGCTGGTAGCAACACTGACGGTGGTACTCCTTACGATGGTGATGTCGAGTATGCGGCTCGCACTCCGGTCTCGATGCAGGTCGGAGCCGTCTCTTCCTCGGCAGCGCCGCGTGACGCACCCAGCAAAGCAGCAGCCACCTTGGCCGCCACGAAGAGCACCGCTCCCGGTCCTGTCAAGTCGCGCACCTACATTCAGACTATGAAGAGTCGTCATGCCGACTGCCATCCGGATGGAGATGCTCACGAGGAAGGCGGGTTCCAACCCTCATCTATTCCTTCTGCTCAAGAGATCCAGGCTTGGGTCAGTGAAGCGATCTTCAACCCAGACCCAGCTCGTGACTACTCCATCAACCCGCCTCCCAAACGATACGACGGCGAAGGTCGAGAACGTCCCATCCGCATCTACGCAGACGGCGTTTACGATCTGTTCCACTACGCTCACGCCCTCCAGCTTCGCCAGGCCAAGCTCTCGTTCCCTTCAGTTCATCTCATTGTTGGCGTGGTCTCCAGCCACTCTTGTGGGAAGCACAAGAATAAGCCCGTACTCACGAGCCAGGAGCGATATGAATGCGTCCGCAACTGTCGCTGGGTGGACGAGGTCCTCGAAGACGCACCATGGGTGGTTGACCAGAACCTCATTGATACGCTGGAGATTGACTACATTGCGCATGACGATCTGCCCTATGGAGGTGTGGGGATGGAAGACATCTATGCATTTGTCAAGAGACAGGGTCGATTCTTGCCTACCAGGAGAACGGATGGTGTTTCGACATCGGAATTGCTCGGAAGGATCGTGGAAGTGTACAGGGAGGGAAGTTTGGATGGAAAATTGACAAAGATCGGGTTGGAGGACTTGACCTCGACACATGTTCCTATGCATTAGAAGCACTAACTGCCTTTTTGTCTGGACGCAATTGATCCGGTTATACGCTCTCCCTCGGCTTGTGATGCCCGAATTCCGCGTTGTGAAATGAAATTTCGCGAAGTGTGGAGGTACTTGCTGTGCTCACTTTCTTCGTGTCACCTTTCCACCAAGAGTAT
This sequence comes from Pseudozyma thailandica, assembly GCA_023212835.1. NCBI lineage: Eukaryota > Fungi > Basidiomycota > Ustilaginomycetes > Ustilaginales > Ustilaginaceae > Pseudozyma > Pseudozyma thailandica. The sequence goes on from JALCCH010000001.1 coordinate 136,552, forward strand.
CCGCAACTTTTGTCAACGACGCTCATCAAAAGGAGGGCAAGGATGTACGCTCCGACTCGAGGCGGTGCGCGGGGTGGTGCAGCCGAATTCAGCTGGGACAAGATCAAAGAATCCAAAGATCGCGAGTTCTACCTTGGCAACTCGGTTGCAGCTCCGACTGGGCGATGGCAGGATGGACGAGATATCAATTGGTATAACAAAGACAAGAGCGCTTCAAGCTCGGCAAGTGTGGCTGCAGAAGAGAGGAGAGAGGAGCTAAGGAAGATAAAGGAGGCAGAGACGGCTGCGTTGTATGCCAAGTTGGGCAAGCCGCCGCCTAGCACGATGGAGGGAGAAGTGAGGGTTGGGGAGAGGCTGGCCAGCGGGTCGAAAGGAGAGGTGAGAAAAGAGGTTACGGGGGCGAACAGTGCGCCCCTCGATTCAGGCAAGTCCAGGTGGGGTAAGATGGGTCATGATGAGCTGACGGAGGAGGATAAGAAGCTGGCGAGGAAATTTGCGAGGGATGAAGTGAGGAGGCGCCGCGCTGAGGCTGGAGAGGGCGACGAAGATGACGGGGATAGGAAGAGGAGCAGAAGGCACGAAGACAGACACCGACACTCGACTAATCGAAAGCACGGTGACGAAGACAAAGACAGACATCATCGCTCCTCTAGACGCCACCGCGACGATGACGAACGAAGAAGACATCGTCACCGAAGCAGAAGCAGGTCGCCCGAATCTTCCAGCAGGCAGCGACACCGGGATGAAGAACATCGCAGAGACAGACACCGTTTGTCAAGGAAGGATCGCGATCATCGAGAAGAAGGATCAAGACACCATGCCTCATCGCATCGCGAGAGAGACAGCCCTCGCCGCCGAGATGATCGCGCTTGAAAATCAACGCACTTCGTCCGCTCACGCATCCGCGTTGTCACTAGTATACCCTTTCACTCACGACAAGTTCACATCAGCTTGTCATTGCAACCAAATATGACTATCAGCTCCATGGTATTGGCGTGTCATCGTAACGGAGCGTCCTAAGCAGCATCGAGCAAAAGCGTTGAAGTCTTGACTTAGTGAGTGAATGCCGAGCATCAGTATCAGCAGTCGTGTAAATTAAGGGCTCAGAACGCGTTGGATTCAAAGACGCGCTCTGCAGCGTGTATTTTTTTCTCCAGTCTGTGAGTGTTGCTTGCGGAACTCAGCCTCCACACGACCGAGGCTTCTCTGTCTTCTCGTGACAGCAGCGTCCACAGCACCATACTCTCCTGACATCTCAACACGCCTGGATCTCGCAGAGCTCCTGTAGCTATCGTCGCTCCACACAACAGGTCGAGATGTTGTCGTAGCGATAGATCCCGGTCCATACCGCTCTGCTTTATCTTATTTTATCTATCCGGGTCATCTATATAGAAAGGCACGATGGCCTCACCCAAGAAAGCATCTCGAAGATACGATGCCAGGTTCGACAACATCGCAGCGGGCTCTTCATTGTTCGGCCCTACCTCGACTGCTGCCTCAACATCAGGACCATCCCCCAACTCTGCACCTGCCTCCGGTTCCACTACACCCACAGAGCATCTACTGCCCGACCTTCCGACCGACGATGGTCGCAGCAGCTTCGTAGACAAAGCACCTTCCCTCAAGCCGCCAGAACCAACACATGTCCCTGTTCCAACACATACAAATCTTGAAACTGCCGTACATAGCTCTGGACCTCCACCATGGCCCACCATCACATACAAGCATCTTCTTTCAGCTGGTACTCTCAACCCTACCAACCCGCTTCGTGTCGTTGCTCATTGTGACGTCGATGCAGCCTATGCTCAATTTGAAGCTTCGCGTCTTGGCCTAGACGCAACGGTCGTTCCAATAGCTGTGCAGCAATGGCAAGGTCTCATCGCAGTCAACTATCCCGCTCGCGACGCCGGCGTCTCCCGCTTCGAGTCGATTCCCGAAGCCATCAAGAAGTGCCCCGACCTCCATCTCGTTCACGTCGCCACCTACGCTCATGGAAGCAACAAGGCCGAATATCACGAGAATCCTCAGCCCGAGACGCACAAAGTCTCTCTAGACCCGTACCGCCGCGAAAGCAACAAGATCCTGGCAATCTTCAAGAAGACGTGTCCCCATGGCGCGGTAGAGAAAGCGAGCATCGACGAGTCGTATTTCGAGCTGACGATCGAGGTGCGCAAGTTGATGATCGAAAGGTTCCCACATCTAGCACAGCCGCCAGAAGACGATCCTGTGACGGGCGTGAAGGGCATGGATCAGCCGTTACCGCCGCCACCGAGGTTGGGATTGAAGCAGTGGAAGCAGCTAGGGTATGTGGTGCCAAAATCGGGAGATGTGGGAAAAGCCACAGGAATCGGCAGGCCAGAGAAGACCATAGCAAAGGGAGCATTGTTAGTTGATGCTCCGATCGGCGCAGGTATCGCGTCAGCTCCATTCTTGCCTGTCGGCCCATCCAACCCGGCAGATCAAGCGTACACAGAGCGGCAGGCTCAGCAAGAGGAGAGAGAACAAGCTGACAAGGCACACTCTGGCGACAAACCGGCTCCGTCATCTTGGGGTTCTGACGAACGACTTACAGACCCGTCTTCCAGCCAGCCAGACGAGCTCGACTCAGAAGCAGCCCTCTGGGATCGCATCGAATATGGCGAGACCACTTGGACTGATGTCGCCCTCGCTCTCGGAGCGGAACTCATGAACCGCGTTCGACAAAACGTGCTCGACGAGTTAGGCTATACCACCTCAGCTGGTATCGCATCCAACAAAACTCTCTCCAAACTCTGCTCGTCATGGCGCAAACCCAATGGTCAAACCATCATGCGTCCCTGCTCCGTGGCCAACTTCTTCTCCTCGCTCCCGTTCCAAAAGATCCGTTTCCTCGGCGCCAAACTTGGTAATGCCATGGGACTCGAATGGAACGCGGCCACTGTCTCGGACTTATGGGAAGTCGGTCTCGATGAAATGCAGGCCAAGTTCGGCGAAGAAGCGAGATGGGTCTACAACGTGCTTCGGGGAATAGACTACAGTGAGGTCAGGGAGAGGGTGAACAACCAAACAATGCTGGCTAGCAAATCGGTCAGACCAGCGATAACCAAGCCGGAAGAGGCGATGCATTGGTTGACGATTCTATCGACGGAGTTAGCGATCAGGCTCAGAGAGGCTAGGGAGCTAAGGACGAATCTGTGGCCAAAGACATTGGTGTTGAGGTACATTAGAGCAGGAAGTGTGCCAAGGAGTAGGCAGACGGCATTTCCATTTTCGAATCCGAACGACCAGGAAGGGTTGGCAAAAGTGATTCTGAAGAAGGGACAAAAGCTGTGGGAAGAGAGTCTAGGCGATGCCTTGGGGCTAGGCATGGGGTCGGCTGGCTTTGGAGAGGCAAAGGTGCTCACGATTGCACTGGGCTTTGGTGGTTTGGCTGAGGGAGAAGTTGGGCAGAGAGGTATCGCTGGTTTCCTGGGCTCAGCAAATAATGGTCCTGCAACATCATCAACATCAGCAGCTATGACCCGACCTGCTCCAACCGAATCGGAAGATCCCGTTTCCCCACGCAAGAAGAAGAAACGCAATCGCTTGGATCAGATGTTTGCGACACAGACGCAACAGCAAGCTACCCAACATATCCAAGCCGATTTCAAGGAGCCAGAAGCTCCCTTGCGTGCTTCGTCCACAGACGACGTCGCCAAGCAAGAGTCCCCATCAATCAAGACATCAGAGGGCACCGATGCGAAGGACCATGTGGCTACATCGGACGACGCCGATCGAGATCAGACGGAGCCCGATCCGGAATGGCGCTGTCCCGAATGCTCAACGCTCATCAAAGCTCCTTCGGACTCCGCCTGGTTCGAGAAGCCGTACCTTGTGGAAAAGCTCAAAGATGAACATCTAGATTGGCACTTTGCCGTCTCTCTATCCCAAGCACCTCAACCGTCTTCCACCCAGAGCGCTGCTCCTTCACAGGCACCAAGTACCAAGAAGAAGAAGAGAGCGCTGGACAAATTCTTCAGCAAACGATAGAAGACGTTTGCATGCAGCGAGAAAAGCACTTTTTTGAGGGTCTGCACCCTGCTTTTTTTTGCCGCCCTCGTTTTTCTCGCGTGGGTCCCAAGTTACAGTACAGTAGCAGCAAAACATTTCAATCTCCGCCTTATTGGTTTGCTCCTCGCGATCCTGCTGTGACACTTTTGATCATGTTTTTTGCCTTTCACATACAACGACAGTGGCATGGTTGCTTGATCTGCATAGCGAAGGCGTTTGATTGCGTCGATCAGATCTCCTGTCTCGCGTAGCAATCTTGGCGAGTGTTGAGAGAAAGATCAGGCGAGAATGGCAATGGCGATTGGAGAGTTGCCCTTCTAGTCTCTTTTCATATGCGCAGACTCAGGTCTTTGGAGCGTTCGACTGACTCCTCTCTCGCTACTAGGTGTAGGTGTGTCACGGCTTCATCTCGCTTACAATGAAGATGAATGAGTTGATTGGGTCAATGGTTATTGTGCGCTTGGGCGGCTTTCATCTGTATTGCTTCTCAGGAAAGATCAAGGCACGCCAAAAGGCTGAATTCAAGTGGCCGAAAATGAGAATGAAAGGTTCGACGAGAGAAGACAAGCGTGGACTGGGATGGCTGAGTTTTCCCGAAAGTGTGGTTGAAGGATGTGGCTTTCTTGTGGTCCCGTCTCCGAAGCCATGGTTCGAATGTGACCGAAGAGACCATGCCATATCAGTCGATCAGATTGCTATTGAACGCATGCCTTGGCGAAAGAGAAAGGGGCGGGATGGTGGCGATTCACACGTGCGAGCTTTTCCGTGTTCCTGGAAGGACAGCCAGGAAGAGAAAAGTGGCTGCACAGCGGGAACAAAGTCGAATTCCGAATTCTTGCTGCGCTGGCCTGCACACGAACCGGCAAGGCCCAGCCTGGCGAATTCTTGTTCAAAGTCAGATCGACATGCTGCAGAACCACGTTACTCAGAAGAAGACCCTTTGAAAAGAAGAAAGGCGTGATACACCGAGGCGAAAAGAGCAGGAACTTCATCTTTTCCCGCAGGTTTCTTTCACGCCCTCCCTCCGCTACACGCCTAATCACCGCCGCCGCTGTCGTTATACTATAGCAATTTTGCCCTGCTGACTTGCTGTCACCGTGACTGCCATTGACGCGGGTCTTCGCCAAGAAGACATGCATGAATCGTTCGTTTCCCGATGTGAGCCTCTTTGGCTCGCCCGGAACTAATCGTTGGTAGAAGCTTTTACTCGTCACTCTTGAGCCTGCGGATGTGGTTACGCCGATTTGTACTGTCCTGTATTGTACAGCACAATACAAAATCTTGTTTTGATACTCCGATTGTGACTGGCTGGCATGCTGCGCTTCCTCCCGTCCCTCCTTTTCCAGGGTTGTCCACCGATCCTGCGCCCTTCTGCAGATGCGCATGCAAACGTATCAGCATCTCGTCGCTGCAAGTCTACCTTAATCTGTCACCCTCGCGATCTCGCAGCACCACACATGGTCGAGAATTTCTCTCTCACAAGGCCCCTATTCAACACTCTACCTTTATTCCGGTGTCTGCATCGGTGTGAAGATGATGTGCCAACCGGCTGATCATACTCAAGTGGGTTGTCTTGCCTTTTTCTTCGTGAAACACGAATCTTTATTTCCCGCTCCGTATCGGCATAAAGCCTTCACCCTAGTTCTTGCCCTTATTTCCAACACCGCTACGCGATCAAAGTGAAACGGTTTTCTTTGTGATGCCACATCCCCACCCCATTTCTTGGGCAGCCCCGAGCACTCTCATAACGGAAGCAGCCCCGTGTGTTCTAATATCTCGACATATGCGCACAGAAGATGCCTCTGACAGTGGAACGATGCCCTTTCTTCGCTGGGCGCCTTCGCTTGATGCGTAAATTCAGAACACAGGCCGCCCAAGTATCAAATCCGGACCGCCCTCTCACTTATTTTGTGCCTCACTTCTGCTACAGATCAAGGTTATGACCGATGGGTAGTATGGGTAGTGAGACTGTCCTGCATGCATATGAGCTCCAACGTCAAGTTCTGACCCTTGATGTGATTACCCTGCATAAGTATAAGTACTCTTTCTTTCTTTGACAGACCACGGATCTCCGTTCCTCTGAAACCACCTTCTTGACCGATTACGATACCAGACCTCTGCTGGACAGAGACTCGTGCTCCTCTCTCCTTCCTTCGATACCAATTACCCCCTCACCGATCTTGTACCAACGATGAAGTTCCTCGCTCTCCTCCTCTCTGCTCTCGTTTCGCTTCTCGCCTTCGTCCCTGTCTCCACCAACGCTGCGCAGCGAGGTCTTGCGTGGGGAACCAACGACAACTGGGGTCCTAGCATTGCCAAAGGTCTCATCACTTGGTATTGGCATTGGCAAGATGGTCCCAACTCAAAGTTTGACGGCAAGCTCGAATTCGTCCCTTGCTTCTGGGGACCCAAATACTCGTCGCAGTGGAATGCACGTAAGAACGAGATGAACGCTCGCACGCCTAAGGCTTTGCTTGGCTTCAATGAGCCTGATATCAGCGGTCAGTCGAATCTCGGCCCACAGCAGGCGGCCGATCTGTGGATGAAGGAGATTCAGCCTTGGAAGAAGCGCGGTGTCAGACTCGGAAGCCCTCAGATTGTTTGGGATCTGGACTGGCTGTCGCAGTTCATGAGCATTTGTAGGAGTAAGGGTTGCACCGTTGGTAAGTACTATCCGGTTAATCTTCAGTGATTGGCGTGCGAAGCGTGGAAATTAAGCTGCGCAGTGGGACAATCACACCCGGAGATACGCTTCAGGCACCATGATATCCGCTGCATATGCCGAACAACCCACACCCTTCCTCCCTAAAGCCTATTCATCTGACATGAATCGACATCGTACTAATCTTCATTCGCCACCCCTATCCGAACCTTCTGCTCATCAGACTTTATTGCCATCCACTGGTACGGCGCATGGTACGACCTTGCCAAATTCCAACGCTACGTCACCTCTGTTCGCAGCAAATTCAACCTCCCCATCTGGATCACCGAGTACGGCGTCACCTCCTCCTCTGGCGGCTCGCAACAACAAGTCAAGCAATTCCACATGGATGCTACCAACTGGCTCAACTCGCAAAGTTACGTCGAACGCTCCTCCAACTTTGGCTCCTTCCCCATCTCGTCGCCTCCGGACTACTACGGATCTCGTTTGAATGCTCTTTTCAACGGAGATGGCAGTTTGAGAGATCTCGCTTACTGGTACATGTGGACTGATTCGGCTTCGAGGCGAAGCTTGAGGGCCAACTCGACGGCTGAGGATGACTTTGATGAGCCTACTCAGGAGATCCCGGTTTTCGACAAGCCGGCTAGCTTCGCTCATTGATTTTTTACGGCGAGAGCTTGGGTAGAGCAGATCGCGGCCCCACAGTATAAATGCTGGTGTCGGGCCGGATCCTCATGCTACACTCGCTCGTTCGTGTTTTACTTGTATTGCTACTTTTCATACCCTCATTCATCTTCTGTTCTCATGTACACTGTTGATCATGTCATCCTCGTCTACTTTATATGTCGTGTGCGTCAGTGTGAGGTCCGGGACGAAGGGGAAAAAAATTGAAAAGGCGAATCAGTATGACAGCTGTCAGAATGCCTACCGCGGTCGAACACCGTCAAAATTCGGTAGCCCGTTAGATCGCATTTCTGATCTCTGTAGGAAAAAGTTAAAAAAAACGGCTCTTGCCGAGCGGCTAAACAAATTAAGAGCGCAGGAGAAAGGCAAGCCACAAAAAGTTTGAAGTTACGGCAATGTAGAGAAAAGAGCGCCGAACGGGGTTTTTACCGGAAGTGAGCTGGAGCGCCTCACTCGGCCCAGGGATGTGTGTGGTCACCGGACATCAGACCGAAGCTTGACTCAGGGTCGTGGTTTTCTTACCCCGCATTTGGAGCGAGTCCTTCTCGCTTTGCGCACTCCACCATCATCAGATTGTGCCTTCGTCGCGACTAGAGAGGCTGTCCGACAAGGGTTTTCGGTTGCGCTTGCATTTAGAATCACGCGTGATATGGAAGAGGGTTAAAGATCGACATCCAGCGCTTTCCCGACACCATCGATCAACGCCAATACAATACATCAACACGAACTGGCTTACTACATTCCATCGCCATATACCAGCAGCCCATCTTCCGAGAAGTGACAGAGTCGGAGTCGGCTCGATACTCAGCAGATCTTTGTCAACATGGCATCACAAAGACATGACGTCGAAGCAACACCTTCGCCACCCACCACCTCGTCCGAGCGCAAAGACCCAGCCGACGTTGCCGCCTCGAATCCCGCAACACTTAGGAATGGCAAGCAAGTCGATCTGTCCACGACAACAAACGTCGCCCTATCCGACTCTCAGTTCACGATCCCAGAAGGAGGCTATGGCTGGATCAATGTCGTCTGCTCCATTTTTCTCAACGCCTCCACCTGGGGCGTGAACACCACTTTTGGCGTCTACTTCTCCTATTACCTCCAGCATGATTACTACCCAGGTGCGACTCCGATGAAGTATGCTTACATCGGCGGACTGTCAGTTGCATCATGCATGCTTGTCGCTCCGTTTGTGAATCTGCTCTGGCGGTCGACAGGGTGGTTCAAAACACCGCTCTATTTGGGTATGATCTTCATCACTCTCGGCCAGGTCGGCGCGGGGTTGGCCAATACCTACATTCAACTGCTCTTCACACAAGGCTTCATCTTTGGTGTTGGACTAGGTCTCACTATGATCCCCACTCAACCGCTGCTCAGTCAATGGTTCCGAAAGAAACTAAGTTACGCACAAGGCATGTCCGCTGCGGGCAGCGGTTTGGGTGGATTGATCTTGGCCAATACTACCCGCTACCTCATCGCAAACAAGTCTCTCAAATACGCCTTGATCTGCAACGGAATCGTTTCGTTTGTCGTCCTCGCTCCCTGCATCACCCTCATGAAGTCGACCGAGAAACAAGGCCTTCACTTCATTCCTTCTCGGTTCAAGAAACCTCTCCCTGCCGGGACGGCGCCGAGCGTGTCCAAGATCAAGAAGAACCCGCTCGATCTCAAATGGTTTGTCCATCCAGGGTACATGTTCGTTCTGCTCTTTGGCGTCTTCTCCATGATCGGCTACTTTGTGGCGCTATACTCTCTCGCCGCTTTCGCCAGCTCCGGTCTCGGCCTAACGCAAAAACAAGCCTCGACGCTTCAGTCCATCCTTGCCGCTGGCCAGATGATCGGTCGACCACTATGCGGCTTCCTCCTCGACCTCATCGGCCGCCATCCCTGCACGATGATCATTCAAACTCTCGCCGGCCTCACCTGTTTCGCCTTCTGGCTCCCCGCGCGTAACTTTGGCTTGCTCATCGTCTTCGCCATCACCCAAGGCCTGCTGGGAGGTACAGTGTGGTCGAGCTGCGCACCGATCTCGGCGGAAGTTGTAGGGATCCGTGACCTGCCCTCCGCGCTTGCGGTTTTCTGGATGGCGATGATCATCCCAGGTCAGTTCGGACAGCCGATCGCGGTGGCTTTGATCAATTACTCGCACAACAAGTTGGGAAGAAGAGGCGCAGATACGTACCTGATCTCCATCGGGTTTTGCGGCGCGTGCTTCGTGGTTAGTGCGCTGATGTTGGCAATGAGTTGGAGGTACGTGAAGAAAAGGAATAAGGCGCAAGAGTTGGCGAGTGAGGACGAGACGCTGCAGCAGTCGCAGGATTCTTCTGCGTTACAGGAAAAGTCGTAGACCCACTCTCAATGTATCACATAGCAATCAACAGTCTAGATCATAGCATGTCAACGCCGCTGTTTTGTCTGCAAAGTGTGAGGGAGACAAGCGAAAAAAAAAGGAAGAAGAACTGCAGCACCCAGGATTCCCGCGTGGTCCCCCACCGCAGTACTGACTAGGCGATACCTTGCTTAACTTCGCAGATCGGACGGGATGCGGTGCTTTCAAGGTTCTATGGCCGCAGATGTCAGTACTCCGATTGCAACGGTCTACATACCGCAAAGCAATGCTCATTGCTTTCGTGCTTGCAAGGCTTGATGAGATTTCCACAAGATATGTCGGAAGTCGTTGACACGATCGGAAGGCGAAATTGATTCGATGATTAACCTACCGAGGATCCTCCTGCCGAGCTCCGATTCCGGTTGGTCTTCAACCTCTTGTAACTTCTTCTCCAACCATGGAAGAGTGAAGCAGCACAGTGGAAGGGATTGGAAAGGGGAGAAAGGCGCTAGGGCGGACTTCGGAGAAATTCTTTCAGGGGGCTAAGCGAAGATTACGGAGCCCCACACTCCGCACGCGTTGGCCTCAAACTCACTTCCTGTAGCGCCAAACAGAAGCATTACTTTGACACTGGTGTCGCACACCGCCTTGTAGAATCGAGCGGTCGAGGACGGTCAAGGATATCAGCTCAGGCACTATCGGGGAGGGTTGCATTCGGCTATCTAAACTTGATGTATTTGATAAACTGTTGATACGAGCGCCTTGCGGAGATCAGTTCCCGATAGGGAAAGACGAGTAGTATCGTTCGCGCTATTGGAAGGCGCAGTTTGATGGTCAAGGTCTCGTCAACAATCTCGTTGAAACAGCACACACCGATTGGTCTTCTCATGTGCTCGCTCAGCCAGACAATGCTGGACTAGGGCTCAAAGGTATAAATACAGCCAGCTTTGTCACCTTTGAGCCAACAATCTCTTCGTCCATCAAGCCACACGCTCCTCTTGACTCTCCCAGCTTCTGCTCGATCTGAGCATCTGGCGTCATGCGAATCTCTTTCCTAGCCTCAATTCTCGCTACCTCTGCCGTATCTTTTGGCTCCCGCGCCGATGCTGCAACTCCAGCCCAATGGAAGACTCGCACAATCTATCAGATCGTGACGGATCGCTTCTCGTTCCCCAATGGCGTCTCTCCCTCCCAATGCTACGCAGGCACGACCACTTACTGCGGTGGAAACTTCCAAGGCATCATCTCCAAGCTCGACTACATTGCCAACATGGGATTCGACGCCATTTGGATCTCGCCCGTAGTGACCAATGTCGACTCGCCGAACGCCTACCACGGGTACTGGGCTCAAGACCTCTACTCGATCAACTCGCACTTTGGATCTGCGAGCGATCTTCAGGCGCTGAGCAACGCACTGCACTCCAGAGGAATGTACCTGATGGTCGATGTCGTTGCCAATCACATGGGTGAGCAAGTCAACGGCAACTCGGTGAACAACAATCCGAGCGCATACAGTCCGTTCAATAGGCCAGAGCATTATCATCCATTCTGTACGATCACGAATTACAACAACCAGACGAATGTCGAGCAGTGCTGGCTAGGTTCCAATCAGCAAGATGGTCTACCGGACCTCAACACCGAGAATGCCTACGTCTACAATGGTCTCTACTCTTGGATCAAGAGTCTCGTCGGCAACTACTCGATCGATGGTCTGCGCGTCGACACAGTTAAGCACATCCGACAGAACTTTTGGCCTCAGTTCAACGCCAATGCTGGCGTCTACTGCACAGGCGAAGTGCTTTCCGGCGACCCTGCCTACGTTTCGCCCTACCAAAACGTGATGGACGGGATCATCAACTATCCTCTCTTCTACCCGCTTACTCGCGCCTTCCAACGCCCAGCGCAAGGGTTTGGAGAACTCAAAAACATGATCACCACCATCCGGCAGAAGTTTAAAGATCCTTTGCTGTTGACGAATTTCCTCGAGAACCAGGACAACCCACGCTTTCCTTCGCTCACATCGGACAGGGCTTTGGCCAAGAACGCCATCACCTACGTGCTCACCGGCGATGGCATCCCTATCATCTACTACGGTCAGGAGCAAAGTTACGACGGTGGCAATGATCCGTACAACAGAGAGGCATTGTGGTATAGCAACTACAACCAAGGTTCGGAGATGTACGTTCATATTGCCAAAGTCAACAAGCTGAGGAAGTTTGTCAGAGGTTTGACCAGTAACAATCCGATGACGACGCCGCTAACGAGCGTGTACGATGACAGTCAAGGATGGGTCTTCCGAAAAGCAGGGATGGTGGTTGCGCTCTCCTCCGGAGGCAGTTCGGCGGGTACGCAGAATCTCAACGTGCAAGCCAGCTCGCTCCCGCAAGGACAGTTGCAAGATGTTATCTCGTGCAAAACCATCACCGTCGGATCCAGCGGCACAGTCAACATCCAGCTCACTAACGGTCAACCGGCCGTGTTCTACCCGTCTACCTCGCTCGGAGGCTCTGGAATCTGCGCTCACTAACATCACTCTTGTTCAAACCAGACCCAAACAGATATATGTCAATATTCACAATGAAACCTTGAATTGCAAACCCTCTCCCTTCCCCCCCTCTCCACCACCCCCCCCCCTCCCCCCCCCCCCCTCCCCCCCCCCCCCCCCCACCCCCCCCCCCCCCCCCCCCCCCCCCCCCCCCTCCTCCGCGCCTCCCACTGCTGCTCATTTTCCTGCACAAGCGTCCGACTTGCAGTACCCTTGACTCTTTTCAAAGAAGACGGCATCCTTGCCACTTGCGTTGTTGGCGTCGCACTCGTTGAAGCACTTTGAGTAGAGCGCACAAGTCAAGTGACCCTGGACAAAGCTGTTCTTCTTGGTTTCGCGCTTGGAAGCGAATTGCTTCCTCCTCTCCAGCTCGTGCTCCTCACCGCGAGTTGTGAGCTTGACCGGAGGATCGAGATTGAACGTTTGCTGGTACAGGTTGACAAAGACGCAGCCCGAGGTTTCGTCACATGCCTTGAGGCATTCAGGGACGGATTGGACCAGACCCCAGTGAAGGAACGAGGCAGGATCCGAAACGACTGAGCCGAACAGCTTGTTCGAGTACGAGGGGACCGGACGCATGGCAGAGGCAAAGAGCGATTGGTAGCTCGAGACGCATTTTTTGGTCGAGTCGCCCGCAGGATCAGAGCGCTTCAGGTGGACGGGATGGCCGGAATCTTTGGATCGCTGCTCCATGATCTTAACGAGGGCAGGGTCGGTGGTCTTGGATTGGTCGGATGCTGGCTGGGAAGCCTTGTCTTTCGGAGTAGACTGACCTGCGGCGCCACCGGATGGAGGAGCCTGAGATGTCGCGTTACCTTCGAGAGGAGCTGAAGCCGCACCGCTGCCTGCATTCTGACTGTCCGGCTTTCCAGCGTCAGCGTCGGCCTTTCCATCGTCTTTCGAAAGCTCCTTCGCCCCCCCAAGACTGCCCCTAGCTTGTTCAATTTCGTTGAACAACCCCTGATCCTGCGTGCATGTCTCGATCTTCTTCTTGAACCCATCGTGCTTCTGCATCACCTCCTCAAACCCTTGGCACTTGAGCACGCAATGTGTCGCCATCATCCGAACCAGCTTGCTCGCCGCATTGCGATTGCCAGACGAAGAAGACTCACACTGAGCCAGCGAGTGCTTGATGAGCTCGTAGCACATCTCTGGCGAACCGGCGCATTCGTCAGAACCCTTTGAGTCGGAGGAAGCGGCTTGGTCGGGAGGCTGCTGGTCGGTCGAAGCACGCTTATGTTTGCTTGAGGTCTTTGAGTCGTTGGCTGGTGAGGCAGAGGCGTCACCGGCAGAGGAGCCACCGCCAGAGGAGCCATCGGCAGAGGAGCCACCGCCAGAGGAGCCACCGCCAGAGGAGCCATCGGCAGAGGAGCCACCGCCAGAGGAGCCACCGCCAGAGGAGCCATCGGCAGAGGAGCCACCGCCAGAGGAGCCACCAGCAGATGATCCGCTGGAAGAGGCCGGGTTCGCGTCGTCACCCGTCGATGATTTTCCGCTTCCGCCACCGGGGACTGCACCAAAACCAGAAGGAGTGTCAGCAGGAGTACTTGAATCAGAGCCGCTACTGGAGCCGGCGCTTGAGCTGGAGTTTGAGCTAGAATCAGAGGCAGAGGTAGCACTTGGACTGGAGCCGGAAGGAGTACCAGCGCCAGAGCTGGCAGCAGCATCAGAGCCAGCACCGGTGCTGGGGCTGGACGAACCACCACCCGAACTGGAACCAGAGCTTGAGCCAGATGTAGAGCCAGCACTAGCTCCAAGGCTGGACGTAGATGCAGCACAAGTCTGGAGACCTGGCGAAGAACCAACACTGGAACCAGGCTGAGAGCCAGCACCAGACAGGGGGCTAGTAAGAGCCCCAGAACCGGAACCGGAAAGGGATGCAGCACTCGAATCTGCACCAGAGCTCGAAGCAGACGGAGAGCCAGCACTAGTGCTGGAGCCGGTATCAGAGCTTGACCCAAGCGGGGAGCCAGCGCTAGCCCCAGGACCGTCAGCAGACGCAGCACCGAGACTGGAACCGCCAGCACTGGCACCAAGGCTGGAGGAAGATCCAGCACCCGAAAGTGAATTAGAGCTTGAGCTTGGAGACGTAGCTCCAGGACCAGAAGAAGCGCCGGAGCTAGCGCTAGAAGGTGCACCTGAGCCAGCAGCAGAGCTGGAATCGGGACTGGATCCAACACCCGAAGTCGAGCCAGGGCTGGAGTCAGAGTCGGAGTCAGAGTCAGAGTCAGAATCAGCACCGGCTGCGGAGCCAGAGCTGCCGCCGGAACCGGTACTAAGGGCACCACCTGGGCCAGATGCCGAGCCAGGACTCGACGCAGGACTAGATGCACCAGCACCAGAGCCAGAGCCGGCGCCGGAACCAGAAGGAGAGGTTGCAGGTGAAGAGGAAGACGAAGAGTCTGGGCTGGATTCAAGGGAACCAGAGCTAGAGCTCGAGCCCGAGCCACTCGAACCAGACGAGGTACCAGAGCTAGAAGCAGGATCTGAACCACTGGTGCTGGAGCCAGAACTCGAACCAGATCCAGCACCTGACCCAGAACCCGCCGTGGGGCTTGAGCTAGATTCAGATCCAGAGCCTGAACCTGACGAGGAGCCAGAGCCGGACGAAGCATCGGAGCCACTGGACTTCGAGCAGGGGCAGGAGCTGGAAGCAGCGCTCGAATCAGGCGAAGAGCCAGGACTGGAGTCTGAATTAGAGCCAGACCCAGAGCCAGAGCTAGGACTAGAGCTAGAGGAAGAATCATCAGACTTACTTGGGCTAGAGCCCGAACCGGAAGTAGAACTTGAGCTAGGCGAAGATCCAGAGCTGGAATCAGAGCCACTGGAACTCGAGCTGGAGTCAGAATCTGGGTCTGAGCCAGACGAGGACCCAGAGCCAGAATTGTTGGCGGAGCCAATTGACTTCGAAGTCGAGCCACCTTCGGAGCCAGGATTAGATGACGAGCCAGAGCTAGAAGAAGGATCAGAGCTCGAACTGGAGCCAGAGCTCGGGCTCGAACCAGACGACGATCCGGGGCTAGAGGAGGAATTAGAGCCACCCGGGCTAGAACCGGAACCAGAGCTCGAGCCAGAGGAGGACCCGGAGCCACTGGAATCGGAACCAGAGCCAGGTCCCGAGCCAGACGAGGATCTAGGGCTGGAATCAGAACCACTAGAGCTCGAGCTCGAGCCAGAGCCAGAGCCAGAACCAGAGCCAGACGAAGACAATGACCCAGAGCCTGAGCCAGACGACGACGAAGGTCCAGAGTCAGAGTCAGAGCCAGAGCTCGAATCAGAGCTCCCAGAGCTGGAACCGGATCCAGAGCTTGAATCAGATGAGGATCCAGAGCCAGAGCCGGAGCCGGAGCCAGATCCAGATCCAGAGCCAGCACTTGTGGTGGAATTGGCAGAGGAGCCGGATCCAGAGCCAGCACTTGTGGTGGAGTTGGAAGAGGAACCGGATCCAGAGCCAGCACTTGTGGTGGAGTTGGAAGAGGAACCGGACCAGAGCCAGCACTTGTGGTGGAGTTGGAAGAGGAACCGGATCCAGAGCCAGCACTTGTGGTGGAGTTGGAAGAGGAACCGGATCCAGAGCCAGCACTTGTGGTGGAGTTGGAAGAGGAACCGGAACTTGCCGCAGCAGTAGAATTTCCTCCACCACCCGACGTCGAATTCGACCCAGAACCATAGAGTTGGTCGTATGTCTTATCACTTGGATCTTTATCCACCTCTGAACTCGAACCAGAACCAGAATCAGAACCAGAACCAGAAGCCGCAGCAGAGCCGGAAGATGAAGAAGAAGGGGAATCGTCAGAAGACGTCTTGCCGAGCGCTGAAGACTTGGAGCAAGGCTTTCCACTCGAAGTGGAAGTCGCGTTCTTGCCACCAGCGCTCGAACTACCATCCGACCCAGGCCCGAACAATTGATCAAAGTTCTCTTTCGGCGGCGGTGGAGGAAGAGGTTTGGAATTGTTCCCCCCCATGAAAGGCAAACTCAAACCGTGAAAAAGATTCGGTATCTCGGGCAGTTTTAACTTCGGTAACTTGGGCAGGAAATGTGGCTCACCTTTGGCTTTATCCTCGAGTTTGTGACTGAGGCTGCCGAGCATTTCGCCAGTCTTTGACAAAATCGTGCCGTAGAAAGTGCGCTTTTCAAGGTCGGAATGGTAAGGAGAGAAGGGTTGGTGGCGGTGCGGAGCATCGACCACACCGTTGCGCTTGATGTTGGTGAAAGCGTTGGTTCCCTTGCTAGATCGCGGCAAAGGATGGTCAGATTGGTCCTCGACTTCAACGTCTCTCTTGTTGACTTCCGCAGCAGCAAAGTGTGAAGCTGCTAAGATACCGCCCTCGACAGAGTTGAAGAAGGGAACGTGGAGGTCAGTAGCAATCTCTTTGCCGGCGTTGCCGATGTTGCGACCAGCAGAAGCCGCACTATCAAATAAACTTACCGGTAGCATCGAGGCCTCGAGAGGCCTTGTTCAAGGCTTCAAAGCTGCTAGAAGTATCGTGGGGAGCCTGGCGACGAGCATGCCTAGAAGCTTTGGCGGCAGCGACTTGATCGTTCGTGTGGTAGCTTGCAGAGAGAAGATCCCTCATCTGCTTCTCACCGTCGTCGACATCACGACGCTCTGGAGCCGTTTTACCCTTAGCAGCTCCTGCGGCTCCTGCGGCTCCTGCAGCTCCTGCGGCAGAGGCAGCGTCACCTTCACCTGACCCTGCAGAAGCAGCGTCACTACTTTTACCTGAGCCGGCAGAAGCAGCGTCACTTTCACCTGAGCCGGCAGAGGCAGCGTCACTTCCACCTGAGCCGGCAGCGGCTTTTGCCTTCTTGACATCTTTGTGAGCTGAGATGGCAGATGTGACTATGTGCTCGATATCGGCAGGGCTTGGGATCGCTCGCAGAGCTGCATGAAGACTTTTGGACAACATGCCGTCATTCATCGACGGCTTGGCAGAACCTTCAGCTCCTCCAGCCGAAGCTCCTGCCTCCGGAGACGAGCCGGAACCCCCAGACGCTGAGTCTGATTCTCCCTTCGATGATCCAGATTCCGAACTTTCTTCGTTTGCTGCTGATCCTGCGTCCGGCGCATTACCCTCATCGGCCGATTTTGAGCTCGCAGATGAAGACTTCGAGCCTCCAGCCGATGACGCTGAGCCTCCATCCGCCGGAGCTGAGCCCGCATCTGCTGTTGACGAGCCAGAACCACCAGCTGCCGAGGCCCCAGCCGTGGAAGCCTTGCCAGATCCTTGAGCTGCTGCAGCCTTACCAGTGTCTTGTTCTCCCGCAGCGCTCGTTCCAGTGGAGGCCTTGCCAGAAGCAGCGCCATTCTCATCTGCGGCTCCTCCAGCAGCTGAACCTTTCCCTTTCGCGCCAGCACCGCCAAAGGACGGCATGATTCGCTTCTTCAACTTGGATGCACCTCCCGACTGTGCATCTTCCTTGTGAGCTTGCTTGCCGGCGTCGATGCCACTCAAGACGATCTTATCGATCTGATCGAAGGACGGGATGATACGCTTCTTCATCGCGGATGCAGCAGTGTGCGCTGTCTTGCCGGTGTTGATGCCGCCCAACACAATCTTCTCGATCGGCTCGAAGAAGGCCGGCATGATTCGCTTGAGCAACTTGGATACAGGTGAGGCTTTACCGGCATCTTCCGTGTGAGCTTGTTTGCCAGCGTCAATGCCACTCAAGACAATCTTCTCGATCTGACCAAAGGACGGAATGATTCGCTTCTTCATCGCAGATGCAGCAGTGTGCGCTGTCTTGCCGGTATTGATGCCACCCAACACAATCTTTTCGATCGGTTCGAAGAAGGCCGGCATGATTCGCTTTCTCATCGCAGATGCAGGTGAGGCTTTACCAGCATCTTCCGTGTGAGCTTGCTTGCCAGCGTCAATGCCACTCAAGACAATCTTCTGGATCTGACCAAAGGACGGGATGATTCGTTTCTTCATCGCAGATGCAGATGAGGCTTTACCAGCATCCTCCGTATGAGCTTGCTTGCCGGCGTCGATGCCACTCAAGACGATCTTTTGGATCTGACCAAAGGACGGAATGATACGCTTTCGCAGCTCGACATGCTTGTTTTGCTGTCCTCCGCTGGAGTCAGGATCATCTGCCGACGTCGTTTCAGATTCATCCGCATGGTCGCGAGCGATTGGAACCGGGCCTGGGGGCGGCGGTCGTGCTCCAGCTTGGGCCATGTGAACCTCCTTGCCAGCTTCGATACCATTCAAGACGATTTCCTCGATCTGACCGAAGGTCGGAATGATTCGCTTGTGCAACTTGTGGTTCTTGTCCGAGCTGCACTCCTTGTCATCGGGACTACGAGTGGGAGCATTACCGTGAAGACAGAATTGCGATGCGGAGTTACCAGCATGTTGAGGAGCACCGCGACGCGACTTTCGGTCAGGACCAGCCTTTTTCTTGTCGCCATCCATAGATGCGTCCGAAGTGTTAGAAGAGGGAGAGTGCTGAGGACAGGCAGCTTTGTCGCCACCGTCCCAGTGCGGAATGTCGTAGATGTTCTGAAAGGTCCAGCCTGGGTTAGCATCTTCAAGCCAAGGCTCGAGGGGGTGGCCAGAAGAGGTGGTGGAGCGACGCTGAGGGCCTTGAGAGGGGGTCCATACGCGAGGAGGTTGACCGAAAGATCGACGACGCGGAGCTTTGTGATTGTCGTCGATTGTCTGGGCTTGGCCACGCTTCTTGGCGGGCTGAGCATGCTCCTTTCCTTGTTGAGACTTTTCAGCATGACCAGCATGCTGAGCTTGGTGAATGTGGCGAGGATGGTGATGATGGTGAGAGTGTGGATGCTGGGGCTCGAGATTGGCGGAAACAGAGACAGGGCATAGGGCGACAGAGGTGAGGACCGTCAGAAGCAACGGCGACCAGGCCGATGATCCGAGCGAAAGAAGTCTCATGGTTGCTAAGGCAGAATGTACGAAGAAGAAAAGGGATGGAGAATGGATGCGAATTCGAGGAGTGGGCCAATGCAAAAGACGTATACTTATACCTCAGAAACATCGCAGGTCCCCTGGAACGTTTGAGTCGTCCTGATGCATCGGCGACAGGTGGTCGGATTAAGATCTGTGGGCGATCAAGCGGCAAGCTCGATCCGTGATACCAGATCTATCTGTTGCAACGCTGCAGATGAGACACGGGGTCTGATCTCAACAGGAACTAATCCGAATCGGTTGAATCTCGTGTCACTGGTGTGCTGATGACGGCTTGAATGACCAGGCAGGTCGTTAGATTGGCTCGACCTTGATGAAGAGGCGCAAGCGCTCGGACGCTCATTATTGTGTTGCTTGGTGTGTTGAGCCTCAAGAGGCGTCGATGGCGACGCGGAGGGTGCTACGAGTCACGGGCTCTGCACTTTGCAGCAACTAAGTCGCCGTTCCTCTCATGGCAAGAGGCCCGAGGCTCTGTTCTCAAGCTCGCTTTGAGATTTTCGTCTGTGTACGGGGTCCTCCGGCGTCGGCGCCATAGATCCCACCATCTCAAACATCTAACACAGCCTCATTCAGGTCGAGCAGTTGGCGTCGGAATCTTCATTATGGGTTCTAACTGGATGCAATACTAGCCTTGACATGGTAACGTATTTCACAAGTGAACGTCTTTTGCTTTTGATCGGCTCGGAAGCCGAGCCGAAGAGGAAATCAGAAATGGATCGCGGGCTTACTTATCCGCCTCGTCATCCTCTTCGACATCGTCCTCTTCGCCCGAGTGCCAGCCGTACATGACGACCGTGGCAAGACCGACAAGAGCGGTGATGATGCATCCAATGAAAGCACCGACTGCGCGTCCAGTCCATCCCGTCGCGAGGTAGGTGGGGCCCTTCTGAAGACCGACAAAGTCAGTGGTCGAGTTGAGACCGACCGCGTTACCAGATGTGGGGATGTTCCAGGCACTGCACTGGTCCTTGACGTAGTTAGGAACAGTGAGGTAGTTGTCAGAGAGAACGTCAGGTGCCTCGATGAAGATCGATGCAAGACCCGAGACGAGATGTGGATCGATGTGGCAGTGGAAGAACCAGGCTCCTGGATTGTCGGCCCTGAATCGGAGCCAGGCAGCACCGCCTGGAGGCACCACGACAGTGTCTCGCCTCATAGGGTTGACCTGAGAAGCGTTGAATGGAGGGTTGATGGCGGGATCGTTGGAGGTGATGTCTTGAGACTTGTGGACGACTTGGAAGTGGTGACCGTGGAGGTGGAAGGGGTGCTTACCAGCATCGTAGTTGACCACCTGGACCTCGATCATATCAAGGTGCTTGATGACGAACGCATTCGCATTTGGACCATAGATGGCAGGATTGGCTGCAAGGGGACCCATCGAGTCTGCCGAGAGAAGGGCGGGAACCATAGGGGCGACATACGAGACGTTGTTGAAAGCAGCGTAGTTCTCACCGTCAGACATGGTGTCGAAGGTGACATCAAGACGGTGAGAGACATCGGGAGTGACCATGGGCTCAGCCTTGATTGGAACGAATTGCAGGTCATCAAAGTAGGTGTACTCGATGGTCTTCTCTTGGCCAAATTTGCCCTCGGGAGCGCCAGGGTAAGAGATGGTAGAGGTGACGTTGAGCTGAAGGTCCTCAGGAACGACATCAAACATGTCCTCATCCATGTTCGCGTGAAGCTTCCAGTTCTGTGGCTCAGTGTCATTCCTAGCAGTGACAAGAACACTGAAGCGCTGTGCGGCAGCAACCGAGAGGAAGTCGACGGGACGAGGCTCTACATCGACACCCTCGATCTCGATGACCTGCATATCGTGACCGGAGAGGTAGAAGTAGAAAGCGGCAAGCGCGGACATGTTGATGACACGGAGACGGTAGGTCTTACCCGCCTCGAAAGGAAGAGTGGCATTCTCGCTAAAGCCGGGAAGGTAAGTAGCTTGGGTGGTGGTGTTGGGTGTGTGAGCAAAGTAGATGAGACCAGATTTGGGGACGGGCTCAGCACCTGTAGGGTTCTTGCGGTTCATGAACTCGTTCTTGACGAGATCGGTATAGTTAGAGTGATACCAATCAGCGAGGATGACAGTGTAGTCATCGTCGTAGCTGAAATGCTGATCAGCAGGCTCATCAGGGTGGATGATGACCGGGGAACGAAGACCGTCGGTGTATTGGTCATTGTTGTGAGCGTGAATCCAAAAAGTGCCCATCTGCTTTACTCGCTCTGCTGGGGATGCAGGCGAGTTGAGGGTCTCGTAAGTGAAGCTCTGACCGGGAGGAATCGGGCACTGCGTCAAAGAGACAGCGCCATCGTAATAGCCAGTGCGGTTGAAGAACATGCCGTGAGAGTGAAGCGAGGCACCGACTCCGGTCTTGAGGTTATTTGTCGCAGTGACTCGAACGGTATCGGAGGCATTGACGTTGATGATGGGAGGCGGCCATGAGCCGTTGACACCGATGACATGCCTTGGCTGAAGACCGTCTGGATTGATGTCGGGGATCCATTCGATGTTCCAGTGCTGCTCAACAGTGGCAGCACTAGCGGCCGAGAGGAGCGAGGAGAGCGAGGAGGCAAGCAGCGTCAAGGCTGGCAATGCCGAGAGGCGATGTGTGGCTACCATGTCGAGAGAGCTTGTTGACGAGAGCAAAGGTATGATGCAAAGGTATGATGAGCAGGCAAGTAGAAGTGTTGACTGCTGGTTGATAAGAAGGAGAGTGCTCCGGAAGAGGATGCACGAGTCAAGTGCCTGACCGGATGGTGGAGTCTTTTTCAGGGAAAGGGTTAGATGGCACGTGTGAAGCTGCCTTCGGATGCTGAAGGCAGGGAAGGAGTGAGAGGGAGTCGAGCGAGTAGATGAAATGACTATCAGATAGTTGCAAGCGATTGGTGTGCGAGGTCGGATGCACGGTAAAAGTTTGCTTCTGAAGGGCTGATCGAGAAATTGACCACGCGAGAGATGATCTGATAAGTCTGTGCAAGGAAGGTTCGCACTGTTCGGAAGAGTTGAGCGGTTTGTGCCGAGGTGTGGAAGCAGTTTGAGACCAAGTGATCAGAGGACTTTGCGGCCTTTACGGTGTAGTAGCAAAAAAGCGAGCTGGGTTAGCGGAGAAGAGTGGGCGGTACGCTGTTATTGGTCGCAATGTCGGGAGCGAGCGGAAGGTGCAAAGTGGCTGTCAGAATCGTACCGACGCTGCTCAGGTGCAGAGAGAGTGTGGCTTTGTAGATGAGCCGAACAGACCAATGAGTCCTAAAGCCTGGGCGCAATGGGCCAAAGAAATCCGAAAGCAGGCGTTCCTGCTGACTTCGGTACAGTGAACGCTGTAAAGCAAAGGAAGCGGGCCGATGTAGGTTCCACAAGATCGCTTGTGAGCGAAGTGAGCAACGAGGTTTTCTGCAGGAGAGAGCGTAAAAGCAGTATCTGATCGGATCAGATAAGAATTTTCTTCTGCCAGAGTGCCTTCATTTCACCGGAGTCACAATTCATGCACAGGACCGCAGAAAACGAGACCAGTAAAGTTCGGCAACAACACAATGCAGAGCGCCTGAGAGTATGTTGCTCATCGAGAAGCCTAAGCTGCATTTGTGGTGGGTGTCTGTCGAGTTTGAGTCGCCGCTAGAGCCGCTCACAGGAATGGTATGGGGTTGAAAAAGCTCTTCGACTTTCGACAGCTCGCCTATTTTGCCCAGAGTCTGCATTTCTGTAACTGAGCTTGACCTGCGGTCAAGAATGATGAGCCGCTGCTCCATTGACCTTGCCTGACACTTGTTTAGTGCCAAACTTGCAGTACTGTATGAGGAGCAGCACGGCGCATCGGGTTGAGCCGTGCCCGCCAAGACCCACGGGATGAGCCAACCGACACAAAAGCTCAATCCTAGCGCAGGAGCGACCGTCGGAGTCGAGGGTTGGCTTACCCATTCATGCAAGCTCGTGCATATCGAACTATGGGCTTCAAAACTTCAGTGCAGCGGTTAGTGTCAGAGTAGGGTTGGAGTTGTAGGCTATCAGACACACAGCCGATATCCAATCAGATTGGAATTGGTTCAAGCCCCGCTTTTGGTTGCAGCTCGCGTGCGCCAGAAATGCGCAGCGCAACTTGACTGGACAGCAAACATTTGACTGCCTGTCGACCGTGGGTCTGCTGCCTCGCGTGTCGCCTCGCCTACAGGGTTCTTGTTTCTTCTATCTGATAATAAAAAACCGCTAACTTAGCTCCCTCTTCTGCAGCTGCTTTTGCCCATGAACTCACACTAACGGTGAAACTTTTTCCACTCCTCTCCAAGGCGTAAATGTGCCCATCATTGTGATTGCCCTACATTCTTCTCTTTCCTGCATGTGGCTTTGACCACCTTAGAATGTCGACTCCCGACCGTGCTACATGCGCGTTCTGCCATCTCAAACGAGATTGGTCTTTTGAGAAAAAAATTCAGCCGACCCATCCCGACTACCTCTCATCGTGCCGTGTGCGGCTCATCCGATACTTTACATTTGTTCCAGTCTTTGTGGCTTGAGCGTCGAAATTGAATGTCAGCTGAAGCAGTAGTTTGGGAAGTCATTGTCGGTCGAGATGGCCGATGCGCTGACGACAGCCACTGTTCGTTCGGCTGAGGCCGTGAATGCAGAAGAGGCGTCGGAATAGTGGGACCGGACTCGAGAAGACGACAAAGTTGACAAAATGTGATCTGATAAGCCAAACCCATGTGGGCATCTCCTTGTTCTCACTCAAATTTTCATCCTCTTCCTCGTCACTTTTCATTACCCTCCTCAACTCTGGTCTCTCCTCACCGCACATCCTTCGTTCTTTGAAACAAAGTTGTACTGTGGAGCCTCATTTGTCCGTCATCCTTCCGAACTCTCCCGTCCTTTGTACGCCACGCTCACCTGGATCCTTGCGCCTTCACGCTTCTCGCTTCCACTGCTGCACAAGTTCGGCCGTCTCTTGTGACCTCACTTTTCCTTAACCAAGACTTCGGCACACAAAGCTTTGATTCGCTCTTATCAGATCCGATCGAGTCCTTGCAAAAGCGTTCTTCCTCTCGGTGATCTTCGTCTCGGCACCGGCTTTTCTCCACCACTGCACATCACCGTCTCAAAGCTCATTGGACTCGGACTACATATCTTAGACAACATCGCATCTTATCCAGCAACTTCTCCCTTCGACCCTCTAGTCGTCCTAGTCCACATCATCCTACCTTCCGTTACGACCACCTTTTGGTAGTGATACCATAGCAACAATGCCAGCAACGGGCAACAAAGTGTTCGCTCCAGCGATCTTTTTCATCGCAGCGCGAGAGGCGCTTGAAGCCTCTTTGGTCATCGGTATTCTTTCTGGCATGCTTGAGAATCTTGTCGTGCACACCAAATCCGCCGAGGAGATCGCTGCTGAGGACTCATTCACTCCAGAGGAGAGGGCAGCCGCAGACGAGAAGAAGCATGCCATTGTTCGCAAGCTTCGTAAGATCGTAAGTATCAACCTTTGACATTCTAGTCCTCGCACACCTTTCGCATATCTGATGCTAACAAAGTCTGCGCTCTATTCTGGAATGGTACCATCGAACAGGTGTTGCTTGGAGCCTTGGTTGGTCTCCTGATTGCCTTCGCTATTGGCGCCGCCTTCTTGGCCGTCTTTTACACTCAAGTCAACGATCTCTACGGCAAGGCTGAAGAGCTATGGGAAGGTATCTTCAACCTCATCGCCGTCTGCCTCATCACTCCCATGTCGCTCGCCATTCTTCGCGCTGGTAACAGCAAGCGCAAGTGGAAGCGTAAGCTCGAGAATGCCTTCAGCGACCGCAACATCCAACCCAACCGTGAGCGGGATGAGGAAGGCGAGGCCACCGCTGTCAACGCCACATCCTCTGATGCTGCTTCCTCTTCGTCTTCTTCCGGTATTCGTCGTGAGGAGGAGGAGCACCCCAAGACTACCGCTACGGAGAAGATGAATCCCCTGGAAGCTGTCGATGTCGTCCCTGCCATGCCTCAAAACGCCAGCCAGTCTCGTCGCAAAGGCGGTCTTCGGGGTCTCTTCTCCCGCCCCTCTGGTGCAGTGAGCGACCTGAAGCTAAGAATGAACCGCGGGACGCTCGCGCTCTTCACCATTCCGCTCATCACTACCCTTCGTGAAGGTCTGGAAGGCGTCGTCTTTATCGGTGGCGTCTCGCTCGGACTGCCCGCTACTTCCATCCCCCTCCCCGCCGTCGTCGGTCTCGCCGTCGGTCTCGGTATTGGCTTCCTCATCTTCCGCTCGGGTAACCTCATCTCTGTCCGAATCTTCCTGGTCGGTTCCACTTGCTTCCTCCTCCTCATCGCCTCCGGTATGGCCTCGCGTGCTGTGGGTGGGCTCGAGTTCTACTCCTATGTCCGTAGTGTGGGAGATGCAGTGGCCGAATCAGGCGATGGTCCTGGTTCGTACAACGCTTTGACCTAC
This sequence comes from Pseudozyma thailandica, assembly GCA_023212835.1. Lineage (NCBI taxonomy): Eukaryota > Fungi > Basidiomycota > Ustilaginomycetes > Ustilaginales > Ustilaginaceae > Pseudozyma > Pseudozyma thailandica. Next base: position 162,159 of record JALCCH010000001.1, read on the forward strand.
GTTTGGCACTTCAACTGCTGCAACCCTGAAAACAACAAGGGAGGCACAGGATGGGGTATTCTCAACTCGCTCGTCGGCTGGAACAACACGGCGACGTACGGGTCGGTGCTCACCTACGTTTTCTATTGGTTGGCAGTGGCGAGTTATCTCTGGTTCCAAACCTGGAAGGAGGGCAGGCTGGCTTTGAAGCTCGGCGCTCACACTTACTGGGAGTCGCAACGTGCGAGGAAGATCAGGGAAGCGAGGCAGTTGAGGCTCGACGAGAGACAGTATAGACAGCTCCAACAGGCTCACCCTTCGTCCGAGCCAGACGAGAACAAGGTGAGCCAGGTCGGTCCTTCCTCCCTCCCCCACTAAGAACTGAATGCCAAATTCAAAATCACATCCCATCCTCCCCTTCATACACTGTATACTTTCCCACTCATGTCACATATCTAGGTTCCCTTGTCCTCGACGAGAAAGTCAAGGGCTCAAAATTAATGCACAACAAGCTGCCCCTTTTTCTTTTGACCGCTTGAACGCTGCTGAAGCCGGGAGACATATATGTATGAATTGCAAGAATGAAACACTCGGTCGAAAACAAGGCTGCAAAAAGGATGAGAAGATGGAAGGGAAATGGTATCTACTGCGACTTCTTGTCGCCGGAGATGGGGTCCTTTCGGACACCCATCTGATCTGGAGTCTGGACTTGAGCCAACTGATACACTGCAAAGTAAACGATGGGCAGCAACAAGCCACCGACCAGCAAGAGTGTCAAGATGAGTGGTGTCGAAAAGAGCTGGTACTTGGCAAAGACGCCACCAGTGGGCTCCTTCCAGTCGCCATTCGAGGAAGAAGGCTTAGCAGCGAGCTGACGCTTTGCGTGTTGACGCTTGGTCGGCTCATCTGTCTCATGATTTTGGGACAGGATTACCAGATTGCGGGGGAATACTTCGTCCAAGGACTCCAACGCCTTGAGCAGATCAGTCTCCTCCTGGCGAAGGTCCTGGACTTCAATCACCGCAAGGCGGTATGTAGGAATTCGATCTGTCTCGGTCGGTGGGTAGAAAGTTCCGTTTGAATGCATTCTCGCAATCTGGTACCTGATGAACCCGCATGTGTGAGCGATGTGTCTTGCAACCTTTTGATAGACGTCCTTGTCTGGCTGGTCGTTGAACGTAACCTGCGACGGCGCATCGAGCGACCTCGCCCTCAACGACTGACTTGGGGAATGCTTAAGACTCGCGAAAACGTCCTCGTCAAGCCTGTCTACGGGCACAGAGACGATTGCGTCAAGTTTGCACGCGGGCGACCTCTTTCCCTGCGTGAAGAGTGAATCGACAAAGGTGTCAATGCTCGAGTCGGTCGGAAGGTCGAGCTTGATCGAAGCTGCTTGCTGTGAAGTGAATGCAAGTACCGGGCTCGACAAGCTGCTGGCGGAGACGCAGGCCGCGGCGGCGAGCAGCGATGCAATGGCGGTCGTCGTCCTCATCCTGCCTGGGGTCGATCCTCGTTGCAATGAGAAGTGATGAAGAGATGGGATGGTGGAGTGGAATGCGTGTTGCAACTGCGCCCAGCAGGGAGAGGTGGTTCGTGCTTTCTGACTTACGAACTGCACGTTAGGGGCCGCCAAGCCTGACACTTTCTCGGCTCCGCAGGCGTAAGGGATATTTTTAATTTCACGTGTGCGATTATCCGCAGCGTAACAGCTTTACATCTCTGACTGTACTTTTCTGCAAACGCAGCTGGTGGTACGGTTCACACAATCAATACACCTCAGTCATAGTCGGTGACATGCACTTGGATTCCTTGTTGAGAGTGCAAGGCTACTATGGCCTTTCCAGACAGAGCTTGTTGCTGCGATGGAGTGCGTTGATTGCTTACACACTGGTGTATCCGCCATCGACGATGAGATCGGCGCCGGTAGTGAAGACGGAAGCATCACTGGAAAGGTAGACAACGGCTCCCTTGAGGTCTTCAGGATCACCGAGACGTCCCATAGGAGTCATGTTCTCCCAGGTTGTGCGGAGCTCCTTGCCGTTAGGGCTGTTCTCGAGCACCGCACGGCTGAGCGAAGTGAGCATGTATCCGGGCGAGAGCGAGTTGACTCGGATGCCTGCCTTGGCCCACTCTACTGCCATCGACTTGGCAAGATGCTTGACTGCAGCCTTGGAGGCATTGTAGGGCGCCTGAGCCTGCGGAACGTTGACGACTGAGCCAGACATGGAAGCAATCATCACAATGGAACCCTTGACCTGATCCTCCATCATCTTCTTGGCAACCTCTCTCGCAACAAAGTACGAGCCGTTGATGTTGATATCGAAGAGCTTCTTCAGCTTAGGAGTGGGGTATTCTGTGGCAGGGAAATTCTCGACAATACCGGCTGAGTTGACAGCGACGTGGATCTTGCCAAAGCGCTTGTGAATGCGGCCGACGACGTCCTGCACCTGAGCCTCGTCCGAGATGTCGCATCCATAGCCCTGGATGTCGAGCTCACCAGGCTGGACTCCGCCGTGCTGGGTGAACCACTCCTCAACTTCCTTGGCAGCATGCTGACACTCTTCCTCGTTGAGATCGACGATGGCAACGCTGTTGGCACCTGACTCGACGAATGTACGGGCAATCAAGTTGCCAATACCTCGAGCGGCACCGGTGACAACACAGACCTTACCCTCCATGGAGAAGCTTGCAAGGGTTCGCTGAGTGTGGCGGCCAACACGGCCTCCCGTAGTGTTATGGCCAACATCGTCGCGAGGGTGACGCGAGGCATCGTCGGGGTAGGGAACGACCACGTCGTCCTTGGTTGAAGCAAACGGCTGCCTGTCGAGCGGAACCGCCTTGCCATGATTGTCATCCTTGGCCAAGGATCGTGAAGAGTTAGCAAAGGTGCGAGCAAAGGCAGTGGTCCGTGCCGAGTTGCGCACGGCGGGACGAGCGGTCTGAGCGAGGCTTGCGAGAGATCGAGCTGCTCTTGCAGCGTTTGCTGGGTTGGTCAACATAGCTGCGAGGATATGAATGATGATGGTGGGATGAGTTCGAGAGGCGAAGGTCAACAAGGAAGGAACGATATGTCCGTGTCTATCTTAGGAGCCAGAGTGTCAGCAAAGACGGAGCGGTAAACGCGTGGCAAGGCTTTCTTGTTCCGTTGGAGACTGAAGATCCACACACACAAAATTTCGACGGTCGGCTGGGTCAGGCACTTAGCCGAGCTGTTCTTCTGACGTTGATAGAAGTTTTTCGCCGGTGCACTGGCCATTCCTGACCTCAAAGCTGCATCCGCATTCCGATATCAATCTCATCGTGTCTGTGTTATGGACATGAGTGGGAGATGCTTAACTTCAGGTACATTCTGAGAAGGCTTGAGTGACATGACTCCCACTGTGGGAGTTGGCAAGCACACGGAATTCGTTCTTAAGGGTCCTAGCTGCTTGTGTGATGAGTCTTCGAACTATTCTAGAAGACTCTCAAGAAGGTCGGACAGCGGGCAGGTGTGCTGAGTGTCGTTGTCTCGAACGAATCTCTCTTTGGCCGAAGTGGCGAAGCACTTGTGGGCAGAGACCACGGCAATGCAATGTGGGAGTGGTCCGGCTTCGGTGAGTTTATTTGGCCGACGCGTCTCTATTCGACACCCGCTCTCCCACCACACTGCTTCTTAGTCTTATGGTGATGGAGCTGCTGCATTCTGCATCTTCCATTCGTTTGACCCACCACATCGACCCCGCAAAGGCTACAACCTCGAATTGCGAAGAAGGCTTCTTCCCACTCTGGTTGTGGGACAGTCTGCTAGCCGCGTTGCTGACAGCTGATGGCCGCCCACACCATGCATGCCAATCATTCGGCGCCTTTTTGATCTTCGCTTCGGTTAAGTCCAGAGCCACCGGCAACGAAAGATGAGCGTAGTCGAGCAGACCGGCTAAAGCTTGTCCACTCGAACCCGAGTCACAGGAGATGCTGTGGTGCATACCGGATGATGCATCTTCGACATCAATGTAAGGGTATATCGCTTCATGACATTCATGGGGTATCTGACCCAGACGCACTTCCTCTGTGACTTTCTCCTCGAGTTCAATTACTTGTTCGTGCGCCCAGGCTCGGGAAGATATCTGGCTGCCGCTGTTACGAACTTTGTTCATACTGTCAAGTATAGAAGCAAGACACCGAGACGCGGTGTCTTCGAGCAAGAGTCGTGAATTCAACGATCGGCGAGTTGTCTGCGTTCTGACTGGCTGTTGACCGAAAGGATAGGCGACTGAAAGAGACAGACAGAGACAGAGATGGCGGGCCAACGCAGGACGAAATCTTGCAATTTCGGCCTTTTGTGCTCAAGATGGAGGAAAATCAAATATTCTGTGTTCGGCAACTTGCTCGAACTTCGCTTAACCGTGACAGTCAGAAAATCATCTGAATGTGAGAGGCGCACGTCCCCACTGAAAGCCGCTTTGGCCCCCACGGCGAGACGCCCAGAAGGCCTGGAGGATACAGGCGACAGCTTTTTTGCGGGGCAGGCAGCGAGCTGCAGTCCATGAATTAGCTCTTGAAAATCGGTGTCTAACTTACTTTGTCGGTGGACGAGCGGTCAATCCTCTTTCCTTACCTTTCCCTGCCTAACGGAAGATCGGCCTCTTCGTAAAGTTTGACCTGCTAAAATGGCCTGTGCAGTGCTTCTTCTGTTGGCGAATGTTGGCTTGGCGGCAAGAGCCTATTTACTGAGTTTTGTGGGACGCTGCCGCTGCTTCCAATCACAAAGCGAAGAAGCCTTCCTTCCTCGGTCCAGACTTGGCCTTCGTTTGCTTGCTGCTCCTGCTTTCGTTCCTGCCCCGTGCCCCACAGAAGTCCACTTTCGAGTTGCTCTTCCAGAGCGACGCTCCTCTCGTCTGATTCGCCACTGGAGCAGCCCGCCAAATCTATATCCTTTCCCCACAAATCCTTTCCCTCCTACTTCCTCCCCCTCACCACAATCGCTCGTTATTCTCTCATTCCTTCGAGCCAGATACCCTCATACCTCCTCTTCGCTTCATTGCAAGTCTGCTCCCCCATCAGACTAAGGTCAAGCAGGACTTTCGTCGCTCGCACCTTCCCATTCACAATCTTCAGCTTCTTCCTTCCTGCCTGCTCCGCGCGCAGCTGAATCTCCAATATGGCTACCAAGCACATGTTCGATAGCTCCAACGGCCTCGTGGACCGCAATCTGCGAGGTACTGTGGCGCTCAACCCCGCTCTTCGATACTATGCCCCTCACAAGGTTGTCTATGACCCTTCGCACCCCCAGGGCAAGGTTGCTGTCATCTCTGGTGGTGGTGCCGGTCACGAGCCCGGTCAGGGTGGTTTCGTCGGCAAGGGCATGCTTGCCGCTGCCATCTCCGGTGATATCTTCGCCTCGCCCTCAGCCGCTCAGATCTGTTCCGGTATCGACCTGATCAACCACGACGCCGGTGTCGTCATGGTTGTCAACAACTACACAGGTGACTGCCTCCACTTCGGTCTCGCTGCTGAGAAGGCGCGTGCTGCATCGGCCTACTCTGGCAAGCAGGGTGGTGGCGTCGAAGCCGTCATTGTGGCTGACGATGTTGCTGTCGGCCGTACCCGTGGTGGTCTCGTCGGCCGTCGCGGTCTCGCCGGTAACATCTTTGCCTGCAAGATCATCGGTGCCGCCTCTGACAAGGGTCTCGATGTGAAGCGCTGCGGTGACCTTGGCCGAGCCCTCATGGACAACATTGTCTCTATCGGAACTTCGCTTGACCACTGTCACGTCCCTGGTCGTCCCAAGGGTGATGAGGAGCGCGGTGCGCTCGCTCCTGACGCCGCCGAGCTCGGCATGGGTATTCACAACGAGCCCGGTTTCAAGCACATGGACAAGAAGCCTGCCCCGGAGGCCCTCCTCGCCGAGATGCTTGACCTTCTCCTCAACCCTGACGACAAGGATCGTGCCTACACTCCCTTCGACAAGGACGACGCACCCGTTCTATTCATCAACAATCTCGGCGGCATGAGCCAGCTCGAGATGAACGCTATCACTGATCTCACCATCGAGCTCCTTGAGAGCAAGTGGAACCTCCACCCTTGCCGTGTCCTCTGCGGTGCATACATGACTTCGCTCAACGCTCCCGGTTTCGGCGTTTCTCTCGTCAACCAGAAGCGTTTCGAGAAGAACACCGGCCAGAGCTTGCTCGAGCTGCTTGACCACCCTACCACCGCTCACTCCTGGCTCGGTGTGCAGACCGGCTGGGGCTCTGCATCCGGCCACCCCCGCGACCGCAAGGCTGAAGAGAAGGAGGCTGCCGACCACCTTGCCGCCGTGCGCAAGGCCGGCGGCTCGGTCAGCGGTCTCGCTGACGGCGGATCCTCGTCCAACGGACCCGTCAACCCCGATCCCGAACTCGTCAAGAAGGCTATCATCTCGGCATGTGACGCCACTGTTGAAGTTGAACCCACCTTGACCAAGTACGACACGATTGTCGGTGACGGTGACTGCGGTGAGACTCTTGCCCAGGCCGGTACCGAAGTTAAGAAGGCACTCGAGAAGGGCGAGATCCCTACCGACAACGCCGCTGCCACTTTGATCGCTATTGGCGAAGTGCTCGAGTATGCTATGGGTGGTACCTCAGGTGCTATCTACGCCCTCTTCTTCGCTGGTCTGGTTCAGTCGCTGCTCTCTCAGCCCGGTGGCACCAAGGCCGATGCGAAAGTATGGGGCAAGGCTGCCTTGGATGCACTTGAGAACCTGGGTCGATACACTCCTGCTCGCCCTGGCGACCGTACGCTTGTTGACGCGCTTGACCCCTTCTGCCGTGCTCTCGGTGCTGGCAAGTCGTTGGCCGAGGCGGTGGATGCCTCCAAGGTGGGCGCCGAAAAGACCCAGGGTATGACTCCACGTCTTGGCCGTGCTACGTACGTGGGTAGCAAGGACCAGGGTGACATGCCCCCTGACCCGGGTGCATGGGGTATCTGGGCTCTTACTGACGGTATCCGTAAGGGTCTCGGCCAGTAGATGTCCCGTTCTGTTCAATTTCAGTAGCATCTTTCAAGTCACTTCTCGGTTCCACACTCTCTCCCACTCTCGTGTACATATCAGTTACCGGTAGCATGATGTTCCACTGCCATGCAACATTCCATCTTCGCAATTGTGCCTTCAAAGTAAGCTGTGTATAGAACGAGCGTGTAAGTTCGAAGTTATGGCAAGCGCCGGACTTGACTTCCGCAACTATCAAGTTCGCCGTTGCACGAGGAATAAGATTGCCGGATACGGTCGCAGACTGGAGAAAGCAAAGGTGGGTTGCTGACAGGAAGGGGTCTGAACATTTCGCCGAGACTCTTTCGCCTGGAGGTTGGCGGCTGGGCGAGGATTTGAGATTACGCCGTAGTGACGCAAAATCGGGATTTGCTTGTCGATTTTATTCTCTTTTTTTTGTGTGTTTGTTTGTGTTTGTTGAAAGTGGGCTGTTGAGCGGTGGTGAGGTGCGTGTGTGGACTAAAATTAACGCAGCCATGACGCGCCGAAAAGACAAAAAGTGGAGAACAACACGGCGAAATGACGGCTATGAAATCAGAGACTTCGGCCAACGACGCCACGGCTTCTGCAATACAAAGCGTATTGTGGCTCAATTCGTCTGGTTCGAGATGCCATGGCAAAGCAACTCGGCTTCGTACGAAGCCAGCTCAGCTCGATCGCATGTACTGTATGCCAACACTTCTAAGGAAGCCACAATCTGTGAAGGTACGACATCGATAGTGCGGAAAAAGGAACGAATGTGCATGCAGCTGCAAGCAGGGACGTGCATGTGTTTTGGAAATTTTTGGGTGTCGATCGGATGTGTGCCGTCGGCCACCTAAACATCAAAATGAGCTGATTTGTGTGTGTGAAGCTATTGAGCATTGATCCTACGAAAGACGTTGTACGAAGATGGGGCGAGCCTGGTGCTGGACACATGGACAAACCCACATACGTATCAAATTGGCATGAGGCATGCTTGGCTGGTGGGATCGGGTGGGCTAACTTAGGGCGTGAAGTAAGTATGATCACATAGACATGCCGGGGTGGCCTGAATTGCGCTCGCTTTAGCCTTTGTCTGAGACAAGCGTGCATTCATACTACAGAATCGTGAGACTAAGAATCCGGGCTATGCAAATGCCTCTTTCGAAAAGGCAGACCTCGTCTTAATACTATGAGAACATGGCTCGTTTCGGAAGGAAGTACCTTCGCTTTCTGAGAGGACGCGGAGCCGCTCCGATATGCTGAAAGGCGTGGCAGAAGCCCAGAGTAGCAACAGTCGATGGTTGTTGATTAACTTAGCAATCAGCAACAAGCGGCAAGAAGGACCAAAGTTTAGCCACAATGCGAACGGTCAAGCCGAGAGGTAAGCAACACGCAGGCTGAATGCCGAGGTGGAGTGGAACAACACTCACGCTCTGCTGCCTCGAAATTTCAGTCAGGCACCATTTCACGCTTTTGGTCTTCCTTCCGAGACTTTTTTTTGGAACTGTCACCCAAACCCACTTCCAACTAACGCCGATGATGCTCTTCTTCCTCGTTGTCTGCTTGTAGTTTGATATTCACTTCTCCTCGTCATCGGATCCCACACTCCTTCATTTCTGCCATCATCACCATCAAGGAAACCACCATTTATCCCGCGTTCACGGACTCAAGCCCCATCATACCCACCGTTCCTCACTATACCCAAACTCCACGCACAATCGTTAAGTTGCTGCAAGTTCACTGCCTCGGTCGAGCACCTCCTCGATCCCACTTTCGTAATTGCGGACTCAGAGACCCCTATCTGCGCCGACACGGACGGCTTTTGATCACCTTGCATCCTTCGCACGTCTGCTAGACGCACACACGTGGACCCTGCTCCCTGTCACTCTCAGTGTACATAGCAAGCTCGCGAAGTAGGGCTTACGACCAGGCATTTAAGACGGACCTACCTCGGTGTGGAGCGTCGACTCTGCAAGACATATTCCCAAATCTCTAAATATAAGTACACATACGCTCTGCAATCTTTTCTCTCACCCAGCCACCAGATACGTTCAAGATGCCACGCTTGCGAGTCCAGGTCGGCTCTGACCGCTTCCACATGGAAGACTGCCGTCTCAATGATACCCAACATCCTCACGAGATCGAGACTGAGCACTTTGTAGGTCGCGTCCTCGTTCGCATCCTTGATGCTCCCGGTGCCAAGGAAGGCGAGCCCGGTCGCGAGTACTTCGAAGGTCGTGGGCGAAAGTTCTGCATCCAGATCGAGGGCCGCTTCAAGCAGCGTTTGAGCGGCAACGATGTCCTCTTCGGGACCGACTTTGATAAGTTCGTCGACTTTCCTCGTGCTCCCTTCAATGCCGGTATGAGGGTGGCCAAGTATATCGACCCTTGCACCTTTTACGAGCTCCATCCCGACTCCGGTCGCCCTTACATCATGTCGCCCTACATTGCATGCATGAACACAGTGTGTGCCTGGCCGGCACCATCGCGAGCTCACGACGCTGTTGTCGTGCTTCGCCATACCCATCGTGGCAGCACGCCGGATGGCTCGCGATCCGGCACTCCCGTCATCGACCCCGAGAAATCCCACAACAATCCGCAAAACGCTCTCGTAGCCAGTCCGCACGGCACTGACGACGAGGAAGAAGGCGATATTGTGCCCCGCGAGTCACTGGATCGCAGTCGTAGCATGAGCGAGAAGAATGCGGCTGCTGGAAAGAAGAAGAAGGGCTGGTTCGGTGGATTTGGCAGTGGCAGCGGATCAGCACCGAAGGAGGAGCGTATCCTTAAGAAGTACTGGCGCTTTGTCGGATTCAAGGACGACCCGCGTGTTCGTGCCTTGCTCGAGGCACACCATGCCAGGCTGCGTGGTGGTAATAGTGACAATCAGGCCAACGGAGACGCAGCGTTGCTCGAGACACATGCCGTACAGCGTCAGGGCAGCGTCGCTAGTGTCGGCTCCAACGATGTTCAGCACAATCCTGCTGGTCGCACTCTCTCCTTCCTTGGCACGGGCAAGCGATCCGAACTTGGACGCTCTCCTGACCGCGCATTGACTCCCAACCACGGCGATGCAAGCGAAGAGATGCCCTTGTCGCCGCGTGTTGGCAGCGGAAACTTCAGCGATATTGGTGCTGGCGACATTGCCGCCGCTCCTCCTGGAGATGTTAACGAAGATTCTTCCCCCACTGAGGACGCCAGCCGTCCAACTCTGTTGGCGCCTAAGCCCAAGCACGGCGTTGTTCAGCCGCTTGACGAGTCCGAGTCGTCCTCGCCCAAGCCACGAGCAGCCGCCTCGCAATTCTCTGCTGGTGCCGATTCGAATCCTGGAATGCCCAAGTTGGAGCGCATCGCCACTTCAGTACGTCAGGAGATGGAGGAGTCGGCCAAATCGGATGGTCTCAAAGATGGCGACTTCAAGCTGGCCGATGCGCTTGCTGGCACGCACCTGAGCAGGAGCAGCAGCGCTCAGGGCGGCAACAAGGATGGCGCGCCCTCCAAGCTGGATGAGCAGCTGGGTCCGTGGCGCTTCGCCGATCCGGGCACCGACATGATCGAGGACAATGCCTTCATTTTCACCACACAGTCGCTGCCCGTGCCGAAGCGTCGCAAACATTTTGCCTCGGAGAAGAACAGGCTCGACTTTCACTACGATCCAGACGTGGTGTATGGTGCGTCGTTCTTTACTGATGCGATGGACTTTAACACTTTCAATTTGGGGATTGGGCCGGTCAAGCTCAACGTGCATAGGTTCTTCAAAGAGATGCCGGTGAGGTATACGTTGAGGAATACAAAGGATGAGAATCTGACGTATTGCACAATTAGCTTTCAGCTGGTAGATGAATAGATAAGCTGCGCTGCTTAGACAGATAGATGGTACAATTTGATATAGAAGATTGGACTCGTATTTGCTCGCTACTCAGCACATGTTGGGCATGATGAAGATGAATCTCAATAAAAATGAGCCACAGATCGATGATGAGTTCCGTATGAATTGATTGCAAGGCAAGGACGATGCGACTTTAGCTAGCCACTACATTTTTTGTGCCTTTATTGTGAAAGGATTACTTTCGCTGAGCGGCACCCTTAGCCAAGTCTGCGTCGAGCTCGGTCTGTTTTGCTTGTCTAGCGAGTTTCATCTGCTTCTTTTTGGCGATTGTGTTGAAGTAAGTCGCCAAGATGAACCTGATAAAGGTGAAGAAAGGTTCCCAAACGACCGCGGGGAGGTAGTTCTGAGCCACGGCGATGGTGATAGGTGAAGTGGTCCAAGTCATCTTCATGACGGGCCAGAAGGCGGCCTTGACGGCCTTCTTGATGTTCTCGACACCTCGGGCGCCGTTGATGTAGGCCATGCAGGAGAGGTAGACGCAGTTAGCGAATACGGATACCGTGAGGTTGGACGTGATGATTTGGAGAATTTTGTCGCGAGTCGAGGTGCGTCCGGCAAAGGCCTTTTGGAGGAGACCAGTGAGGACGTGCCCCATTGGAGCCGAGATGAAGAAGCCGTAGATGAACATCTTGAAGGCTCGTTCGTTGATACCCAGCTTGGCAGCGTAGGCGGAGAGGAGGCCGGTGGGGTTTTGTTGGGCTTGACGCTTCTTCTCGTCAAGAGTGGAGGGGGTCTTGACGGCGGGAGTGACGCCGGCAAAGTGACCAGCGAGGACCTCGGCGAGCGCAGAGAGGACACCAGAGGTGATCATTCTGATGCATTCAATGGAATGGGGAAGAGGTCAGGTTTGGTGTGATCGATTAAGAGCCGTCAGATTCGCTCATGTCTACTTACTTGGTGCGGAGAGGGTTGGCGGCAAGCGCCGAGAGGTAGCCCACAAGGAGCGGGTTGGTGGTCAAAGGCGACGGCTTGGAAACGACGGTCGACATTCTGGTTCAAGGCAGAAGAAGGATGTGGAGAAGGTGGTGGTCAGTAGCAAGCCGGATAAGATAGCCTTGGTTCTTTTTGAGATTAGCGCATCGAGAGCTCGGAATGCCTGCATCAATCCGGTTCGGACATGGCCGACAGCGCCGACAAAGTTGCCGACCAGCAAGCATGATCGGATCCTTCAGACGCTTTTGACAGCAAGATTCGATTTGCTTTGGCTGCGCCACTGCTTCAGCCTCAATCTATGCTTGATCATGAGTTTGAGCTGCGCTGCGTCGACGATGTGTCGGAGGTGCCGAAAGGTTTGCGACCAGACTCACTTTGATAGTTTGAGTTGGGTAGGATGCGATAGAGTCCTATTCGAGGCTTAAGGGTGTCCGGCGGTGCGAGCAATGCAAAGATAGTCGGCGTTGGTGGGAGCAAGACAAGAACGTCGCAGGAAGCTCTGGGGAAGGTTGTACAGTTGAGCAACGGAGGACGGGTCACGGGAGAGAAATGCACAGACAAAGTAGCCGGTAAGGGTCTGGCGCGCTCTTTTTCCTTCTTGTCTCTCCACACTTTGCGGGCACCCAAACGAGCTTCAGATGGCCAACATCCCCACGCCCTCTTTCTCGCTTGGGCGTTGCGACGAGAAATCTGGAGCAGAGTAAGACAACAAGAGCAGCAGCAGCGCGCTCCATGGGCTCTTTCTGTTCGTTTAGCCGGAATACCCGGTCGACCCACTTCTTACCCTCGTGCTTGTTGTTTTGCCATGCCGAAGCGCTTCAGAGTCTCGTTGCGCTATGACTTCCCCACAAAAGTGTCGCAGCAACCCTTTCGAGAATGAGGACGCCGTGATGCCAGACCAGGCCGTGCTCCGCTCTAGCATGACACGATTATTCTTACATGTCCGAAGCTGTCATCTTTTCTCTCTCTCTGTGTTCTTCTTTGCGCTGTGAGTTAAGTTGATCTACGTCTCACTCTCAGCACGTGTCCTTCATCCTTGCCTGGCCGGATGTCAACACGACGCACCATTCTCTGGTTGGATAGCACCATCCGGCAATGAGTACCGAACGCCTCATCTCTACAAGGCCGAGCGCCCGGACCACGTTCTTCGAGGAAGCGCAGACAAGTCGGTTTTACCGCGGTTTTCCACTGTTCGCGTACTGTAGCTTTGACTTTTGTTTTGCGGGGAAAAGAAACAACAACACAGAGGCTTCAACAGCGCGTCGCAGCTGTGTTTCCCTCAGAGAGTCTGTTGCGGCCGTAGGAGGGGGGAAATCGCGCACCACTTCCGCACGGGATCTGTAACTCGTAACCGCTCACAATGCGGCCAAGGCGGCTTCAGCGCTACCCTGGGACTTGCCTTTGATACTGTCCTGCTCACGATTGAGGGCCTCTCCATGCATTGAATATCGAAGCCTCGAATCCGTCGAATCTACCACCGAACAAAATCGATCCCGATGTCGTTTTTGCTGGCTATTTTACTGACTATGTTAGATCTTTCTTTTCTTGCTCTTTGTCTCTCTCCGGGAAAACCAGTTCTGTGGAGGGTTCGTCTCGCGCGGTAGAAGAGACGAAAAAATTGCCGACGCGAAGCACGTCCTTCAAGAAGCTTGACGATGCGATTCTTCATTTTGCATCCACGCTCCATCTTTTGCAACCATATACCAGATCATCCGTTGCTACATACCCATACCAAGAGCAAGGATTGACCATCATGTTCTGTGCCAGTAAGTATTTGCCGCAGAGAGATACATCCTTAGGCTCTCTTAGTGGATCCAGCTCCTGACCTTCCACTCGTTGCTTTTGTGCAAACAGTCTCCGGAGAACCACCAAAGGTGCCGGTCATCTCAAAGAAGAGCGGCCTCGTCTACGAGCAGCGCCTCATCCACAAGTATATCAGCGAGAATGGAAAGGACCCAGTCACCGGCGACACTCTCGAGCTGGACGATCTGATCGAGATCAAGTCAAGTAAGTAATCTTATGTCGAAACATCGTGCCGAGGTGCGGATTTGGCTGGCTATGGACCTTGAAGGATGAAATCGCTTTCTCAAAAAACTACATATCAACTAGAAGCTGTTGATGAGCCTTCGGGCGACGACTACACCACGAGTTCTGACAACTAGACGCATACGCAAGCAGCAGCCAAGAACCATCGCCGCACAATGTCGAGATTTCCAGGACCATCATTCTGGTATGATTTACTGACTCGTCGCACTGCACTGCACTATTGTCGCTACTACAGGTCCAAAGATGGCTGCACCACGCCCACCACAACACAGCTCCATCCCTTCCTTGCTCACATCCTTGCAAAACGAGTACGATGCTATCATCCTCGAAACGTTCACACTCAAGAAGCACTACGACAACCTGCGGCAAGAGCTGGCACATGCGCTGTATGCCAACGATGCAAGCGCAAGGGTCATCGCAAGATTGTTGAACGAGAGGGATCAGGCACGCGAAGCGCTCGCAAACATCCAAGGAACGATCGGTGCTGGGCCCTCGAGGGCGGCACAAGACGTTGAGATGGCCGATTCGGCACCTGCTGAGAACGGCTCCAGTGCTGTTGCTACCGGCAGCGGATTGTCAGCAGAGGTCGTTGAGATCATTGACTCAACAGCACAGCGTCTGTCATCGCAGCGAAAGGCCAAGTCTAAGCGCAAGGCACCGGAAGGTTATGCAACACAAGCTACAGTCGCCGAGTTTGCCGAAGTGCAAAACTTGCCCTCGATGCATCATGCCAAGCCGGCTGGCGTCTCCTGCCTCGCTCTTTCTGCGGATGGCAACACTTTGGTGACCGGTGGCAATGACAAGAATGTACAGGTATACGACCGTAGAGCGGACCAAGTGCTGGCAACGCTCAAGGGTCATACCAAGCGCATTACTCGAGTCGCTATTGCAGGCACTTCGGACGCCCATATCGGATCTGATGCTGCTAGTGAGGATGCTGCACTGCCGAATCACGTCGTTAGCGCTAGCGAGGATGGCAAGGTCAAAGTCTGGACACCGAGCGGTGCAACTGGCGCCAAGGCGCAAGCCTACGCTGTCTCCAGCACAGTCAACGCACACAAGGGCGAAGCTACGGGCCTTGACATCCACCCCTCCAGCGCGTTCTTCGGAAGCGCCGGTCGTGACGGCGTTTGGACCCTACACTCGCTCGAGGACGGTTCTGAACTCCTCCGTGTCGACCCTGGTCTCGAAGACACATACGAGAGCTTCGCCTTCCACCCAGACGGCCAGCTCGCAGCTACCGGCACCTCCGCCGGTGCTATCCGTATCTGGGACATCAAATCCAGTCAGAACGTCTCCACCCTCCAAACCGAGCTGCCAGGTCGTGTGTCCACCCTCCACTTCAGCGAGAATGGTTACTACCTTGCTGCAGCCAGTGACCAGGGTAAGCAGGTCGAGATTTGGGACTTGCGCAAGCTCACCGCTGTTGGCAAGTTGACTGTGGAAGAGGAGGGCAAGGCGGGAGTTTCGGCGGTCCGATTCGACCCTTCGTTGCAGTTCCTCGCTGTAGCGACCGACAGCGTCAGTGTCTACGCGAACAAGTCGTGGAACCACCTCGCTACCATTGCGGGAACAGCAAACCTCACGGGATTGGCGTGGGACCATAGGGATGGTCAGATTGTGGTTTCAAGTCTCGACCGCACAGTGCGCGCTTTCGGCGTCGCTGCTTGAGTCTGCCATGTACACTTTTGCAATGTATCGATGCACACTGGGGTTCACAGATCCTCACATTTGACTTCCTCCATGTCTTCAGATCCGGACCGTAGAAGTATAAGTCGTGTTAAGAATTTCGCGACCCCAAATTCAGCAGCTTTTTTTTCCCGACTTCCCCGCGTGGGTTTTTCGGGCAACGCGTATCGCTACGAGTCAACCTTTTGTTGTGCTCGAGCCCAGATGAGTGGAGGGAACTCACTCTAAGGCACTTCCTCTGAGCGGGCTACGGGATCTTTCTGATGAGGCCGTAGTGACGCTGCAGCAGTGCGCTCTCATCTGGTCAAACTAGAGTGGTTCCTGTGTGCAGATCAGGCTGGGATCTGGTCTTGCGCGAATGGAAGACGTTACGAGGTCAAGCGAAACGTTTCGAAAAGCATGCGTGAGCATCTCGCCGGATCGGGTTGGATCGCGAAAGATTGGTGAGCTCCGCTTTGATCCTATCGAGTAGCGTCACAGATGGAGTACGAAGCTAGATCCTGAGAAGCGCCAAGAAGGTTTCAAGCCCCGCAGGCACAAAGAGTAAGCAATTTGGGACCGTCGACTCGGCGCTATGCATGGCTGACGGAGGGTCTCGGATACAGCAACGTGGCATGGTCGAAACACAATTTGCACCCTCCAAACATCATTTCCGGATCATCTGCAAGTGGGTAGCTCCAGCTTGGGCATCGTGTGCTGTAGAGCAGTCCAGAATCAAGGGACTGCCAAGCCGGACACATGCAGAGGGGAAGAACGAAGACAAGATCTCGTTCGACAACGAAAGGTGGTATCCAGAGAACTCAATCTTACCTCGGCATAAGAAGAAGGTGGCAAAGTAACCCGTGACTCCGACCCTGGCATAACGGTGCAGCACTGTGGCTTGCGATTACGAGCGATGCGCCATGAGTGGAAGCGCGGAGCCGCAAATACGAAACAATGATGAGGGGAATAGCGAAGAAAATACACTACTGTACAATACAGCAAAGTACAATGGGGACTTTGAGAAGCCACCGAATGATGACCATCAGATTGCACTCCGCTCACACTTCGATGTGAGTGGCAAAGGATGGATTGGAGGAGACTTCTGCGAATTTCTTGTGACTACTTGGTGTCAATTACCGAAAGAGATATCGAAGAGTTCATCGGAGCATTTCATCGAAACCTGGCTTTCCGTGGCATGGGCGAAAACGCCGCGGAGATGCTTTTTCGCTAGGATCCGGTCACAAGAGTCCGTGGTCTGCCGGCGAGTAGAAGCACAAGGCCAGCGGTGAATTCTCTAAAAACCAAAGGAAAATCGTCTAAAAAAATACCGTAATTTCGAATTTTGACCAAAACATTGAACGCTGAGAATGAGGATCGTCGAGAACACGAAAATAATGGAAATGTCAGACAGGTTGACACAGAGCGGGCCGATAAAGTTTGTGCATTCGACCCTGCGTTCTGACCCTTTACAAATAGAGCGCATCTGGTCGTGAGACTTGGTGTTTGGTATCTCGACGTTGACCACTAATGTTTTCTGACCGCGTGCTAGGTCGCTTCCGTCCCTTCGCGTTTGGCCTACACTATGGAACTTCATTGTACTCAATTTGGCACGAATCATAGATTGAGTTGAGTCAGGAGCCAATGGCAAGAGCAAGGCTAGAATCGCGTATTGTGCAGTACTCGTCGCAACTCGGTCGCAATTGTGCTCCATGCTGATTGACGCACGTCGGCAGCAATGGTGATTTCGGGCTGGATCGCCGTTCGTCCGAATGACTTTGGCTAGCTCACGACTCCCATTGTCAGTCTACTTGACAAACGTCTAATACGTTGCAAGCGACCCAGCCACGAATTCTACAAGCTTGAATCACAGAGATGGCGAGCGAAGCTTGCGCTCTGGCTGGATTGCATATTAGGTATGTAGAATGTTTCGCGTGGCGGAGGCGCGATACGTCGACAGCGAATAGGGTCACAAGAACGCTGAATGCTCACGCAAAGTAATCCGATCGGCTGGATACAACTATCATTTACATTGCATGAACAAGGTCGGCAAGCGACAATGAGAAAGAGTTGAGCGAGTACCCGAACAAGCATAAGATCATGCCAGCATCAGACTCGCTTACGTCTTTAAAGTCGCCAGTCCACAAAGAACACTGGGCAAGATGTCAGGAGAATGGAGCGATCCTGCTTAGAAGTCAGGACGGCCAAAGAGGTTGGTCCTCCAAGGTCCTACAAGCTGCATTCTACAAAAGCAGAGGCGCCGCGTAACGCGCAAAAGATCGACGGAGAGTTACGGAAGATACGAAGAAGCCTTTTGACGGTTTCTTCCTGGTACAGTATAAGTCATTTGAACTTGATGTATCGACTCGCCGCGGCGCGGCAACTTGGCGCTCTTCTCGCGATGCGATTTGAATACCAGGCCATGTCGAGTGCAAGAAGACACACGGAGAAAAAGACGAGGCGTCAAATTTTGCTCCGCGGAGAAGCTCAGATCGTCATCATTTTCGGGTGTGCGGAATAGCCTGAGGAGGATCACCTTCTTTGGCCACAGTACGTCTTTTCACGCAAGTAAGCTTTTTGATTATTTTTATTTTTTGAAAAAAAATCTTCTTTACTGTACTTGCCATTCGCGGAAAAGCCGTCGGTGTGGAGGCTTGAAAAGTTGCTGTCATACTCACAAGGCACTAGCCGACGAAAGGGACACTCGTCACAGAACTTAAGAACTGTAAAAATTAGAGAGATTCTCATATCCATAAAGCACCATTCAACAGTCTCTCCGCCAAGCTATCACCGCAGCCTTATGTCTATGTTTTATGCTCCTTGGCAGCGACTCTGGAATCCCACTCTTTCCATATCCGAACGTCGGTTGAGCTGTCTATGCCCGAAACCATGCGCTTGATCGAATGTGACTTGAGATTGACCTGCATTCCACCAAATAGAGCGCATTTCCGTCCGCCCCTCTTCCTCTCGAGCCCTCTTCCCATCCCAGGCACACGCCTTCCTTTCCTTCCAGTGTTGCTCAAACTGATAACCCACATCCAATTCAGCACAACTCTTCATCTCTCTTTCCACCCACACCTCTTCCGTCCTCGACATCCCCCACGACCGTTGCATCGCTATCTGTGTCTGTCCAACTTCAACGTGATTTAACCGACCTCGCATTACGGCGTCTGCAACTTCCTCATCCTTCATCATTGTCACTGCTCGAGAATCACACTTAATCGCCTCGATCACCTGTCAGCTGATTCGACAAAACTTTCACCAACAATCCACTTGCAGCTTCATCTGCGTTCTTGACAGAAGCGAGCTCGGCATTAACGTTTGGATAGCACCCAATCCACATCACCTGCCCATAATCTAAGCTCTTCTACCATTCAATTGCGTCTCAATCACTGCAATTCAGCCAGTCTCATCATCTTTTGTTACCGTCAATTGACCTTCCTCACTCCTCTTCCGTGTTGGAGGGCGCTCATCGGCTAAGTGTCACCTCGCTGTGCACTTCGCTCTCAACATGTACAATCCAGCCATGTACCAACAACATGGTACCGTCCCGCCCTCTGATGCAGGGTTTCATCAGCGTATGATGCCGAATGTTCCGCACCTTACTCCCGAAATGTCCATACCGATGTCTGCATCCCAACATGCAGGGCCATCCAGCTACGCACACCCCGACATCTCCTCTCATCCGGCTGATGCATCCATGGACAACTCAAATCAGGACGACGACGCAGACGGAGGCGGCAAGAGGAGAAGAGTTCAAAGAGCTTGTGACACATGTCGAAAGAAGAAAGTTCGTTGCGACGGTCTTCAACCCGAAAAGGGGGCTTGTTCCAACTGTGCAAATTATGGGTACGAATGCACCTTTGTCGACGCAGCACGCAAACGTGCCCCCCCTCGTAGCTATGTTGAGGCCATCGAGGCTCGCATAGTCAAAATGGAGCAGCTCATTGCCTCCTTGGCACCGGGCGTCGATTTCACCGATCGCATTGGCAAGCCCATTCGAAGGCCAGACGACAAGGGCGAAGAGAATAGCAACGATACAAAACCTACAGCCACCGCTTCCCTATCCAAGATCGACACTTTACTGGCAAATCGCGGTCTAGACACTTCCAACAATTTCTGCGGACCTGGAGCTTCCATCTCCCAGATGCTCTCTCCATCTCATGTCAGGTCGGGCACCAACACCGATTCCGATCCCGCCCATACAAGCGACGAAGATGAGGAAGACGACGTCGCCTTCATCGAAAGTAGATTCAATCAAGTCAACATTCAATCACCAGCTGTGGAATCCGACCCCTACGAGCGACTGATCGTAGGTGAAGGCAGAACTGCCGGTACTGCCGAGCACACCAAGCAGACCCACAAGTTCATCGGTAAAGCTAGCGCCATGCACTCTCTCCCACTTCTCGAAAAATTGAGCAGTAGAGACCAGACTGAGCTCGGCTTGTATCCCAAAGGTGCACGTCCCGAGTTCTGGCAAGTTCCTTCCGGCCTGCTGGATCCACCTATCGATGCATCCATCGCCACTTCCGCTTGGCCCGCCCCTGATCTCGCCAAAGCCCTTGTCGATGCCTATTTCGGACGCCCAAATCGCGAGTATCCCATCATCAACGAAGCAGAGTTCCGCCACCAGTACGACAATTGCCCCGAGCTACGCAACGAGCCCGAGTGGCTCGCTCGTACTTTTGGCATCTTCACGGTCGGCAGCCAATATCTCGACGATGATAGGGTCAGGGCATATCCCGATGATCCTCAATCCCGTGGCATGCATTTGTGGCAAGTTGCCAAGAGGCTCCTGTTAACTGTGTCTCGCATCCAGAAACCTCTCTACTACACCCAAAGTTATTTGCTCGTCACCATCTTCCACATGGGCATTCCTATCTCTGCCTCCCTTTCGTGGCTCTTCCTCGGCGGCGCAATTCGGTTGCTACTCGACATTGGAGCCCATCGCAAGCATGCTGCCAAGAAGCTTGGCCTGACCACTCTTGAGAAGGAGACCTACAAACGCGTTTTCTGGGTCGCCTACAGTCTCGATCGCGAATTTGCTTCCTCACTCGGAAGGCCCATCATGCTACAGGACGAGGACATCGATGTCGAGCTACCCAGCGAGATCGACGATGACATTATCTACAACGCACCCGAGGGGCAGCCGCTTCCTGCTCAGCCCGCCGGCAAACCTGCCCTGATCAGCGGCTTCCTCTGCTCGCTTCGACTCGACGAAATCGTCGGTCGCACCCTCAAGACGGTCTACGCCTTGCACAAGACCAAAGTTCGATTCGGCATCGCCTCCAAGGAATGGGACGAGAGGCTCGTTACCGAAATCGATTCCGCTCTCAATAACTGGCTTGACACGGTCCCAGCTCATTTGCGTTATGATCCCCACGAGTCCAATGATGAGTGGCTTATGCAATCCTCCCTGCTTTACTCCAAGTACTACAATTGCCAGATCTTGGTCCATCGCCCTTTCATTCCTGCCAAAAAGGGCAACACCAGCTCAATCCTCAATTTCCCTTCACTCGCTATCTGCACCAACGCAGCGCGTAGCATTAGCCATCTGATTCAGAGCCTCAAGGATCGCAATCTGCATAACCAGGTTGGTATTCCGGTAGCTTTCCGATCCATGTCTGCAAGCGCCATCCTGCTCATGGTTGTGTATGGAGCCAAGCGCAATGGTGGCAGGGTGTCGAGCGCGGCTTCGACTGATCTGCGCCGCTCCATCGATGTCTTGCGTTCTATGGAGTCGCACTGGCAGTTTTGTGGGAAAGGCGTCGATATCCTCGAGTCGATCATGACTTCCACGCACGTCAATGTTCCTCGTCAAGCTTCTCAAAGCGACCAAGGTACAAAGAGAAGTCGAGATGGCTCGGAGATGCCAGAGGAAGTCAAGCGTGAGGGCGATTCGTCTCTGGCACAGTCGCCCACAATGGACGGTTCGAAAAAGGCACAGGCGAACGGATTGCCTGGCAAGGGCAAGCGCAAGCCTACTGGCAGGGTAAGTGCAGCACATGCCGGTAGCGCCGATGGTCAACCTTTGGCTCCCGAGGCTCGTCAGTTGCCCTTATCAACGCAGCAACTAGCTGCCATTGAGACCAACTCGAATTCCGAGCAGTCGCCTTCACCAGCCCCCGAGAACGGGGTGCCCGATGTTAGTCAAGCCTTAATGGGTGATCCCTTCGGACTGATGACGCCTCAGGCCTCTTCGCGCGCTCGCATGCAGTCCTTGAACGGAATTCCCGCCTCGATTTCGCTTGGTCTTATGAGTCCCTCGAATGTTCCATGGCCAACTAGCACCGGTGCTGAACAAGACTACCTCGAAGGACCCCACTCTCAAGCGGGCAACTTCCAGTCGCTTCCGGCTATCACACCGTCGATCTTTGACGACCTCGGCTTGCCCGGCAGCGGAGATGATTTGATGGCATCCAACATGACCGGTTTGCCCGACATGTCGCAGTTTGGCTTTGGTGCTGGTGATGCCAGCGGTATGATGGGCGGCAGCAATGTGTATGGTGGATTTGAGCGCTTCTTTCCGGATACGCAGGGCGCGCAGGCTAATGCAGGGCAGAATTCGAATGCGACGACGCCTCAGTCTGATGGCAGCAGTGCTTTAGCTAATTATGCGTTTGAGCTGCTCCAGAAGCAGAGTGTCTGGAATCTCGACAACGAGTCGCTCAATCTTTTGCAAAGAAGGTCTCAGCAGCAACAGTAGGAAGATCGGTGAGGCAAAAGAAGGGATCTGTAATGTATTTGTTCCTACGTATGTGTATTCTTTTTAACGGCATGATCAACTCAATCCCACCTCTGCATTTACATTCATTCGAGTAGGACAGCCTGCGTTTCCTCGCGTGACAAGCAAGAAGCACAGTCAAACGCTGAGTGGTCCGATGCTGGTATAGGTAACGTGCGGAAGGCGAGGAGGAGAGGTTAGATGACAAAGACTCTTGTTCTGCGCAGACCGCCTGGACCTGCGGAGCCACGTACGCCGGTGGACAAGGCGGGTGGATGTTTGCGCTGGAGTCTTGCGAATGCTTCCTGGAAGTGTGATGCGAGCAAGGGGGTTTCGACCGTAGGTGGGAGGGTAAAGAGGGTGCATAGTTCGTCTTCTGTTCGCTTTGAGCTGGGATCATTGGATGTGACTTCGGGTTCTTGTGTGTCTGCTTGATCTGGGTCGGTGTTTGGTTTCGGGGGCGAAGAAGAAGTGATGGTGCGATCGGCAGCGGTGGTGGCCGAGTCGTCTGCGTCGACGCGATCGGTGTTCGAGGACGAGGCGGTGGGCTCGGTTTTGAGCTTCTTGTCTGCCTCATTCAAAGCCTCCTGAGGTTCCGAGTTGTCGAGCTTGCGCTTGCTCTGCAAAGATGTCGAAGCGCTCGCATTGGCAGCCGACGAGGCAGAGGAAGAGGATGCTGTTGAAGACGAAGCTTGTGCTTGGGGTTGAAGGTGGGACGTTTGCTGTTGGTGTTGGAGTGCGTCTGCTCGAACTCGTGCCGCTTCCTGCTCCTCCAACGCCTTCTTGATCGCCACGGCTCCCACGCACAACTCCCTCACCACCTCAAACGCCAGGAAGCCAAGAATATCAATAATATCATCGTTCGGCTTGACATCCAAGTAGGCATTCGAATTGATAAACTCCCTAAACTTTTTGCTCTTCTTGAACGTGAAACTTGCCTGTCGGCATTCGGAATAGTGCACGTATTCCTCCCTGGTCATCCTCCTCGTCGCTTCATCCGCATCCTTGAGCCTCTGCATTGAGGCTTCGTGCGCTTCGAGGTCGTCATCATCTTCCTCCTCCTCTCCGTCAGCGTTGGGGAGCGCAAGGATGTGCTCAGAATAGATCTGACTGATCTCCCAAGGCAAACGGATCTTCATCTTGGTCGCCTTCATGCTCGGCCCATCCATCGCCATGGGATCCTCTATCGCGTCCATCTCGCCTCCACCCCCTGGCGCTCCCCCCGAGTCTCCCGAGTCTTTGGCATTCTTCCGGACGTCCTTCCAACTGAGGTAGGTGCGTAGCCGGTTGACTTTGGCGCGATCATATCGGATGAGAAAGATAAAGTCTTCCGGTGAGAGGTATTTGGACGCGCGGCGTTGGGCAAGACGACGCGATTGGATGATCATTTCGATAACTTGCGAGCGCACAATGTCTTCGACAAGGCGAGTCACTTCGGGCGCGGGGTCGACGACGTCGGCAAAGACGAACATCATTTGGGAGATTTCGACTTGGTAGCGGTATTCGGGGGTGGGTGCGTCGCCGGCGTCGGATTCCATCCCGGGCCCGGGGAAGGAGCTGGACGCACCGGCGGCAGCTTTCGACATGGTGGTAGATGTGCTGCGCGAAGGCAGAGGGATGGATGTTGAAGATGTGATGAGGAGGGTCAGGGTCTGTCGAGATGAAGGTGTTTCTTGAGAAGCGATTCCGACCCTAACTATTTGTGCCGTGTGATGCGGGGCTCCTAATTTTGAAAATGTTAGTTGTGAGATCGCTGAGGGTGGTCACCATCGGACAAAAAAAAAGAGTGACAGTGGAGCGGCTATGCAACTGGGCGCGGAGATTTCGTCATCTTTGCAAGGCTTCGCTTCCAACAACGCATGGAAAGCTTGCGAATCATGAATGGTCTAGGGCCGGAAAACCTTTCCGAAGCTTAGAGTCACGCAATGGCAACGATCAATTCATGCAAAGATGTCGAGGGGACACAGCACCAAAGCTCGGCCTAGTCAGTCAGATCGAATGCTATATAGCTGCAGAGATCCTCCACGCTCCTTCCGAATCCGCTTCCGTATCCACAAGCTATTCTCATACTCAGCACGGATACACACGAAACAAGATGGTCAAGAAAGCAGTTCGAGTCACCAAGGCGAGTGGAGCCGTTGTGGAGGCACAAGCTAGACCGTTCTCAGCCTCGGATTTGGACGCGAACGAGGTGCTGATCAAGAACGTCGCTGTAGCTTCGAACCCAAAGGATTGGAAGCTGGCAGCGTATGGTATGTACGAAGGTATCGAGGGCAACGACGTTGCTGGACACATCGAAGCTGTCGGGTCTGACGTCAAGGACTTGCAGAAGGGAGACAGGGTAGGTTCCTACGCCCCCAACCCCCAAGGTATCACGACGTGCACTGACACTTCTTTTCGTATCCTCATCAATGACAGGTGATCGCATTTACTCGCATGGCTTCAGGTGACAAGCACGGTGCCTATCAGCCCTTCTCTGTAGCCCCGGCTTGGACGACAGCCAAGCTTGCCGACAACGTCCCTCTTGAGGATGGAGCGACTATTCCCCTCGCCATCACCACTGCCTTCGTTGGGCTGTTCGACAAGCTTGGCCTTCCCGAGCCCTCTTCGGATGGCAAACCCGGTGCAGGCTCAGATAAGATTACATTGCTTGTATGGGGCGCCAGCTCATCCGTCGGAGCCTACGTGATCCAGCTCGCCAAGATCGCTGGCTTCATCATTGTCGCCGTTGCTGGTGCAGCTCGTGATGCTGTGCAAGCGCTCGGCATCGACTCGAGCAACATTGTCGATTACCGCGACGACCGAGCCAAAATCATTGAAAACCTCAACAAGGCTGCTGGTGGCAAGCCATTCACTCACGTCTATGACTGCATCTCGACAAAAGACACAGCAGATACCATTGTTGAGCTTCTCTCAACGTCTTGCAACAAGGGAGGCAAGGTTACGACGGTGCTGCCCACTGCATACGATGACAAAGAGGTGGGCGACAGGCTGCAAAAGGAGAAGGGAATCGGTTTTGACCGTACCTTGTGCGGCAGCGTGCACAACGAGAAGAAGGAGTTTGGCGAGCGCTGGTTCAAGACAGTCACGCAGTGGGTGGTGGAGGGTAAGTTGAAGCCGAACAAGGTGCAGCTTGTTGACGGTGGATTGGATGGTATCCCTGCAGGGCTTAAGCTGCTCGAGGGAAACAAGGTCAGCAACCGAAAGCTTGTTGGTAAGTACACTGCTAAAACAGCTTGGCATCTAGAACAAATGCGACCGGGATGTACAGATCGCTTACATTGACGCTGAAACTTCTATTCCATATGACAGCTCGCATCGCCGATACGAAAGCCTAAACATCATGCACAGAATAAGATCTTCTGTCACAACCACCAAGCCAAGCGAATCAATTCAGCGCGAAAATCTTTGTGGCGCACAAGCAATCCGATAAAGCGGTCATGAATGTGATTGGAGGGAAAAGATCTCTGGCTTCAGGATGGATGCAGAGCTTGAGCGCTGACAGCAGCATCCGAGGTATTGTAGCTCGTCATGCAGCGAGTGTTCTTCGCTATCGTGTCCGCCAAAGCCGAGCGATAGGTGCTGAAAGTAACATGAATCGATTTTTAAGGGTTCACGACTTACTGCAGATCAAGACAAGTGTCGAGATGCAGGCCGCGTGACTTGGCACCCGTGACCGAGGATTTCGCCGTGTTGAGGCAAAATTTGGTGATTCCAGAATTTTTTTGAGTTCTTCTTGTGTTTTCTTTGTGTGGCTTCGGAGCGCATTTCGCGCTCTTATCGGTCTGACTCTGACTCTGACTCTGACTCGTTCGCGCTCGCTATCAAACGATATCTTCTCGAACTCCACTGTCCTTCCCCAGCCACTCCCGGGTATATAGACTCGTCCAGTCTTTCTCTCTTTTCCAACACCATCAGCATCATCATTTTCGACACCATCTTGATCCGTCGTTCCATCTGCAATGCCCGCCCCTACCTCCGCACCCGTCGCTGCCCCTGCTGTCCAGCAGGCCGGCACTTCCACCATGGCTCCTCTCAACGCTGATCTTCTTCAGATCAATCTCAACGAGTCTGCACCCGCGCCCGACTTTGAAAACCTCGTATTCGGCAAGAAGTTCTCGCCTCACATGCTTATCGTCGACTGGAGCCACACCACCGGTTGGGGTATTCCACAGATCAAGCCCTACGGTCCCCTCTCGCTCTCCCCCGCCGCCCCTTCTCTGCACTACGCTAGCGGTCTCTTCGAGGGCATGAAGGCGTACCGCTCCGCTGACGGCTCTGGCAAGATCCGCCTCTTCCGTGCCGACAAGAACATGGAGCGCATGAACCGCTCGGCTGCTCGTGCTGGTCTCCCCACCTTTGACGGTGACGAGTTCATCAAGCTCATCAAGACGCTCGTTCGCATCGACCGTGACTACGTCCCCTACGGTGAGGGTCAGACTCTTTACCTCCGACCCACGCTTATCGGTACCACCGACTCCCTCGGCATGGGTGTGCCTACCGAAGCTCAGCTCTTCTGCATCTGCTCTCCCGTCGGCAACTACTACTCTTCCGGCTCCGGCTCCAAGCCTGTCAGCCTTCTCGCACGTACCGATGTCGTCCGTGCCTGGCCTGGTGGAACTGGATGCTACAAGCTGGCTGCCAACTACGCCGGTGCTACCCGTCCTGCCATGGACGCTTTGCTCGAGGGCTATCACCAGGTGCTCTGGCTCTTTGGGCCCGACCGCCAGCTTACGGAAGTTGGAGCCATGAACCTCTTTGTCGTCTTCCGCGACCAGGCTGAGGACTCGGACGCTACCCGATACGAAATCGCCACCGCCGCTCTGGACGATGGAACCATCCTCCCCGGTGTCACTCGTGATACCATCCTGTCCCTCCTTCGCGCATACAAGGCGGGACAGGTGCAGATCGAAGGTCTTCCCAAGCCTGAACTCATCGATATTTCCGAGAGGAAGGTGACGATGGATGAGATTATCGACAAGGCGGACAAGAACCAGATCGCAGAAGTGTTTGGCTCGGGTACGGCGGCGGTGGTGTGCAGTGTCGACAAGATTGGGTTTGAGGGGGTGGATATTGCCATTCCGATTCAGGCGGATGGTATGGGTGTTTTCATGCGCACAATGTTGAGAGAGGTTTGCGGGCGTCAATGGGGCACCATCCCCTCGCCGGAGTGGAGCACGGTTTGCTAAACAAAACACACATTCGCGAATCACATAGATCATAGAATCCTTTCCAAGGTCATACCACATACATTGTAACGGACCCTTTATACCAGTCGACACTCGTTTTAGCACGTTGAAAATAGACATTACTGCATTTCATCTCAGTAGACATTGGTGACTGTGGATCTAGATGGTGTATCGGAAGTAAGGCGAGTCTTCGCCTCGCACCAGCACGTCGATCTTTCTGGATTCTGCCTCGCTGATGGTCTCTGCGCTGGGCGTAGGTTTCTCCTGATCCATTGCATCCGTTGCTGCATCCTGTGCGTCGCGTCGTCGATTGATGAGCCAGAAGCGCAAGCTCGCGGCGGAAGCGATCCCGACTCCGGCGAGAAGTAGTCCGGCCGAGACCGAAGTGCCTTTGACGTAGTAGGGGGCTTCTTTGGCGGGGAAGAGGTGGGTTCCGAGAAGCGGACCGCATTGACCGATGGTGGCAAAGATGACGAGTCCCAGACCGCGTTTGGATTCGTTGGCTTGGTTGTTGATGAGCCACATGTACAGCACGGGGATGAAGGGGAAGAGGCCATTGATGATGAGCCAGATTCCAGCGTAGCGCGCAGCGGTCGAACGGAGCGTGGCGAGCATGAGGTAGCCAATAGCGCCGATGATGAGGAGAACCACGCAGACGGGGCCGCGCACCTGCCACCGATCGGTCAACCAACACGCTAGCAGAGAGATAGCAAACGCCAGGACGTAAGGTGGCGCAGAGAGTCCTTGAGCTTTGATACTGCCGTAGCCCATCTCCGAAATTAGGGTCGGAGTGTAAACGGGAACGCTAGAGTAGCCGACATTGATGATGAAGAGCAGACTGGCCGAAATGTAGGAGAGCGGGTCTTTGAATGCAGAGAAAGCTTCGGTCCAGTTGACGCCGTCGTGGCTGCGCTTGGGTCCTTCCTCACCCGCTGCAACAGCGATGGCGTCAGGAGGAGGCGCGCGGAAAAGCCTCGCTTCGGCCACTTGCTTCTCTCGATCCGTCAAGAAGCTAGCAGTCTGAATACTGTTGGGGAGGATCAAGTAGACAACAGGCACCATGACGAGCGTCGGAAGACCCTCGATTAGGAACAACAACCTCCACGCTGCCAGCTTTGTGTGAGCATGAACCAACCCGTACGCAACTGATCCGGCGATAGCACTGGCTATCGCACCGGAAGCGACAAAGACACCGAAACGCAATCCGATCTCGGTCCTCGGGTAGAAGAACGAAAGATATAGGGCCCAACCGGTACCATACCCCGCTTCGAACACACCCATGAAGAATCGGGTCACCATCATGCCTTCCCAATTCTTCGCTGCGGCTTGACAGGTCGAGGCCAAGCCCCACCCCAATACGCAGAAGGCCATCCAAGCTCGAGGCGCGAACAGCTTGTACGCAAACACCTGGAACTGGAACACGATGTAGGCGATGTAGAAGATTGTGAGAAGCCATTGGAATTGCGAATCCTTCATGTGTAGGCTCTTCTCCATTCCGGCAGTCTTGGCATTGCCGATGTTGCTCCTGTCAAGCAAGGCCAACAAATACAGCACGAATGACACTGTAAGAAGGCGCATGTCGAGCTTGCGACGGACAGCGGTTTCCTCGTCGTCAGACCACCATTTGTTGAGTTTGGCCAAGTAGGCTTCTTTTCGAGCATCGGCAGCGTCAGAATGACTGCCAGTTTTGGTGTAGCCGATAGAGGTGATGGCATCGCCCGTAGGCTCAACATCGTCCTTGACCTCTCGAACGGACATGCTAAAGTTCGGAAGGTGGAGAGAGAAGAGCGCTTCTGTTCCGAGTTTTGTGATGCGATCGTCGTGTCCGGAACAAGCTGCTCTCTTTTGTTGTGAAGATTGCTTTTGAAGGCTGATGTCGAGGATGTGGTGGCAGTGATGGTGAAGATATACAGGTGAGATCTGACCAGGGGAAAATTGGTAGGGGGAAGCGAAGGAGTACTTTTGAAGGAACGCTGTTCATATGCCCGACAGGAATGACTGTGGCTGAATGTGGACGTGGGGGGAAGCTTTATCCGAGTCACACATTGTTTGACGGCACACAATGATCTCCAACGCAATGGACATTTAATTTTGCGGACGTACAGAGCAGCGGCGTGAGCACAAAGCCATTTCGCCACTGCCGCCGCCGCCGCCGCCGGCGAGAAAAATGCAGCGTCGGAAAGACCCGACACCCACCGCACTGTACGCGATCGTGACTTTGTGACATGCATCACAGTCGGCCCATCAGTCATTAGCCTCGGCAAGAGCTCGCTTGGACGAGTGGTCGAACCAGACGCGAAGAAGCGTAGAGGAGAAAGAGGGTTAGACGTCGGCGAATTCGGCAGAATTAACCGCGCGGTATTTCCTCTGTACCCCGGTCGGAGTTTGATCTCTGCCGAAAGAAAGTGTGGTGGCAGCTGAGTTGGTTGACCCATTGATTTGACCGGCCAAAAGGGCGGCAGACTTTTACAGGGTCAGCGTCCCACCTCAAGCAGCATGAGTAGTATCCTCGCAGGCCCACCCTCGTCATTCAGTCCCACAGTGGGGTCTGCTGAACGACAGAGTCAAACGGTGGGACAAAGGCAGGAATTCGTTGATTCTGAAGGTTGTGAGAGTGCTTTGCACAGAGCAGCTACGGGCAATCTAAAAATCGCGGCCTCGGCGAGTGAATGTGCATCGTTGAGGCTCAAGCTCCTAATTGATGGCAGGAACGGATTGTTGCCTCGATGCTCTTACACTCTATGCTCGAGAGTGCAGCTTGCCTGACGTGCACTCTTCGTCGTTTCGCCTCATGCTTGTATCTCTCTTCCGGACGCCGTCTTCCTTCCTTACGGCACTTCATCTCAGTCTTGTACGTGTGTTGTGTCTGAATCGTGCTCAAACATATTCGAAGCAGGAAATACAAACGTTACTATGATTGCTTCGCTAGCTACTGAAACAAAGCCTTTGTCAACGAACCCGGTCCAAATCCGACCGCATCCTTCGCTTGATGTTCCGGAATCACCCCACCCTTGGCATCCATCCTGTTCTTCCAAGCGCCTCCTCGCTCCGACGGCTTCGGCAAAGCGTCGTCCAATAGCCGCATGATTCCAATCGCCTTCTCCTCGTGGTAAGGCCTTGTGACCACCTGCACACCCACGGGAAGACCCGCCATCTTCTTCGCATCGTACGCCGTCTTGTAGAGCAAGAAGTTGCAAATTTTGCTGGTCTCTCTCCAATTCGGATCGGATGCCCATCGTCCGTACGCTTTCTGCTGCTCCAGAGATGCATTCTCGTAGTCCTTCTCTTTGTCCGAATCGAGGGCGGGATCGACACGCAGGACGGGAAGCACGCAGACGGCGGCTTTGGTGATGTTGTACAACACTGTTGAGCCTGCCATTGCCGAGTTGTGATTGCCTCCTCCATGTGGCACAGCGGGACAGGCTTGAGTGGGGGCAATGAAGGCGTCTAGCGCAAGGTCCTGCCACATGGTGTGGTTCCATTTGTCCACGAACCTCTCCCTTCGCTCCAGAGCGTCAGCGTGCTCCGCAGCGCTGAGACGAGCCATCGAGGCGGCCAGCTCAGCGTAGATGTGATCCCTGATAATGTATCGGATGAAGAAGACGGCAATCCCGCGAATCCAGCGAGGAAGACGACTGAGTTTGATAGGCAGCTGAATCTGAGAGATGGGCTTGTCGGGTCCAAGGTAGCTTTCGAGGTTGCGATAGCCGTCTGCGGTGAAGAGGCGGAGGAAAATACGCATGACCTCGAGTGCTTGCAAGCGGTGAGGTTGAATCTCGACCAGCTCCACTCGCTTGTCGGAATACTTGCTCCTGAGAGCAGCAACGCATTCTTGAACAGCACGGTAGACAGCCGGAGTGGTCTTATAAATGCCGTCACCTACGACGTAACCGATTCGAAGAGGCGTTCCACGAGCTTCGGACATGCCAAGAGGGTTAAGCCATGCCTCATTGATGACGTTGGTGCAAGAGTCGGACATATTGAATTGGGCTAACGACTCATCGTTCTCGACAGCGTCCTTCAAGACTTCGGGATTGTTCTTGTCGCGAGGTGTACGCAACCACTTCGGAACATGCTGTCGAGCGACCGCGATGAAGAGAGTTTCGAGATCCGCCGCACTTCTGCACATAGGCCCTGCAACAGGCACAATCGATTCGAAGCCTTTGCCAAAGTCGCAAAGGTTGTTGTAGGACCATCGACCGGGGCTAGGCTTGAGCGTATAGATACCTGCATGGTGCGAAGGAATGCGCAGACTACCAGCAATGTCTGTGCCCAGACCTGCTGCCGAGCCGTCACAAGCGATGATGGCACTCTCACCGCCTGAGCTACCTCCCGAAGTGTGAGCTGAGCTGTAAGGATTCAGAGTTCGTCCAAATACAGGATTGATACTCTCGAAGGTCATGAAGGTTTGGGGAATGTTGGTCTTGACGTACAGCAGAGCACCCAGATGCTCGCAAATGGCTGCGACCGTCGAAGTGACAGGCTCAGCTGGTTTGGAGATCCAGTTAGAGAAGCCAATGGTCGTCTTTACGCCCTTGTAGTGGAACATGTCCTTGAGCGATATCGGAACTCCATGGAGAGGCCCAACTAATTTGCCAGTTCTGGCGAAGTGAGCATCGAGCTCAGCTGCACGTTCCAGAGCTTTGTCGACGAACACCTCGGTCAGGCAATTGGTTCGGATCTGTGCTCTACGCGTGGCCCTGACATATGCGCAAAGAACCTGGGTCGAAGTCCATTGATATGCCTGGATGCCGGCGGTGATACCTTCGATGTCAGCTGACAAAATTTCGAGGTCGTTGCCCTCGAGGCCCACTCGCAGGCTGTCGTAGACACTGGGTCTTCTCTTCGCAGGAACAATATCCTTTGTGTTCTCATCCGGCAACGAGAAGGCTAAAGCAGCATCACGTTGAGCGAGATGTCCGTCGATGGCCTTTCGAGCTGCTGACTTGCCAAACAAACCGACCATAATGATGAGATTGTGATTAGTGGTTGATGGCAGGAGAAAGTGTAACAGTCGACATATTTCGAGTAGAGTGAAAGAGGCTCGGGATCTCAAAGCTTGTCCGCTTCCCCGCATCGTCTGCACTCTAGAGCCACATGTTCCAGAAGAGGGGCCAGCGAGCCTGTCACACGAGATCTGTGCGTCATCCGATGCGACGCTGTGTGAAAGCAACACAATCAAATTCTCGTCTTGCTTCAGAGCTAGATCAAAGCTTCTGAAAATCTAACAAGCATGGTATCGGACCTGATCGGGATGAGATTCAGAGATTGATCATGCGCCAAGTCCAGCGCCTCGGCATTGAACGATTTGCACGGGCACCGCGGGCCAAAGTTTCAAAGAGTGCGATCTGCAAATGTGGGGCGGAGAATGAACGTGGGCTTTTACCCGCGTCTCGGTGGGAGTCAATCTGTTGATCTTCTCGGTGTCAGTCGTGCTTTCATGCGGCCTTGCTTTGACTTGTCAAAAAAAACTCAACTTAGCTGCAGGTCCACGTTCACGCTAGTCAACTTTGTATTCTCCATTACGACGGACGGGAAGAAAGTTGTGATTGCGAATACAAATTCATATGGATTTGGCAGCTGCACGACGGGTCCTCTTCACCGAGGCGAGCACGTTTTTCCCTCAATGATATGCACGTTGTCCATGTTCCTTCCTATCGCGCTCTGCAATGCCGACAAACGGCGCCCAACTGACGTTTCCTTTCTCTACCAGACAGAGCTGGTCATCAGAGTCATGCTTGCCAGCTTGACTAATTCGTGTTCATTCGCGGAACATTATATAACGCTGGAAGCCGAAAGCAAGAGTGACTGCTTGGGCTTCAAGATCGAGCAAGAAGTTGCAAGTCACTGCTGAGAATAAGCTTGTACGCCACGAGGTAGTACGATTCGCTCGGACAAACGCGCAATCACAGTGGTTGGAACATCTTTCTCCGGGACCTGGCTCGGACGACGCTTCACTGCTCCAGAGTGTCCATCTGGCCAAGGCATGAAACGATCAAGCTTCTCTACTTTGACTGGGCGCGAACACGCTGTGCAGATACGCCTCTAGCATGTGGTCCCGGTCGTTTGAGTGCCCGTCCTTCGGCCCTTGGCAACCTACAGATCCTCAAATTGCCCTTCCAGACCCTGAATGCCTTGAACTCGCGATTGTGCCCGGTATCTTCTCATGATCAGTGCGGGTCCCGTTCTGTGTGGGCACCCTCTCGAACTTTTCAACTGCAGCAAGTGTTGTTCTCTGTCCGACTTTTGCGAACTTACACTGATCCCGCCTGTAGCCTTCTTTACTCCTTCCGTTCACACCACACCCTTCTTCTTGGTCGCCGCAAATCTCTTCGACGTGATCATATAGCTGGAGCTAGACCAAGAATCGCCTCTGTGTCATCATACCCCTTCAAGCTCGTCGATATCCTTCACAGCTGCCACGATGCCTGCTCAGCTCCTCAACGGTAACGGCTCTTCGAGCACCCAAAACGTTCAGTCGGTGCCAACACAAGTGCGTTCCATCTGCTGTATCGGTGCTGGCTACGTCGGTGGCCCAACTTGCTCGGTTATCGCTCTCAAGTGCCCCCACATCAAGGTGACCATTGTCGATGTCAACCCTGTTCGTATCGCCGCATGGAACTCAGATGTTCTTCCCGTCTTCGAGCCCGGTCTCGATGAGGTCGTGCGCGAGTGCCGCGGCCGCAACCTCTTCTTCTCCACTGATATCGATGCCGCCATCCAAGAGGCGGATCTCATCTTCGTATCGGTCAACACCCCCACCAAGACTAGCGGTGTCGGCAAGGGCTTTGCTGCCGACTTGCACTACGTCGAGGCTTCCACTCGCCGAATCGCTTCCGTAGCCACCAGCTCCAAGATCATTGTCGAAAAGTCCACCGTCCCCTGCCGTACGGCCGCATCCATGCGTACCATTCTCGAGTCCAACTCCAGCTACACCTCTGATGGCACCCTTATCTCCTTCCAAATCCTCTCCAACCCCGAGTTCCTTGCCGAAGGAACTGCCATTCGCGACTTGATGAACCCAGATCGAGTGCTCATCGGCTCACTCGACACCGCTCAGGGCAAAACCGCCGCCAAGGCGCTCAGCGAAGTCTACCAGAACTGGGTCTCTCCCACCAAGATTTACGAAACCGGACTTTGGTCCTCGGAGCTCTCCAAGCTTGCCGCTAACGCCCTGCTCGCGCAACGCATTTCGTCGATCAACTCGCTCTCGGCCATCTGCGAAGCCACGGGTGCTGACGTCGACGAAGTTGCGCACGCCTGCGGTCTCGACGGTCGCATTGGCCCCAAATTCCTCAAAGCTTCCGTTGGGTTTGGTGGGTCTTGCTTCCAAAAGGACATCCTCAACCTCGTCTACCTCTCTGAATCTCTCGGCCTTTCCGAGGTCGCTGATTACTGGCACCAAGTCATCAAGATGAATGAATACTCGAAATCTCGATTCGCTCGTAAAGTCGTTTCCACACTCTTCAACACGATCACGTACAAGAAGATTGCCGTTCTTGGGTTCGCGTTCAAGAAGGATACTGGAGACACGCGCGAAAGCGCCGCGATTACCCTCTGCAAGTACTTCCGCCAGGAACGTGCGCTGATTTCGATCTACGACCCCAAAGTCACCACCAACCAGATCATGCTCGATCTCACCGAGCCCGGCGTGGTCGACGATGCCAAGAGCGTCGCAGATCAAGTCAAGATCGCACCAAGCATGAAGCAGGCCTGCGAGGATGCAGAGGCGGTCATCATTTGCACAGAATGGGACGAGTTCAAGAACGCCAGTCCGCAGGATTGGGCAGAGATCTATGCGAGCATGAAGAAGCCCGCATTTGTTTTCGATGGAAGAGGAATCGTCGATGCAAAGGTCCTGAGAGGGGTTGGCTTCAAGGTCCATGCGGTGGGCAAGGGTCCGCTGATTGTGGACCCGATCTGGGCTTAGACAGCGGGCTTGCTCGCGCCCTTGATTCACGCACCTCCACCACTCGATACCCTACACACGCTCCGCTTCTCAACTTTCATTCGCTTCCTCATGAATCCTGCTTTCTCGACGCCATACTCTCTAGACACACTCGTTCGCAAATGCAGTACTTCCTGATCGAATCTATCTGAATTGTGGAACGTAATGTGGTATATTGAGATGCACATAAAGCTATCTTTGAATCAAAGTCCATTAGATAAGAAAGTGAAAATGCGTCTGGCAGACCACCCAAAACGGCAAAGCAACAATCACTACCGCCAAAAGATCCTGGTACAGCCTTCTCAAGCTGCTCCTGCTTGTCATACTTCTGTCAGCAACGCGCTCGCCTGCCATCGGTGGATCAAAATCATCGTCGGTCCTTTTGCGCCTGTGATGAAGAGGCATGTATCCTGACGGTGTCGAATCTCTTCGAGTATATCTTGGCCACCAGAAGAGTCCTGCCAGGCTGAGCAGGAAGAATGGGAGATAGAGCTGTGTCCAAATACCAATCTGGTCAGGCAGCAAGCAAGGTGTGTACGCCATTGCTGTGTACGAGTCAGACCCCGATGAAGCCGGCTTGGAGAACAAGCTGAGACGTGCGAAGCCGGGTCGACGCACTCCCTCGGTCATTGAAATCGACTTGACCGTGAGTTCGGGTGTCTGATCTGCTTTGAAACCGTCAACAATCGGTTGTGATGCCAAAGGTATTCCAGCTTGTACGTGACGATATTCGCAATGATCGTGATCGTCACCGCTGAAGACGACCATGGGGTTGATTGATTGAAGCACCCAGTCTGTCACGGAGGACGACACTAAGTTTTGATAAGTCGAGCCCCGATCCGTTCCTTGATGGACGGGCCGCGAGGATTCTCTGGTGACGCCGTGAACAGCTGATCGTGCTTTGTCGTTGCAGCTTGCATCAGCTGGCCTGTGTAGTGGCACATGTGTAATCAGGACCCGCGGGACACGGAAAGCACCGCCTTTCACTGATTCGACAAAGTCATACGTGTCCCTGTACGCATTGTGTGCATTGTCCCCGAGCTGACCATCGAGCTTGCCCACATGCTCCGAGGTCAAGTAGGTATCGAAAGGGCCGCCACCTTGGCGCTCCATTCCGACCAAGTCCTGCGCATTGACCATGATCAGCTCATGCGTCGCGCCCTGATTCCCATCGGTAGAGACGAGGATTCGGCCGTTGAGACTGTGACGAAGAAAAGGGTTGCGATCCTTGACCACGAATCCAGCACCATCTATCTTCATGCCGAAAGCGTTGTTGAAGCGATCGATGGCATTGTCACTGGCGAGACTGTCTGTACGGTGACCGGATGCAGATGTGCCAGGAAGCCCAATGTCGTGGTTTCCCGAGAGGTAGAATGTGGGTATAAACGCAGTTGCCGATGTGCGGGGTACGATCAATTCGCGAGTTGAAGAAAGTGTGGATGGCGGTGCTAACCAGTCAGCATCACGCGGACGCCAGAAGGTGTTGTGAAAGCGTTTGACCAGCTTTTCCCATTCTGCATCAGTGCGGTCTCGTCTGCCGCCGTCGGTCAAGTCGCCCATCCATATTACGCCATCAGGCGGCTGGACCAGTCCAGCTTTGGAGTGTAGGCGACGTTGAGCTTCGTCTGCTGGTGGGAGGATATGACCTCGTTTCATCCACTTGTTTGGATTGACAGTTAGCGCTGTCCAGACATTCTTGAGGTAATTGTCGGAAAAGTGTCGCACGACCGGGTAGAGTAAGGATGGCAGGTCCGGGTATGTATATCGATCAATGATCTGCGGATCCGTCACAAGCAAGACGTGGACTGCCGACAGCGTCTGATTTGCGCTTGTCGCTGGTGGAGTGGGCCACTGGCAGTCGGTTGCAGCATTGTGAAAGACGGCACGTTCGCCGTAGAAGATCAGGGCAAGCCATGCTATGCGAAACGTCGTGACGTGCGTTGAACCCACCAAAAACCGTAGGAGTCGCTGCACGGTCTCCACGGCTCTGTGGAGATCCATTCGTTGTCGCATGACTCCAAGATGGAGGCCGAACTTATGAAAGCCGGAGCATGGATGAAGGCTTGATCCGAATCGAGGGCCGATTGGTGATGATGAAGGGAAAGAAGGGTCTTGCCATTACTGTACTTGGCATCGGAAAAAGACAATGGAGCATGAACAGACACGCACGCAACACAACACAACTAAGCGTTCTCCTTCTCAATTGCCTTGGCTTGGCTTGGCTTGTGCGGGCATAACGGCGTCCTTTCCGGCATTTCAGCAGATCCTTGCCTGTGCATCACCGCACATCGAGAATTTGGCCGGTGTTGGTTGCAACTGCCTCGTTCTAACATGCTTGTTTGGAAAAACAAATAAAAATAAAACAAAACCAAAATCAAAGCTCGCGTGTGTTGCTTCCCCGCGCGTCTTGAGGGAATTTTGGTGATTTCGGCCAAAAGTTGTGGAATCTGCTGACCCTGCCTTGTCTTTTTCTGGGCAGCGGAACCAGTGTGAGTATGTATGCGTGTTGGATCACGGATGCGGTTCAGCCGAGAAAAAAAAGTGAGATTGGCACTTCGAATGACGATCTGCTCTGTACTCTCCACCTCGTCCATCCTGTACAACCTCGGCATCTGCAGCAACACTCTGTCATTCATCGCATCATTCATCGCAAGCGCCCCACACACATCGAATGATCAAGGCGGGAACATAAGCAGCATAAACGCGCCAGCATTGACCGTATCTCGAACATCAGATAGCTCAACATACCAGAGATGTCTTCTACATTAGCTGCGGCTACTCTCCGCCTACCTGGTCGGATTGCTCGTGCTGGTTCCAATCATGTTTCATTGTTAGCGCTCAATAGCGCTTCATCGAGCAAGATCTCATTGCGGCAGATCGGTACGGCCGCCCGAGCAAGTCGAGCACAGTCGACATCCTCGACATTAGCCCCTCTCTCATTGCGCGCTTCTCGGCGACCGTTCACGACTGGGCCTCCTCGATCTTCGCAACAACCCTTCTCGTTCCTCACAGCATACGCGTTCCAAGGCAAGCCTCGTCACAACGACGAACCACCACAAGAAGCTGATGCATCGTTCAACCAAGACGATGCGTCGCAATCTTCAGCACCTGATAGCAAGAAGGGTCAAATTGGCTTCCCAGCGGGCAGTGAGATTGGCCGGTGGCGCGATGAACTGTTGCGAGGTGGAGAGGCGGGAGAAGACTCGTTGATGTGCACCTCGATGGCATCGAACGGTGATGTAGCTATTGGAGTGGCAGACGGTGTCGGTGGGTGGACCGAGAACGGCATCGACCCATCCTTGTTCTCACAAGCTTTGATGTTCTATGCTTCCAAATCAGCCGCCGCAGCCTCAGCCGACCCCGAATCTGGCACCGCACCCAACCGTATTCTCGCCGAAGCATTCGAACAAGTCCTCAAGGAACCCCTCGTACTCGCCGGTAGCGCGACAGCCTGCATCCTCACCATGGACTCCACCAACGGCACCCTCCGTTCCGCCAACCTTGGCGACTCTGGCTTTGTCATCCTTCGTCAAGGCACGGGAAAGCAGGGCGTCTTCCACGCAAGCCCACCTCAGCAACTTGGCTTCAACACCCCCCTCCAACTCGCCAAACTCCCCAAAGAATGGATGCAGGAAGGCTCCATCTCCAACACTCCCAAGGACGCCGCCTCATGGGAGTGCACACTTCAGCATGGAGATCTGATCATCGTCGGAACAGATGGGTTGTTCGACAATGTCGATGCGAAGGTTGAAATTCCTCAGTTTGCAAAGTTTATCAAGGAGAAGCATCATGCAAGTTACGCTGCGAGGAATAAGGGCGAGAAGGGGTTGGATAGCTTGGAGGAAGATAGGGAGTTTGTTCAGGTGTTGGCGACGAATCTGGTGGAATATGCAAAGATTTGTCAAAACTCGACGACCAAGCAGAGTCCGTTTGAGAGGGAGGCGGCGAGGTATGGGATCCACTTCCCGGGAGGCAAGATCGATGATGTTGCGTTGGTTTGCTGTTTGGTCATCGAGCGTTGAAGCGTGCAGCGGTTGCCCAAGTTCTGCATTATTGACGTTCACTCCGTATTTGTACTTTTAATTGGCATTTCATGGCATCTTGCACGTTCAGTCTTGAATCGGTCGAGGGACGTGAGGTTGTGTGTTTGCTCATTTGACAGTGAGGACGAAAGTAGCAGGGTCGAGGACAGCGGCGTCGAGGTGAGGTGGTGGCAGATGGGCCATTTTGAAGCCATGACGGTCTGCCAAAATTCGAGGTTCCAGAGCGCGATCTCGCGATTTGAGAACTTCAAGCCTCCACTTTTCACGCACGCGGGTTTCTGTCTTTCCCCATCTCACACCATCTCCAACCGTCCATTTGTAGTTGTATCTCTTGGCCAGATCGCTCCAAACGCACATCACATCACGGACGAACAAAAACAAGGCTGTTTCGACAACCACTTACCACTGTCACAATGCCCTCGAAACAATCCAGGTCAACGTCGCATCGTCGACGTCAATCTACAGCCTCCGATGACGACGAAGTCAACTCCTGGGACGCCCTCTCCAACCCCTCTCACACCTCCTCCTCTTCCTCCGACGAAGGAATCACGGCAAAACTTCCCACGTTGCCCGATCTTCGATTCGAGCAATCCTACTTGGCTACCATCAGAGGGTTCTTGCATGAAGATCGGCCCGAAGACTCTTCTTCTGACCCGAAAGAAGGAGATGAAGAAGAGAAGGAGGAGGATCATCATCACAAAGTGGCCATCACGCACAGCAAAGCTAACGAGCACCAACATGAGCTTTGGCTGGGTAATCTCAGGGTAGAATGGTAAGTCATCTCGTACACTTGCGAACTTGGAGAAAGAAGGCTTGCTAACGAAAGGTTGATATTCACTTATGCGTTTGGCAGGTTCCCAATCCTTTATGTCACAGTTCGAGACCAGCTTTTATCCCCGTTAGTCCAAGGTGCAGTATGGGGCCTTGGCGGACTACTGTTCACGCAATTCAGGCAGTATCTGAGCACCACAAGGGCAAGGAATGCTGCTAAAGGAATACCAAACACGAGCATCTTGCGCAGCCTTGGACTCAGCAAAAGATAGTCCCCCACAAACCTCACAACGACACGCAATATATCTATACCCGTTCAAACTCTTGAAGATTGACAAATTAGCGATGGTGAGATTTAGCATTCATCGTCTACAAATGGCTCTTGACCTGTTGAACAGTGTTCTGCGTCCAGGAGTAAACGAGGGAGTGACCGAGGTTGACATCGCGCTGTGCTTGCGCGCCCTCGGTGGTTGCAGCTGCCTTGAGCTGTGCCAGGAGTCTGGCGAGGTCTGCAAATCCAGCCACGCCGTCCGTGCCGCCCACCCACAGCTTGATCACCTGCACATCCTCCTGCAAGCCCTGTTGCGTGGCGTTGACGCCAGCGAGCTTCTGCAGCTCCTCGCTCTTCGCGTAGGTGCTAGCTTTCCACCCCGCCTGCTGGAGGAGCAGCGCGGAGCCGTGGATGGCCATGATAAGGTCAAGCAGGTATCGCGAGAAACGCAGATCGTTGGTCTTCATATGCCTCTCCAGATCCAAACTCGTTAGCACTGCAGCAGTTTCTTTGACCGTTCGGAGGAGGAACTTGATCTCGCCCGCACACTGCGAGGCGATGTCGTTGGGAAGCGAGGTGAGAATGGCGCCCGTGTCCTCGAAGAACTCGGCCAGGGCAGCGCCTTTGCTCTGGACGAGAACGCGAAGCACGTCGAGCGAGAGGATGGCAGGTGTACCTTCCCAGATCCTCTCCACGGTGAGGTCGCGCAGCATTTCGCCCATACCGACTTCCTCCATGTAACCCTGCCCGCCAAACGCCTCGATCAGCGTCAAGTAGCCTTCACTTCCTCGAGTAGCAACAAACGCCTTCAATGCTGGAGTTAGCAATCGCACCCGAGTCTGTTCGCGCTTGCTCGCCGTACCCGCCTCCACAGCGCCCATCAGCAGCGCGTTGGTGAAGAACAGCTGCAGATACACGCGATAGAGGACGGTGACTTTGAGCAGTTGATCGGTGTGAAGCGGAAGTTTGTCGAGCTTTCCTCCTCCAAGGGCGGGGCGGATCTGGGCGTAAGCGGTGGCCGAACGCAGACCCCACGAAAGCGCACCGACTGCTCCGCCCGCAGAGTAGAGTCGAGTAATGTTGAGAACCGAAGAGATCGTAGCTACTCCTCTACCAATTTCGCCGACGAGCTCACCCACGCATCCGTCAAGCTCCAGCTCAGCGGTGGGGAGGTACTTGGTACCGAGCTTTTTCTTCAATCGGTGGACGCGAATGCCGTTGAGCTTTCCGGTGGAGTCATCGCGGATCTTGATGAGGAAGAGGGAGAGACCTTTCGAGCCCATCTTGAGATCCTCATTGGTGCGGGCGAGAGCGAGAGCAATGTCTCCATCGGTAGCGGAGGAGAACCATTTGAAGCCGCTAATGACGAACTGATCTCCCGCTTCGGGCTTCTTGTTGGGGTTGAGAGGTCGTGCGGTGGTTTCGGTACGAGAGACATCGGATCCACCAGGACGCTCAGTCATCCACTGTCCCGCCGTCCATGCCGTCTTGGGATCGGTCGAACACAACCTAGGGATGATCTCGCGCTTCTGCTTCTCGGTTCCAAACATCTCGAGCACCCTCACTGCGCCATCGGTCATGCTGATAGGGCACAGAACTACCTTGGAGGCGGGCGCGAACATGATGCTCCTCAGGAAGGCGAAGAGACGAGCGTGTGGGCCGAGCTTCTCCCTCCCGCCTCCATACTTTGCCTCGGAAGCGGGGCGAGCATAGGATTCAGCGACAATGGCTTCGGAGGCAGCAATGCCTTTGAGGATCTTCCATCCTTCACCAGTAGCGAGCTTGTCTACTCGTTGGCCCCACGCGTCGTACTGGATGAGCGTGGGTTCGTGCTGAGGGCCATCAAGCGTGGCGGCAACGTCGGTGTATGGCCCAGCCACCTTTTCGCCGAACTCGGTGAGGACGTTGAAGAGACGGCCGATTTCCGAGTTGGAGAGGGCGTTCGGGCCGGAAGAGAAGAGACGGAGGATGGTAAGACGAAGAGCTGGATCGGAAGACCAGGGTGATGCAACGCGAAAGCGCTCAAATTGGAAGCCTTCTTCTGCCCTCATATTGTGCTAGAGTAGATGCTGGGTGTTGATGAACAGGAGGGTGGTGTGCAGATGGTGGAGGATGTAAAGAAAGGAAGACAGAGTTGGGGTCCTTTTGGCTGGTGATCAAGAGGGTTTAGAAAGCGATGTTCCAATGTGGGGTCGCCGAATATGTGGGGTGAGGATCGCCATCATATGCAAAAGTACAGTATTCACGCATGAGCCGCGGGCACAGAGGAGCGTGCTGCTGCTTTGTTTGCTGCAGCCAGAACCGACGTCCTTGCCGGGCCGAATTCCCGGATCAGGATTTCACAAGCTGAAAAGTGCTGGAGCCGACAAAAGCTTATTTCATCGCGAAGAAAGTCCAAGCTCAGAGTCTAACAAACCCAAAAAAAGGCTCGTTCAAAGTGTCTGTCATCAGCTAGTCTAACACCGCGCTTCCAGCGGTCCGAACTCGGCCATGTCCCGCATTTGGACCCTTACAAATCAGAACGCGGTCTGCCGGCTCCAATTCTTAGGCAGGAGAGGGCAGCCGGTAAAATTGGCCGGTGAATCGCGGCAACCCAGCTCTTCTCTCTGCTGAGAGGATAGGTCGCATGTGAGGCCAACCACGTTCCACTCACTGCCGCCGCTCACTATCTCGCTATTCTGGCGAGTATTTGTCACTAGCTCTCAAGATACTCGCCGGCGACTTGGGACACATCTGCGGATCACGCCTTCGAGGGGGTGAAGAGCGGGAAAGAACATTTCGACGAAAACACTAATGCTGTTGAGATGCAGCAGTTGCATACGGACAGAACTATGAAATTTAGCAAAACACCATCAGGACAGAGCGAGGGTATAGCGAGAGCTCATATAAGAAGATCGAAGCAGAAAAGGAGCTGGGAGCTGTCATGCAGCATCAACCACATGCCTGGAAGACATTCTCGGCGATGTCCTCCTACTGCTCGAAACCGAAGATGGGCTACCCTCCTTGACCACTCTCGCCGTCTCGCCCTCGCCCTCCTCACCATCTTTTTTCAGCCTCTTGTTGACCTCGTCCGCTTCCTCGCCTTCCTTGACTTCCGCCTCGGCCTCGTCTGCCCTGACTTCCTGACTGAGCGCACTCGCCTTGCGCTTAGCAGATGCGGTTCTGGCGGCAGAAGAGGGCGAAGTCTCCGCATCAGCCGTTCTGGACTCTTCATCGTTGTCCAGAAGGGGCTCCATTGTGATGGCGCTCGCAGCTAGTGGACTGGACTGGAATGGAGCCGTGGATGAGAGGCCGTGGTGACTTTTGTTATCAGGTGGACTCGTGCCGCGGGACGGTGAGCACAGGCGACCATTGCTTGGGCCAGACGCGTTCGGCTCATCCTCAACTGGGGCGGCAGATCCAGATCGAGTTCCAGATCGTCTTGATGAAGGGTTCTGAGTCGTGATCGGAGCGGGAGAGGAGGCTCTCGAAGGCGGTCTCCGAGATCGGCTTGTGGATGGCACTGTGAGATTGGCCTCAGAGGACGGCTTGGCAGAGTTGCGACCCCTGGAAGAGTCTCTGCTCATAGCCTGGCTGACAGCGTCCTGAACAGCTCTCGAGGTGCTTGCGGACGTGCTTTGGGAGGACGATGCAATGCCGCCGCCGACAGTAGCATAAGGACTGCTGCTCTTACGCTTCTTGCCTAGACCCTTGACGCCGAGATGCTCGAGCTCAGCCTTGGAAGCCAGCTTTTTGGCCGCCTCGCGCTTAGCTGCCTGCAATGCTTTCTGCTGAGCCTCGCGAGCCTTGG
Source organism: Pseudozyma thailandica (assembly GCA_023212835.1). NCBI lineage: Eukaryota > Fungi > Basidiomycota > Ustilaginomycetes > Ustilaginales > Ustilaginaceae > Pseudozyma > Pseudozyma thailandica. The sequence goes on from JALCCH010000001.1 coordinate 206,383, forward strand.
CGAGAGCCGTACCGGGCGCTCCGGGGTATCGATCGTTGGTGAGCGAGTAAATTTCACTTCGCTTGCCCGAAGAGGGGTCGAAGAGTGGTTGAGAGCCTTCAGCTGACCAGTGAGGTACGCTGGTAATGGTGAGGGGCACGAGATGGGTAGCAGCTGCATCCGAGTTGGACGAGGTCTGGGCTGATTGAGAAGCCTTGGCAAGCGAAGGTGCGCGGTAGGCTTGAAACTTGCGGCTACGCTTGGCGCCAGCAGCGTAGATGGCGCCAGTGGAGGACTTGGTATAGGATGATGAAGGTGGTGGAGAGCCACCAGCGGAGGAGGAAGAGGAAGAGGAAGTAGATGCGGAAGCTGCGGCAGCTTGGAGAGCTTGGAGAGCGAGAATCTGATTTTGCTTGGCGGCGAGAGCGATCCGGCTCAGTGGGGCGGGCATGGGTTTGGTGGAGCGGATTGAGGGAGATAGCGAGCCTAGAGGCGACAGGCCCCGTGAAGGAGCTGGTGCGGCGGAGGTCATGTCGATGGCACGGTGGCGGCTGCTTGATGAGCTTGTGCGGAAGCGGTCCACGGTGGTAGGAGCAGGAAGGAAGGAAGCCAGCGATAGCGTCTAGTGGAATGTGGAGCGAGACGATAAGAAGAGCAGCGAGCTCGATATCGGTGTGGCCTGTTGCAGTATGAAGACGATGCAAAAGTGACGATACTGATAGACGATGGTGGTTGTGTAAAGACAGAGGGGAACGAGGTGAAGCGCGAGCGCTTTGCACGGGATGGCTGAACGAGGGTTTCGATAGCGGAAAGGCATGCACACACACGCAGAAAAGGGTCAAGGTGACCTGACCCGCTCAAGTTGTGAGTTGGACCGGACAACGCGGGCGCAGGACACAAAAAGTGAGAGAGTGGGTGTGATTTGAGCCCAGCTGAGACTACGACATGGAGCTTTGTCACTCTCGCTGGCCCGGTACAAGTTAGGTTGGCGTTGACGATTCAAAGGATCGCGGAAGGACAGCGCTAACGGCTCTGCTGCTGCTGCTGCTGTTGCTGCACTCGCTGTTGCTCGAGCACTCGGCTGCAGTTTAAAAAATCCAAAATTGATGCACGAACAGCATCTTTTCGCATTGCCCTCTTAGGGCCGCGTCCTTCCATCTCTCTCCCCTCTCACCTCTGTGTGGAACATTGTGGTCTGGCAACTCCACCTTTCTTTAGAGAGAGAGGGTCCAACTCTTGACTTTTGCCGGGTCTCGCTCGAGCCGCTCATTGTGCAGCCAGAGCCAATGAAATTTCATCCTCAGCCGCCACTACTGTATCCAAGCTTGGACCTTTGGCTGTTCCTCTTTACTGTCAAGCGCAGATGGCATCAACCTGATCAGGCTGCAAAGCGCTATGCAACAATACTCCTGACAAGACAGGGAATTTCTGCGCTTGCGCTTCGATTCCAAGTACAGCCGGGCTCTGCTAGAGGAGGAGGCGCCAGTGTGCGGTTCTGAAACTCGATACAATACAAAGTACATGACGAGGAATTGACCGGAGTTTCAACGTTGGGTTCATTCAACACCAGTCAGCGTGTGCTGCAAAAATTTCGAAGGTGCCGCCCCCGCCACTCGCTGCGTGCAACATCTGCTCTATCATAGAGCTACCCGAGATACAACAAGAACCATTTAGACGTCGCAACTGCTGACGGAGCCTCATACAACAGCAAGCACAATGAGAATCTCGGTGATTTCGTAGCCAAATTTTGCTTGCACATTTTCTTGCATCAACAAGGAAGCGAGCGAGGCTGAGAATGGCAAACGAATTCTTAGAACTCGCACGAAACCGAACCCGTGCTATCAAAGCAAGCAAGGAGGCCACATCTTGACATGCCACACACTTGATCGAATCTTGTCGTCAAGGGAAGGAGATAGGGCAACACAGGATCGCCAGATTCCCGCTACTTGAGACTGTCTCGTCTGTCCCCGTCGCACCGGGACGCTGTGCATGATCGACAGTTTCGATTCCGTTGTTTTGGAGCATGATCTGCTGCTTCTATCGCTTCACATGAATCGAGATCCTTGCACACATCCCCCAATGCTCGTGTGTGACGTTGCCTCCTGAAGTGTCCCAGATGTAAGACGTGCGTTAGGCGATTCTTCTGATCATCAATGAAGTGGCGAGGTGGGGCAGAGGCGAAATGTGTGGACCGTGTTGCCGGCTGCTTGAAGGGACAGACCGCGTTTCGGACCCTGGTCGGGTAATTTCTGCTGCTGCTGCTGCTGCTGCTTCAATTCGGTCCCTGCAGCAGCAGCGCGGTCCAAACGGCAGCCCCGTCAACCTTTCTCGGGCGACACAGAGACTGCACAGCTTCCGGACGCGGCTCGGAGCCAAAGTGGAGTTTGGGCCCAATTTGGAAGTCACAGGCTTGGCGGGGAGGACTGAGCGCCTCGTGGTCACTGTCGTTATTGTCATTGCTATTGTCAAGGTCATATGCTCAGGTTCACTGCTTATTGCAACCACATCATTGCATTGGATCTTCAGGGGCTCACCATACACATTCGAGCCACATACGCATTCGACTTTGTGCACGAGTCATCGACGAAAGCTCGTGGCCGATCACGACTGGCTCCGATATCTTAGAACACGGACGTTCCTCGCTGGGCACAGCGTTCTTGTCCACACGGCTTCCACACTCGTCTGGGAGATTCCGCACATTCATCGCCTTCAAGAACATATCGGAACACATAGCCTCACTCTCCAAGTGGTAATGAAGACATGACGTCGAGGCCAACAACGCCGATCTTGAATCAACCTGGTTCGTCCAGCCTGGCAACGCCACGTAGCAGCACCGAGCGCCCACGTCAAGGCATCACCATCGAGGAACCTGAACGACCGCGCCCAACACACAGTCACTCCTCCCTGTCTTCCACATCACCCTCTCGCTCTGGCATTGTTGGTGATGGATCCTATGGAGGTCGTCGAGGCGGGCCATCCATGAGCAAGAGCCGCACCAGCAGTTCAGGCGGACTCAGCGATGTCAAGGCTGGATACGAGCGAAGGGTAGGTTTCGATACCATGCCCGATGCAGACGAGACCAACAGTGGTGCGTTCAGCTTTACGCTTCAAGTCAAGTCGAGAGGCTTCTTGAGGACTAAAAACACGAGGACATTTATGGTGGCGGTGGATGACAATCCTTACTCTGAGCGCGCGCTCGAGTGGTTGATGGAGAATTTGGTGGAAGATGGAGACGAGGTGGTTGCGGTGCGGATCTTGGACGGAGAAGCGGATCAAATCGACCAAGATGAAGCAAGGGAGGAAGCGAGAGAGTTGATGGCGTCCATCGTTGAGCTGAATGAAGAAGCGGAAGACCGCAAGATCTCGATTGTCGTCGAATTTGTCGCCGGCAAAGTTACGTCGACCATCCTGGACATCATTCACGTCTATCGACCAGACAGTCTGACGGTAGGAACGAGGGGCAAGTCAGCGAACAAGTTCCAGAAGATGCTCGGGCAGCACATTATGGGTCATGTCAGTCGCGACATCCTCACGTCTTCGCCCGTTCCGGTGGTGGTCGTGAGGCCGGAGGCCAAGGTGCAGAAGCATCTCAAGAAGAGGCTCAACGATCCCAAGCGAAGAGGCTATCATAATTTGGTCAAGGGAGTAGAGGGTTTGCCCATGAGCATCACCAAGAACAAGAGGAAATCGCTGCAGGTTCCGTCTTGATGGCGGGTTCTCAGTCTTACAGAGTCATCACTGCTCACTTTTCGTAGGGTTTCGTTGTCACTTGCTCTCATCTACATGTACTCGTATTGTCTTAGTGCACCTTTCCTCCCGTCACTCGTAAAGCACCGATTCAGCAACCCTCAAAGCTTGAAGCCGGTTTCACATTTACACTTACAGTAGTCATGAGCAACATCGTCTTCCAGTAGTCACCGTGATCCGCCAATGTCCGGTCGCAATCTTGAATGCAAAGCATCTGACAAGAAGCTTACAGGTGTATTATCATACTGAATCTCATTGAGTGGTGCTGTGCGGGAATTCGCCCGTGCGCTCGAAAATCTCCCCCGCACGGCCGCTTTATCTCTAAAGGAACGCGTGTGCTACTCTGTAATTGGCTCGCCCTCATCCTTCGGCTGTTCGGACAAGGCCGAAATTGTGATGTGACACTTGTCAAGGGTGCCACTTTCGGTCGCGGCTAGCCGAAGTCCACGCTCAAACCCTTTTTCTCGAAGAAGATTAGACATCCCCGCACAGACTGTAGCCTATCTCTGGCGGCACGATACTGGATGTGTCGTGTGCGCTCGGCCTCCTCACTCACCACCATCTCCACCACGTCCTTCATCGACTGAAATCAAGATGACGACTCTCAACGGGCACTGCAACTGCGGTGCACTCACCTACACTCTCAACGCTTCAGCCTCGAACCTCCGTCTTTCCGCATACTGCCACTGCACACGATGTCAACGCATCAATGGCGCTCCCTACATTTGGACCACTCACTGGGCTAAAGAAGCCGTTACTTGGTCTTCTTCCTCCTCCTCCTCTGCTGGAAAACCCGTCGATGCCCAGGTCGAGAAAGTCTTTGGAGCGGGCGTGACTACTGGTCAGCTGTACGAGTCTGTCCCCGGACGAAAGTTCAAACTTCGCTGCAGCGAATGCGGCAATCCCATGGGTTCCTGGTCTGAAGCCAAACAGCAATGGTCCATCTGGCCCAGCACTCTCGCTCGCCCCGAAGGTGACAAATCCGGCCTCGTAGGAGCGGAACACTTTCCTCCCACCGCACATATGTTCTATGGTAAATGGAAGGTCGCTACAGTCTCCGACGATTTGCCCAAGTTCGAAGGTTACCCGAACGAGTCTCAACAGGTGGATCGCAACGCTGAGCCCCTTCCAGCCAACTTCAATGTGAATGATTTCAACCCGCACGATCCTCGTGAGATGGTAGGCTACGGGCCTAATCCTCCCCACCCGAAGTGGCCAGGAAATGCAAGGATTGCTGTTAGCTTCGTAGTCAACTACGAGGAGGGCGGAGAAAATCTTACTCTCAACGGCGATGTGGGGGCCGAACAATATCTGACCGAATATGGTGCAGCGAATGGATCCAAGCCGCCCGCGAACGTGCGTAATCTTTCGGTGGAGAGTGCTTACGAGTTTGGCTCGCACCGCGGATTCTGGCGCATTCTCGACCTATTCAAGCGTAACGGGCTCACGTTCACTAGTTGGAGTGTGGGTAGAGCGGTGGAGCAGAACCCTGCGGTGGTCAAAGCGATGGAGGAAGCTGGGTGTGAAGTGGCGTCGCACTCGTATCGATGGTTCGACCACTCTTTGATGGGTCAGGAGGAGGAAAGGGACCAGATCATGAAGGCGATCTCGGCGATCAAGAATGCGTCGGGCAAGTCGAGAGAGCCGAGGGGGTGGTACACGGGCAGGCAGAGCATCAACACCCGACGCCTTGTCTACCAGTGCTACAAAGAGCTAGGCTTGCACAAGGAGCTGTACGATTCCGATGCGTACGATGAAGATCTCCCCTACTGGGTGCCCGCCCCCGACGGCACTCCTGGTGAGCACCTGCTAGTCATCCCCTATACGCTGGACAATAACGATATGCGCTTCGCAATCACTCCGGGATTCTTCAACTCGGAGTCTTTCTCGTCGTACCTCATCGACGCCTTCGAGACCCTAGTAGCCGAAACGTACCTGCCGGAGAGCAACCCAATGAGCGTACCCAAGATGATGTCGATTGGGCTGCATTGTAGGGTCGTGGGTAGGCCGGGCAGGTTCCAAGGTTTGAACAAGTTTATGGACCATGTGGTCAGGAGGAACGAGGAGTTGATCAAGGAGGGCGGTCGAGGAGTTTGGGTGGCGACCAGGGAGCAAATTGCAAACCATTGGAGGCAGAATCATCCACCCGCCACAAGGTAATGCAACATCACACGCTTGTAACTCGATACAGTACTAGATGGTAATGACAATGCTGAGAATTCCAAAATTGAATACAGTGCGTGATAAGAATACTTATGTTGAGACGAGATGGGAGGTGGGATTAGTTTTGCCTCTCAAAGAGATACCTCACCCTATCGGCTGCCAGATAGAAAACTTGTTGGGGCCTTTTTGGTGCAGCTCCTTGCATACCCATAGTACCTCCCTTCATTCTCTCGACTTGATCGCCCACCTCTGCGGCCAACCTTCCGCCCTGCATCTCTGTGGGCAGGATTGTAAACCCAAGCGGGCCACACTCGCAATCGGGACAGAGAAGATACTTGACCGTCAACTCTTCCCCGGGCGTCAGACCCAACGAAAGATGAGCCAGCAGCGTCGAAACATCGTCATCCGAATGATTTGAATCCGATCCACTCCAACCACCTCCTCGTTTCCGATCGCGTTTCTCTTTCGCCTTGACTTCCTTCTTACGTTCCTTCTCCTCTCGAACTTTCTCCTTTTCTTCGCGCTTGCGTTGTTCTTTCGCCTCCTTCTCCTGCGCCTTTGTCATGGGCGCCGCCGGCGTGCCAAGGTCCGTACTATTCGACATCGAATTCACCCCGGACCCTGGGCAAGTAGGATCCGCAGGAACAGTCCATTTCATATCCCTACTGAACCCTACATTATCAAACTGCAGAGGCCCATTCACCATCCAGAACCCCTTTACGCTGGTCAGCAGCCGACTCTTCTCCTTCTCACTCCGCACTACGACGGGGAACGCCGGGCCCTGAGGAGGGCTGGGACTGCCAGGCAGGTCCAAATCTTTACTTCCAAGAGGTCCGCTTTCCTTCCTCGTCCACTCTCCCGCACCCTTGCCGAGGATGAGACAGCGACAGTTCTCCATAGGACAGTAAAGCTTGGCGAGATTGGTGTTGGACTCGCGATCAACCAAACGAGCTTCGAGCGCGAGACCAGCATCCTCGGCGGGTGTTTTGGCGGCTACGGCTTGACCGAGGATCGATGTGTAGGTTTGACCGGGCGATTTGCCAGGTGTGGATTGCGCGGCAAGAGCGGCCATTATCGAGGCTTGACTCGGCATGCCGGGTGGTGAAGTGGCTTTGGGCGTGGGTGGGGAGAGCGACTTCGATTCCTCGGTCTTGGGCGTGGCGGGTTGCGACTTGGGCTCGACAACAGGGTCGGATTTGGCGTGGTCGGCTGTCATCTTCAGCCCCGCCGCGGCGGCGTCGTCACTGCCGGAAGACGTAGCAGAAGTAGTACGAGTGAGCGCTGACCCAATTCGACTGCCACTACCACTGCTAGGCGAAGGATAGACACTGCGTCGCATCTCCAACCACTGTCCACTTCCATACTGAATATGACTGACACATTGAGTACGGAATCCCACCTTCTTGTATAGCGCCGTGAGCTCCTCATGTGCGAGCAACGCCAGTGTCTCGTATCCCCTCTTGCCCTTCTCGCCCTCGGGACCTTTGCCTTCCTCAGCGCGACGAACGCGTGCAATGTAGTTCTCCAACATCCTCGTCGCCAACCCCTTCCTCTGGAACTCGGGCGAAACGCAGACCGAATGGATGCACACCATGTGCGCATCTTCGGAATCGTCGTGCGTCGACATGGATCGGAGCGTCAAGGCGGTGGCTGCAGTTCCTGTGATGAAGCCGACTAGCTTCCTCCTCCTCTCGCCCGTCAGTGGGCCAGCCACCTTAGGAGGGGGCATGGGCACAAAGGCACCCACAAACAGATGTGGGGCTGCGGTCTGACGCGAGAGCAACCTCTCGTAGCTCGCGGCATCCTCTGGTGGGTAGCCTTCCACCTCGAGAGCGTGAGCGGCGCGGACCTCTTCCGGTCTGACATAGTCGAAAACGAGCCCACGAGGGAGCGAAGAGTTTGTGTATGCAGACGCGCCGGCGGCGGTAGTAGATTTGTGCTGAGATGAAGTGCGCTTGTGCGAGGAAGGAGGTGGAGAACGTTGAGAGGAGGCAGACATGTTGGAAGCGGTGGAAGAGGACGAGTTGGAGCGAGTGCTGGTGCGACCGAGGGTGTTGGTGATGGTCTGGTACAGAGTGGTAGAGTTGTGAGCCATTGAGCTCGGTGGTGGATGCATGTTGTGCGTTTGATTCAATGCTTTGTTCGTGAAATTAGTCGGTCTGTTTCGTGATTGGAGTCGTTGAGTCGGGCTGTCGTGTGCCTAAGCCTTGGATGCGGTTAAAGACAAAGTATGCGTTATGTGACTTGTCAAGATGACAATGAGACTTGATGTAGAGGATGTGTGCTAAGCAACTAGATTTAAGTCGCTGTGTGCGCTGACAGACGGAAAAAGTTTAATCTGTGGGCCAAGGGTGATGTGGTGGGGACGTTGGATGCCGAGAAGAAGCGGTCCGAGCTTTTGGCGATGGTTATCTTGCGAATAGATTATGGCTTGCTGATAACCATCGTTCGCTGACACTTGGTTGTGAAGGGTGTGCGATCTTGCGAGCAAAGATGGGGTCGTTGATGTTTGATGGATATGGTGGCATAAGCACAAGATGATTCAAGGCAGAATGGAATGGAAGAAGGCAAGTGCATGGTGTTGCCGGACCGTGGCTGCCTTCGAATGCATTGTGCCGAACAGACATAAAGCAGCAGCAGAAGCAGAACACTTACAGAGCAGCAACGGCAACAGCAAATTGACAGCTTTCCATTGGTTTCTCGGCCAATCAATCAATCAATCGCCTTTACAGTTGACGAATGAGACTTTGCCGGCTGCAGGCACCAACGCTCAACCAATTTTCGCTCAACTTTAAACAAAATCGCGCTCAGAGATAAACAGCACAATTAAAATTCAAAGATGAGCCACCAACCGGCAGCCCACCATGAGATTGCCGGCGTTATTTTGGCAATCATGACGACTGTGTGACCGTGACGAGCCATCCATATGGATACCACCCACCTGACTGGTTGCCAGCAAGTAAAGCTCCTGAAGCAGCAGCATGATCAAACTGACCTCAATCGACAGTGTTCAGTTAGTGAGAGCAGGTACCAACCAGAAGCAGCAAGCCAGCAAGCCAGCTAGCCTGTGCATTTTGTGATTTTGTTTCGAGAAGAATTGCGGTTGCTTCCGATCTTCGGTCTGTAATCGGTCTTTGGCCCTTTTTTCTTGAGTGTGCTTTCGGTGGTCTGCGCGCCTCCATTCTCCCCCACGCGCTCACCCTCTGTGAATGTTCTAGAGCTGGCTTGTCGAGATATACCCGTAACCCACAATCCCAAGAGGCGTCTCTGTCTGAGTCTCAATCTTTTCCTGCTTGGCGCCTCGAAACAGCTCAACAATTCCAAAACATCATGTTTTTGACCGGCAAAGTGGATCGAAACGAAAGGATGCCAAGAACTTCGCTCTTACTTTCCCGGGGAGGAGCAGCTGGCCATATTCGCTCTCGCTAAAATGCGCAACGTGCCTTCATCCTGTTTTTTGATCTGTCATGACCACTGTGTGTATTGCACTGTACTGTATGTGAGTGGGAGGCGAGGTGGGAGGCGGAGAATGGCTGTCGACTTCATGTCCATGTGACACGACAGACCATCTTCTGGTGATGCCAGGCTCTGATTGGTTCTTCCGTGACGAGGTCATCGCCTGCACTGCTGCGGATCCACGCACCCCGCATTCATGCCATCTGTCTGCCAATTTGCCTCTGGAAACATCCGCTCTTGCTGCTTCCGCTGCCCGTCGGAAGTCAGCGAATGGCTTCGGCTGAGAGACCGTCTCGAGCGACGCTTTACCATCGGGCGATACCATCCAAGATCGTCGCCCGATAGAATTTGTTGTCTTGTCCGTGCGTCATTTTTGCCAAAAAAGCAGTGCTTCCGATCCGGACACGGTCCTTCCTGCAAGCCAAAATGGAAGAGCGCCTCTTTCGTTGTTCTGACTGAACGGCTATGCACGACAGTGAAATGTGGAGGCTTGAACCACTTTTGGCTTGATGGAGCTTCCTTCCTAGCTGAGACAGCCTGGTACTGTTATAAGGACTGACCTTGCTCGTCATTCACCGAGTTGACGTCCATCACCATCATCGAAACATCAGTCAAGATGAAAAAGTTCATCGGAAAAGTAGCGGACAAGTTCGATCCTGCCAACAAGGGCATCTCTCAGGGCGCTGCTGCTCCTTCGCAAGCTCCACCTCCTACCTCGATTGACTCTCCTCCCAGTCGCAGGGACATCTATCTCCATCGCAAGCAGAGGGGTGTAAACCTCGGATCGTGGTTCTCCCTCGAAGGATGGCTCACACCATCGCTTTTCCAAAAGGCGAAAGAGCCCAAAGGCAGCGAGCTCGATGTGGTCGCTGGCATGGACGCCAACGAGGCTAAAGCTATGCTCGAGAACCACTGGGATAACTTCATTAACGATGGTGATCTGCAGTGGATGGTTGATCACGGCATCAACACTGTCAGGATCCCCGTGGGCTACTTCCATTTCCTTGCCGGACACCCGGATGAGCAAGTGAGGGCATTGATCAAGGATACGGATTTCGAGCGATACGCGCCTATCTACCAAGGCGCATTTGCCAGGATTCAGAGGGCGATCGAGAGTGCTGGTGCTCGCAACGTCGGCGTGTTGGTCGATCTTCACGGTGCGCCTGGTGGACAGAATGCCGATGGCCACTGCGGCGTTTCCGGCGGCAAAGCAGCCTTCTGGGACTCGAAGAAAGATCAGCAGAAGACCATCGAGATTCTCAAAGCCATGGCTTCCACCTACTCTCAATTCGAGAACGTGGTTGGGCTTGAACTCATCAACGAGCCCAAGAACTCAGGCAAACTTCAGGGATTCTACGATGAAGCCATCACCGCCATCCGCTCTGTCTCGCCTCAGACCGCTTCCCTCCCGCTCTACATCGGCGATGCTTGGGACACCAACCACTATACAGGCTACGTCGGCCAGCGTGCGGGTAGCAGCAACTTTGTTGTCGCCGATCATCACCTCTATCGCTGCTTCACGCCTCAAGATCACGGAACAAAGTGCGAGGATCATGCTAGAAAGCTCCACCCAGGCACATCGCCTCATCCCGGAAGCACCGACGGATGCGGTGAGACCGCACAATGGCTTCAAAACATGAGCCAACGCTGTGGCGGATCTCTCATCATTGGTGAATGGAGTGCCGCTCTCAACCCGGCCTCACTGCACCACTTGGGGGGCGAAGATCAGCAAAGACCTGCTAAAGCCGAGTACGCTTTCAATCAGTGGAAGTGCTTTGACAAGTTTTGCGCTGGCTATTTCTTCTGGACGCTCAAGAAGGAAGGTGGGCCCGATACCGGTTGGGGATTCTACTCGGCTGTCGAGCGTGGTGTCCTCCCGAACCATCTTGATCCTCATCGAGGACAGCGAAGGGATGTCTCGGAGCTGGAGGGGGCGAGACAGGCTGCGCAAGATAACGCCCTCAACGGCCACTCGAATTACTGGGATGGGCAGAAGGGTGGACCCTATGAGCACTGGAGGTTCGCGGAAGGATTCGAGCTGGCCTGGAAAGATTCACTGGAGTTTTTGAAGGCGGGTGAGGGGTGCGAGATCGGATTTGTGGGTCAGTGGCAAAAGACGAGGGTGGCTGCTCATAATGAGGCCAAAGGGCAGGGTAGCAAGATGGTGTGGGAGTTTGATCATGGGTATATGCAGGGTTTGTCTGCGTTCAAGGGTCAGTTGTATCGCTGATTATTTCTCCTTTCTCTGTGTGTAGCAGCGTTTGCAATGCATATGTCCAAAGCGCCGAGGGTGTGGTGAATGATAGGCTCGAGCAATAATGAGGGTGCGGAATGGGCAAGCTTCGGTCAAACACAGAATCCAAGCTTAATTTTTGGCGGTTGGCGCAAGTACGCGTGGATAGCCGAAGCGCCGAGAGAGTAATAGCGAAGACCCTTGATGAATCTGCGATCTTCTCGCGTAGCAGTCAACCGCACCAGCTTCTCATCTCATAACCGACTTTAGCCGGCATGTCGTCCCCGCTCACCCTCACGTATGTCGCAGACAGCACCGACGCCGAACAGCAGCTGGACCTCTATCTGCCTTCTGGTCCAGCTTCTGGCTTGGTGGTCTTCATTCATGGAGGAGCTTGGAGGACTGGATCGCGCGCGAATCATGCGGATCTAGCCAACTTTCTCTGCGGAAAGGGCAAGGCAGTTGCAGTGGTGGATTATAGACTGTCGACCAAGGATGAGAAGACGGGGAATGTCAAGGTGATCCATCCGGTGCATGCGGAGGATGTGAATGCGGCATTGGCTTTTCTGAGGGGGAGAAAGGAGGTGCCAGAGGCGGGGTGGGTGGTGGTGGGGCATTCGATTGGGGCTTGGTTGGCGCTCGCTGCGATCCTCGAAGGTACACCAAGAAGCGGGAATTTGCAGTATCCTGCACCGATGCCGGTGCCTGAAGTGGGCGTTAGAGAGGCGATCAAGACCCTTGTCCTTGTGGTAAGTACTCCGTCCACCACGAGTCCAGAGCCGATCCAAAGCTGACAAGCCCTTTCGGAATTGATCATGACCAACAGGATGGTATCTACTCCGTCTCGGACCTTCTCAAGGAATATCCTGACTATGAAGGCTTTGTCGCCCAAGCCTTCCTCCCGCAACCGGGTCCGAGCAATTACGACGTCGTCTCCACCCAAACCTGGCCCCTCGCACTCGATGGCAAAAACTTTCACATCTGGCATTCGAGAGATGACGAACTTCTTTCGTTCAAACAGAGCATCGACGCTGTGCTCCATCTCGATCAGCAGCTCGAAACGACTTGGTCGGCGGCAGGTGTGCCGGTAGAGATCCCTCAAGACGGCCTTGCAAGCACCACCACGGTTGACGGGCACAAGAAGCCCCTCAAATCCGTCTACGGCGATGTCAGGATCAAGAATCCAGACAGGCTCAAAGCTGACTTTGTAACGCTCAGAGTAAGTGCACCCCTCGACTCAGTAGCAAGGAAGGTGAAGAGAAAGCATGGCTGACATGGATCGTATCTGTCAACTCTTGTTTGCACGTCACAGGGCGCACACGACGACCTCCTGCACACAGAGGTTTTCTGGAATCTCGTTCTCAATCTGTAGCTTCAGATAAACGAAGATGAAACGGATTGAAAGCATAGAAGATGTTAACTAGATGCTAAGAACAAAGAAGTGCAAGACCACAAACAAGAACAAAGAAAAGACTTAGAAGATAGGTGCGCCATCCTCAGCGATGGTTGGAAGGTAGTCGCGCTTCCTGAGCGTGCCATCCTTCTTGCCGTCAGCTGGTCCAGCGCGAGAATCGGTTTGGGCGTCCGTGAGCTTGGTCTTGTCCGCATCCTGAGCAGAAGCAGACTCGTCCTTCTTTCCAGCAGACTCGTCCGTAACGGGGGTCGCTGTGACGTTGTTAGGAGCCGTCTGATCCATCGTAACAAGTGGGTGGGTCTTGGCAGAATCAGTCTCGTTCTCTCCCTGCGTCTCCTTTCCCCCATCATCCAGGGTCACATTGCCACTGATGGGCTGCACCTTTCCACCACTGGTCATGCTCGTCTCCACCCCATTCCCATTCTTGTCAAACATACCCAAGCTAACCCTATCGATCGAAAAGATGGCACCCTTGTACTCCACTCCACTCCCATTCTTACCGGCGTACATGCTCTTCTTCCTCTTATGAACGTTGGTCGAGCGTGCGCTACCCTCGCACTTGACCTTCGGGATGGTGCCCTCGTGCTCGTGATCTTCGTCGAGCTCGATTTCGATATCCTCGTAAACCACAGTGTGCTTCTGGTGCCCGGGAGCGCAGTCGGCGCAGAGATACTCGGCACGCCAGAAGGACATGTTGTGTGTAAGCGCGAGATGGGTCGTGTCGATCGGAGCGCCGTGAGGGTCGTAGATGATCTGGTTCCAGACGTTCGAAGACGAGTTAGAGCGGACGAGCTCAAAGTGAAGGTCGGAGCTGGCGCCGGCAGCGGCGGCGTCCTTACGGGAGGCGGCGGTGGGGATGACCTTGGTGACGTGTTCGTCGCGCTTGACAGTGTCGATGCAGACAGTGCCAGCAGACGTGGTGTTCTCCGAGTGAGAGCCCGACTCGGAAATGTCGGTCGTGTTGCCGCCCAAGCTGGTAGTGGGATCGTTGGAAGTGGTAGTGTTGCTAGGATTGTTACCCATAGCAGATGTGGTGTTCTGCAAGTGCAAGTCAGGCACGGTCATGTGGTCGACGGCGTCCTTGCCGTGGGCATCAGTGACACCACCCGCGGTTTTAGAGTTGCCAGCGCTGTTCTGAGAGGCATCGGAGTTCTGAGAGTCGCGCTTGAAGATGGGGCCGGAACCGTCGTCGCCGTTGTAATATTCGACGAGGGGCTTGGCATCGTAAGTTCCGCGCTTGGTGATAACAGGTCCAGCATGGAGAACTTGCTCCTTGCCCTCAGGCTTGGTAGCTGAGCCATCAGCAACAGACGTCGCACTGTCGGTGCCGTTCTTTTCGGAAGGTGCTGGAGCACCAGTTGTAGCCTCTTCAGCAGCGTACTGACGAGGCTTGGACTGGCCAGGAGTGGCCGCTTCAGTAGCATTCTGACCACCGTTGGAGGAGCCGCCAGAAGTAGTCTGATCGCCAGGCATGGTCTGGTTAGTGCTTGTATGCGCGCTGCCACCTTTAAGAATCGACTTAGGCACAACGTAAGGTCGGTTGGCACACGCCTCTCCGTGCCTGGCCAGGGTCTTGGCGCAGCTACCGGTCATGGGATTCTCCTTTTGGTACAATCCACTGGTCGCCTTGATGACCGAGCCCTTCAGAGCCTCCTTCTCCTTGACCATCGTTATGCCGCTCTCATCCTGGTCAAGCTTGACCCTCATGGTGTACCTGATCCTCTTGATGTTAGCAGTTGCATGCCCGAGGTAGCAGTGAGCCTTCTCGCCCTTCAGGGCAGCAGCGGCGCCAGCGAGCGTGCCATTAGAGGGAGCGGTAATCTTGTTCTCCTCGAAAGTCGAGGAAGAGTGGGGATGGGTGGCCGAGTGAAGGTCGTCTCCTGTGAGAGCAAGAACTGCTTGCTTGGAGGCCTTGGAGTTGGCTAGGTTGACGGGAATGGCAAGCTTGCCGGAAGCTGCCTTGCTGGGGGTGAAAGTGGTGGGGTCTCGAGCTTTGAGGTGACACTCGATGGGATCGAGAGAGGCAGAAACGCTAAGCGAGAGTGTCACAAAGGCCACCAGGGCCGAGAAGAGGGGCCTGTTGGGGAGGATCATTCTGTCTAGAGAGCTTTTCAAAATCTATGAGTCGGGCTTAGGGATACGTGAAAGGGGGAAAGGTGTGAGGGAACCAGTCCACTGTGATCGGCTAGATGATGTGACGGAAGAGAAAAGATGTGAGGTGGTACGAGACTGCTCTTTATACCTGCATACAAGGGAGTATCAGAAACAATTGATTCACATCCAGAAAGAAGGGGCCATCTCAAAGTCGTGTAACCACAGCTCTGACGTTCGAGAGCCTATCCTGGATTACCACAGGGCAGCACAGAAGGGACCGTCATCAGAATCGATATGGAGAAGAGCCATGAAGAGCCATGAAAATGCGAGCTCGGTGACAAAGCGTAGCCGAAATTTCACCGAAGCGCAACACTTCATGAGGTAGATTGATACCCACGACCGTCTTCTCTAAGAAGTCCGGGCAAAGGGTGGTAGAGTGGGCTTGTCAGCCTTCGGCAGCCAGAAACGGTCAAGTGGGCTTGGCCAAAAAGCACAGCCTCTCAGAGGTCGGGGATCGATCTCCATGCCAATGCTGAGCCACACCGAAGATTGTGACCAAAATGATGTTGCGGACAGATCCACGCATGACGATGGAAGCCTCTCAGAAGCAAGGTGCCCGCACAGACCTCGAAACGCCATACAAAACGCGCTTTTAGCCATTTTTTTGGAGCCCTATTTTTGACATTCCGATTTCACACCAATCTCCTCAACCTCATCCTTCTACCCACCTTTCAACACCTTTCGCCTTGTCGTTCCGCATCCCTCTCTATTACACAGCCGCACTAGCGTGCCTTCTCGTCTCCTTGCACTACACTCCGAAGATCCTCCCCGCAGAAGGCAACATGTCGGTGCTGAAAACGCTCATTATTAACCCACGATCGGGCGTCAAGCCCACTGCGACCCTGTTCTTCCTTCATGGTCTCGGTGACTCCTCAGCCGGCTGGAGCGACGTCGCTCAGATGCTGTCGCAGCGTCCCTCTTTGTCGCATGTCCGATTTGTCCTGCCGAATGCGCCCATCCAACCAGTCACTTTGAACATGGGAATGCCAATGCCGTCTTGGTTCGATAGTAGGTCTGCTTATTCCTGTGGGTGATACCACTCCCACGAGTAATCTTGAGCAGAACACAGATGCTGACCATCGCCTCTTTGTTTTCTAACTGCAGTTCTCGCATTGGACGACCTCTCCGGAGCTGAGGACGAGGCAGGTTTGCTCAAGTCGACAGAGGAGATCAAGAAGCTCATTAAAGCCGAGAACGACGGTACCGCCCAAGGTCTTGATGGACACAAGATCCCCAGTGAACGTATTGTAGTCGGCGGCTTCAGTCAGGGTGGCGCTATCTCGCTGCTCGCCGGTCTCACCAACCCCAATTCGGTAGCGGGTGTTGCTGCGCTTTCGACTTGGTTGCCACTCCGCGCAAAGATCGCTGCTCTCCGCGCACCGACTTCGAACAACCTCAAGGTCTTCCAAGCGCATGGGGATGCGGATCCGGTGGTCAAGTACGAGTATGGTCAGAGGACGGTGGCTTTCTTGAAGAGCGAGTTGGGATTGGCGGAGCAAGATGTGGAATTCCACACGTACCCAAGGATGCCCCATTCGGCATGTCCTGAAGAGGTGAGTAAATAGCTCAAGAGATCACATATTTTTGACGATTGTTGGCACGATTACTGACTTGTTTGTCACTTTTCATAATGAATAGATCCGCGACCTTGCCAATTTCTTGGAGAAGGTTATTCCCAGTAAGTAGATGGAAGTGCAACCTCATAGCAATTGCCCAATCTCAGACACACAGACCTGTACTATAGAGCTAGAGCAGTGCAAGGAGACATGTCGAGATGCGTTTCCATTGATCAAGGGAGTCTGGCGTGAGGCGATGGCATTGTGACTCTAAGCGCCGTCGATAGTGATCATGATCTTACCAACGTTTTTGTTGGCCTCCATCTCGTCATGCGCCTCCTTGATATCCTTCCAATCGTACACCTTGTGGATGACCAACTTGCTTCCCTCGGTGTTCTTGTGGTCAGAGCTACCAGAGATCAACCTCTCCAAACCCTTTTCCTTCACGAAGCCTTGAACTAAGTCGCTCTGGTACTCGACCGACCTTGAGCGCAGGGTGCTTCCCTCGATCCTCAGCCTCTTGAACAAGATCTGAGCAATGACAGTCTCCTTAATCTTAGCACCGCCCATGAAGGCGAGCATGACCATTCTTCCGTCCCTCTTCAAGCTCTGCAGATTACCGTTGAAGTAAGGCGCACCGATGAAGTCGACGATCACGTCGACCGATCCTGCGGGGCCTTTAGCGCCAGTGTGGGCGGCGAGCTCCTCGGACCAATCTCCCGCTTTGTAGTTGAATCCCTTGTCGGCACCGATGCTTTGGCAGAAATCGATCTTCCCCTGACTTCCGGCAGTGATGTAAATCTTCCCGGCGCCAAATGCTTTTGCGAGCTGAATGGCGGCGAGACCGACACCAGAGGCGCCAGCGTGGATGAGCACATTTTCGCCCTTTTGCATGTTGGCGATCACCCTCAATGCCTGAAAGGCGGTGAGGTAGTTCTCGGGAATGGCGGCGGCTTGGACCCAGTCGAGCTCGCTTGGCTTCTCGAGAATCATACGCGCGGGGACTTTGATGTATTCCGCATACGCTCCACCGACGGCAAGACCGAAGACTTCCTGGCCTTCTTTCCACTGGATGTCCTTGAGGTTTTTGGTAGCAACAATGTGGCCGGAGAACTCGACGCCCATGATGGTGGGTGCGTGAGGTGGGAGAGGGTATTGACCCTCACGCTGCATGATATCCATGCGGTTGAGACCGAAAGCTTTGATCTTGACGAGGACTTCGTCATCACCAAGCTCAGGAACGGGAGCTTCGCCCATGTACAGGTTCTCCGAAGGACCTTTGCCATTCTTGACGAGGATAGCCTTCATCGAGCTAGGGATTTGAGTGGACATCTTGCGAGAGTTGTGTCCGAGTCGGACGGATGCAGAAGGAAGAGTTCGAGGATTTGCGATGGATCGCTGTGAAGAAGTGTTGAGCGCGCGTCTCGAAAGCAGCGAGGCTTGAGTGGATGTGCGAGATGGGAAGCGTTTGAAGATGGTAGATAGAGCGATCTTATAGGTTCGAGAAGCAGCGATGGGGAGGCTTGACATGCTGTGACGCAAGAAGATACCGGAAATTCTGCCGACAGTAATGGATCGGCTATGCTACAATATGTCCGAGCTGGATAGCCGCAGTAGAACATGCACCTTGGTGTCAGTCTTGCAAGTCGGTCCGGTAGCGTTCAAAGGCGGGAATGAAAGGTTTCGTTTGCTCACCGTTCTGCGAACAATAATGTCAATCAATTCGAAGCTGAAGGAAGATTGAGAACTTCGGGCTTCTGGCGATGATGAGGAAGCGTAAGATGCCGGGTCTCGTGTGAGAAGCATGCCCGGCGGCAGTCACCGAGCACGGACGCTCAAAAACTCCACTTTGTTCTACTTCCCGGCTCTGATAGCAATCTAACAGTGGCCACTATCGACTGATCTAACAAAAAAGCATAAAAGATCGGCATTAGGGTCTAACAGGTAGAGAAAATTGCCTGCACATTGAGGTCATGTTCCTGATCGTAATTTGATTCGTGCCTGGCCGGTCAACACCTCGAACTTCATCGACGACATTCACCATGCGATCCCATTGTTCCTGCCGAAAATTTTTTCGGCACCATAGTGTGCCGGCCGTCCTTTGTGTGCAGCTCAAACATACGAGAGCCGGCACATCATCATGTGTCTTGCTTGACCTAGCCTCATGCGTTGCCCCATATGGGGCGGGCGGAGAACAATGAGGATCTGACTCTTACCACCGATTCTTCCCGAATCAGAGTGGTTCCAACGCTGTGTTCCATGCATGTTTCCATCATGCAAATGGCATTGTCTTGTCATACTTGGCGTAGAAAGTGATTACTCTGTTTCGAACTAGTCCCTTGTGGTGCTACCGGACAGGGTCTTGCCGCTGACCTTGAGGTGTGCCTTGAACGTCCGAAACGATGATGACGACACGACATGGTGATATTGTACCTGCTCGATGCAAACGCTGAAACGTGTAGTCGATGAAACTTAGTGTTCTCGTATAAGATTGCGACTGTGCACAAATGAAAATTTGCGTGTCAACCCTCAACTCACTGACACATAATCATCATCGTACAGTAACTGATTTGTTGTCTGCGTCTCGCGGTCCACTTTCCGTCGCAAGGCCATTCAAATTGCTCCTCTCTATGCAGAGATGCCCTAACGGAGGCAGCCAGCCGAATCTCCGCCACAGCTGGCTCTTGACGAGCTTAGTACCAAAGTCAGATGAGCTGGCAGTGTTAGTCATGGCACTACGAGTGCTTCCGTCGGTTCGACTGTCCGAAATCTTGGGCGGCGCTCGAAGTGAAGGTCAGCGAGAAACACTTTTTTCAGAAACACAAGAAATAGCATGGGCTGCAGAGATTGACCGATGTCTCCGAAGCTCGATGAGAGAGCACAGCGATTCTGTAACTTGCATCGATCTTGGCCCTGACTTTCGAATTTTCTAACTTTGAGATGTTAAGAGTGAACAACACGGCAAGTCCGCGGGGCATAATCCGAGAAAGTCGTGAGGCGGACGTTTCCGCTAAGGCTCGTCCACTGCTTTCAGCAGAGTATGTTCCTGACGCCCAATGCTTGCCGCTTTCGTCTAAACCCGCAACCTCAGCCGCAGCCGCAAGCTATAGAATGCTTCTACCCGCGCTTACTTTGCCGACATCTAAGCCACTGTGCCGGGAGCGGCGGATGCTTGTTAGCGAAAGCTTGTTGGCAACAAGTCAAGTCAAATCGAGTCTCGACTTCTTGGCAGATCTGGAATGTCGATCAGTCAGGTCAACAGGAACGGGGCCGGGGCTCGGGCTGGTTTCTCGGATTGCGGAAGAGGGGCCTAGCTCACGGCCAAGCAGACGGATGCGACCACTAGGCAAAGAGGAGTTAGAGCGCTTCTCAGCTGATCTTGGCAGAGCATGATGCCAAGGATCAACGTGCATTGTGCTGTGCGGCCGCAATGCAAGCAGACAGTTCCGATGATAGAGTTAGCTTTTGCGCGGTACGCTGTGGTCCGCACCGCAAGCGTCTGAAGACTAGCAACTGAGTTCTATGCATCGGAAAAACGCATCAGAACGCCTCGTTGAGAGAGAGAGAGAAGTTGAAGGGAGCGCTTGTACCCTGAGTTGTACCTTGAGTGCTGCACATCAGTAGAGTGGAGTCGAGAGCCAGCCTGTGGTGGATGATTGCTCAAGCGAGGACAAAATCGAAAATTGTTCGGACCCCGCAAAACGAGTCCAGGCTTGCCAATGGCACAAGCGAACCTGTCAAACTCTGTGTTATCCGCATTCAGCATGTTTTCCTCTCTATCGCCAAGTTAAAATTCGAATTGCTCGAAGAGGCGCGTAAAAAGAGAGTCTAAACTCAGAGCCGAGAGTTGGAAAATAAGCGCCTGCCTGCAGATTTTGTGCCTAAATCCAGAATCAAATACAGGTATTTCTGGATTTATGAAAAATTCACTAACTGCAATTTGTCTCGCTCCTGATCAGATTGTGCAAGTCCTCAAGCCGAAAATTTCAATAAAAATGCACAGATGATATGAAAATCCACTTTTCGAACAAATCGCAGCAGCCAAACACGTAGCCTTCAAAATGCCACTCTGCTCACACTTTACTGTGGCTTTCGGCTTTTGAGCTAAAACATGGCGGCCCCTCTTCCTCTTCATGTGTAGAGCCAGAATTGTTGACTGATGAATGAATTCATTGTGCTTGCTTTCTCCCAAGTATCGTTCGGGAGGGTTGTTGGTTCTGTCTGCTGCTGCTCCAGTCTGCTGGTGCTCCATGGTTTACGGAGGTTGGCAAGCAGCAGGAGTGTCGAGACTCGTGTCTCAGACATCAATGACGACTGCAAAATGCCCGAACACTGCTTTTGTTCTCCATCTGCCTTTGCTACCAAGAGCATGCCCGCTCCACGCCTCACAGTATTGACCGCACGATTCTGCTTTGGCTGTCAGATAATGAAGACTTTTCGACTCCGATTACGTTTTCATGTTTCTCCTCAGTGCAGGTTGCATGACTTTTCCCGCGGTCAAGCTGTCAAGGCGCTGCTCACTGTGTTCGCGTGTGACTCTGGACTCTCCGCCCTGCATCGATTACTATACTCATTGTTCTGCATGCAGGCCTGCCGACAAAAGCTTGGTAAATACAATGACTGATGCTCCCCAATATCTTGACTCGCATGCGTATCTTGCCCAGCTACATTGTCCTCGTCACTTCTCCGCCGCAGCAAAACCATTGTCACGGCGAGCCGTATGCCGGGTAATGATCTTGTTGATTGATCGAATTGACGTCGAAGCTTCTCTACCCTGTTTGTTTTCCACGGATGATTCCACTCTGGACGTTTCAACTGAGATCGCCGTCATTGTTCTCACTGTGTCGGATTGCCTACACCGCATGCTGATTATTCTCCGCTTGCAGACTGTGCTCAGGTCTCGACAGCGGCTGATTTCTGTCTTGGTATCCTGGACCTGGGCTGCTTCGGATCGACAGGTTGACGGTTCAAGTGCTTGGAGGATTGTACCTGGCCCGGTGATCCGTCGGCCTCGTCTACCTTTGCTTGTCCAGATTCTCTTGGCTTTCCGGGCTGCGACCTTCAGAGACATGTGTCTCACTACTCGACACGCCGCCCAGTCACAACAAATTATTCAATCTCCGCTTGTGCTGCCCTCGGCAGCTGCTTTGCTCCACCTGACTCACTTCGACCCCCGCTCTTACATTGCTCGCTCAGCCTTCGGTGTATGTGTTCAGAAAGCTCATTCCGCTAGACGAGACTTCGCCGCGAGGCGCCGACTGGATCCGGTTGATCGACACTGTGCTCGCTGTCAAGGACCGCCCGAATACACTGCTACGAGATCGCTGCCTGGACCCATCCCGCGACGTTTGAGTCAAGATAGGTTGATTGTGTCAGAAGCCTTTCGAGCACAAATGCTCCGACGAGCATCTTGACAACCCGTGAATCGAGAACGGATCTTAATATATAACCTCTTCATCGTACACTAGCTCCGCCCCGGATCTCCCTTCGTCCATCTCTATATCTACGCGCTCCCTAAACACCACCGTTGTAGCCTGCGCTTCCTGACTATACAGGATGACGAGCTTGTCACTTCTCTTCTCTGGTCACCAGCAATCCAGCTCAGCATCATGTTCTTCTTCATCATCACGTCGACCAGACTACCGCAGGTCGTCCACCTTTTCGCAGCTCTCCAGCTACTCTCGTGACAGCTGGTGCTCCACTGCCGAGTCCGAAGTTTCTGTTTCCTCGACGACCCAGGGTCACATTTCTCACGACCAGGACTCGTTCGACAAACTTGTGCTTGCCAGCGTGGCCAAGAACGCTGTCTTTGGCTCTACATCGCCACGAAAGAACCGATCTGTCGGCGCTCGTTCTTCCACTGAATCTGCCCGCTCTTGGACGTCTTCCACCTCGTCGATGCGTTCTCCCATCACACCAGAGTCTTTGCTCTTTCCCCACCGCGAGCACGAGGTGACCAAGACGCCCACCGTGGCCACCATCGCTTTGCCTTCAGTGGCGGAAGTGCCCAAGCCAAGACGCCCTCGCATGTCGAGGCTCGTGTCTGACGAGATTCAGTACATCGGTCGCTCGCTCGATGTTCCGGTGTCTGAGGATGCCCACCAGGAGCTCACCACTAGCATTCAGCGCTCCGCCTCCACAGCCTCGCGAGCATCTAACAGCGACTCTCGCTTCAGTACCTGGGGCGGCAAGGACGGTCTCATGCTTGCTATGGACGAACTTGAGCAGGAACTCGCTCGCACCATGGCTACTCTTTCCGCCAACAACACTCCCGTCTCGAGCATCTCCAAGGCGCGAGCCAAGTCGATGCGCCGCCCTCATACTGCTGACAAGGTCATCGCTGTCGATTCGGCCAAAACTTTCCCTTTGGCTGCTATTTCGTCCAGTGCTTCGCCTGAGTCGCGCTCGCGTTTCCAGCGCGAGTCCTGGATGTCGACTCGCAGCGACGAAGAGGAAATCGTCGGCAACCCCATCCGATTCTCTGCATCGGATCTCACCCTCCTATCAGAGGCAATGGAGACTTGCAAGTCATCGACTCGCCCAGTGTCCCAGGTTTCGATTGCTTCGAGCAGCTCGAGCCGTGCAGACGTCGACAGCCCTTCGATGCCTACTCTTGTCTTTGATGGCCGCTACTCTGGCTCCTCGACTTCTTCCTCGGGCCGCGATTCTTTCCAGGAGGCACCTAGCCGTCCGGATAGCTTCGTGACTGCAGACAATGGGCACGTCCCCGTTCGCAAGCTTGTGCGAGCCCAACGACCCGGTACCGCTCGCGAGTCTTCCAAGCGCTCCGCAGGCTCGCTCTACAGCATTGTCAAGGCCTCCCGCTCGGTGCCCTCTCTGACTTCGGAACCTCCTCAGCTTCCTCTTCCTCCGCTTCCTAGCTTGCCATCGAATCTGGCTCGGATTCTCTCCGAGACCCCTCCCACTCGCCCCACCAAATCCTCCGCTAGAAACCACAGTCCCGCCCCCTCCATGGAGAAGCCCCTCCCTCGTCTGCCGTGCTAATTAGTCACCTACTTACACTATACTGTATCTTTACTTGCATAATTTTTTTCTCATTCTGCATTTCACATGTTTGGGGATACCTCTAATTTTACTGCAAGGTCAGCAGTGCAATCCATACCCTTAATCGTCACCCTATCTTGGATGCTGTGTGTCTTGGAGTGTGTTAAGCGAAAAGGTTATACAAGGTTGTTGTTGCGGCGGCGGGCCAAATCCGAGTTACGCGAGTCAGAGTCGTGGGAGAGATAGGCGGCTGGGCTTTGGGGAGGGGAAGGTCTTTGTTCCTGCGTGGATGCAGTTGCCAATCATACAGTGCGAGTGGAGAGGTCCGGTTTTGAAAGGAGCGGAGAGGCGCTTGTGCAGGGCGATCCGTACCGTTGGCCATCTGCCGCCAATCAGGGCTCGAGATCAGCAGCAACGCAAAAGCGGTGGACCATCTGCAAGACTGAACCGTCTGTCTCCGCTTGCAGCTTATTTCCTCCAAAACCCATTTGGAGTTGGAGCGCCATCTCAACCTCGGTTGCAGACGAGCCGCGTGAATCCACAACGAGACAGGTTGCAACTCCGAACTTGCCTATCGTCTTTGTCACTCATACATTTCCTAGATGGACGAATGATACTTTGAGTGGGTGAAACCAGTCACATTGCCGATGCAAAGCTTCGCCGACCATCCCACACTACTCAGCATTGTGTTTGGTCGGTGAAGACGATAGGGTCGAGGGGGAAAAGGATGCGATTCGCAAATCCGCAATGTCCATCACCTGTCAAAAAGACAAAGTCGGAAAAAGCAAACGGAAAGGAAAGGAAAGGAAAGAGGCGTACTGTATTCGATGCAGGGTAGAATTTCAAATCTTGTTGAGCGCCACGTCCCTGAGAGAACGCCGAAGAATCCTCTCCTCTTGTGCCTCGAATTGTAATTGAAAAGGGGATGAACTGATATTCGAACGCCTGCTCCGAAACATGCAGCCAGCCAGCCAGCCAGCCAGCCAGCCTTTTCTCGATCCACTGGCCCCCTCTCCTCGGCCGTGCTGCGTTTCTAGACTCACCCAGGCAACACAGACAGTGAGTGGTGACACCTCGGCATGGAAAGCCACAAACGTTTGTACAGGCTTTGGTAAGTGGTACCCGATGATTCTCCTCCAGATGTCGATGTGAGGCGCCACAGATCTGGGAAATGAGCATATGCCACGGCGATTGCTGGACACATCGATAGAATACAACCAACATGATACGATCCAAGATCTACTTGGGTGGTTGCGAAGAGTCGTGCTAGTCAGCATTTTTCCTGGACGATCCAAGCCAGGCTTGAATTCGTTGTAGTACATCGAGATCGGTTGCAGGTTGGCGCACAAACCTAAACGAGTCATATCAAAGAATACATTCAGTAGCCTATACTGAGCTATGAGATGCTCCGTGATCATAGCTACGCCATATGCTTTGTGCGACTTACCAAAAGTGATCGCGGACGAAACTTCTCTGTGTAGCAACGGCTGCGCTTGCTCCAAAGGAGTCCCTTGAGCCATGATTGGGTACAGTGGAAGCAACTAGGAACCCGGCAGGCTGAGGCTCTGACATCAACATTGGAAGGTTTGGCATAGAAGCACAACGCGGGAGTAATCTCATCTGCCAGACCACGGGGGGACAACCTAACATTCCATGCTCTTTTTCAATGCAACGCACTGCGATCTTTATACCGTATGATCATCGAGCTCATGTCTTCCTCACTGCTCGGACACGTTGGATTCAAGTACACGGTTGATTCGGCTTTGGTATCTACATTGTTTCCAGTTCAGTTGACATTGACAATACGTTCTCTGCTACGACCTTACTCCATGTTAGCGGCGACCTTCTCCGTCGCCCTACCGTTTCCAAAGATCCAGTTCCACAAGCCGGTCGACTCGGCCTTCTGAGTACCCTCCACCTTCCTCGCTCCCTGGTGCAATTTGTCACCCGCATAGTCCAGCCCGTCCGCCGTCTTGGCCTTCAAGCTCTCATACCCACTGTCAGCCTTGTCCTTGAGGTTGTAGAATCCCTCCCTGCCTTCCTCCTTGAGGTTCTTGTATCCCTGCTGAGTCTGGTTGCGCAAGTAGTTGTATTCGCTCTCAGCCTGGTTGCGCGCCTCCTTAGCCTTGGCGTCCAAATCCGACTTCCACTCGCGACCGGTCTCCTTGAGCTTGCTGTACTCTCCGTTGAGATCACGCGAGTCCGAGTTGAGGCGATCGCGAGTTTCGCCAGCACGAACTTCGGCGTTGTACTGAGCGGCAAGAATCTTCTGCTGAGCATTGTGCTCGACCTGATCGCGGTAAGATTGAGCACGAATGTGGGCGTCGTCGGCAACATCTTGGGCTTTCGACTTGACGTTGAACCAGCCTTGCTTGGCTTCGTTCTTGGCATCTTCGGCCTTCTGCTCGGCAGTCGACTTGGTGGAGAACCAGGAAGATTTGGCATCCTCCTTGGCCTCGTGAGCCTTGTCCTTGGCGGAGAACCAGCCGGATTTGGCGTTAGCGGCGGCCTCATCAGCCTTTTGCTCAGCGGCGGATTTGGTGGAGAAGAAGCTGGACTTGGCCTGCTCCTTAGCGTCCTCGGCCTTGTCTTTGGCAGTGAACCATCCCGACTTGGCGTTGGCAGCAGCTTCGTCAGCTTTCTGTTCGGCAGCAGATTTGGTGGAGAACCACGATGCCTTGGCATCTTCCTTAGCCTCGGCTGCCTTGTCCTTCGCGCTGAACCAGCCCGACTTAGCTTGAGCAGCAGCCTCATCAGCCTTCTGCTCGGCCGCCGACTTGGTTGAGAAGAAGCCCGACTTTGCGTTTTCCTTGGCCTCCTCAGCCTTGTCCTTGGCCGTGAACCAACCAGACTTGGCTTGAGCGGCGGCCTCGTCAGCCTTTTGTTCAGCTGCCGACTTGGTTGAGAACCAACCAGACTTGGCCTGCTCCTTAGCATCCTCAGCAGCATCCTTAGCAGCGAACCAACCCTGCTTTGCCTTATCGGCCGCCTCATCCGCTTTCTGTTCGGCCGTGTTTTTCGCAGAGAACCATCCACTCTTGGCCTGCTCCTTAGCATCCTCCGCCTTATCTTTGGCCGCGAACCATCCGCTCTTGGCCTGCTCCTTGGCCTCCTCGGCCTTTTGCTCAGCAGCGCTCTTGGTGGAGAACCAGCCGGACTTGGCATCGTCCTTTACGTTCTCTGCCTTCCTCTCAGCGCTGTTCACAGCATCCTCGCCACTGCCTTTAGCATTCCTCCAAGCACCCTTGACTTCACTCTTGGCGTCGTAGTACTTGTTCTCGACATTGTGCTTGGCATCCTCGAGCCTGTGTTCGGCACGCTCGACTTTGTCGTTGACATTGTTGCGAAGGTTCTGAATCTCCTGCGAGACGGTGCCGTAGGGGACAGAGCCGGGGATTTTGTTGAGATCGTTGTGCTTCAGGTCGGTTCCGGGGCGGGAGATGGGGCCAGAGACGCCACGAGCGGCGGATGAGCCGAGAGGAGGGCGCTCGTGAAGCTCAGTAGTAGCGTTGGGGTGCTGCTTGAGGTCGGGAAGAGCGGTGGAGCCAGGAGGGCCAGGAACGAAGGTTCCATTGGTGTCCTTTGCGTACTGCTGAAGAATGGGGTCGAAGACGTAGTAGCCGATACCAACGCCCACGGCGGAGGCTCCGAGGAGGGGCAGCACTCGTTGACGGAAAGCCATCTTGACGATTGAAAGGAAGATAGGTGAGGATTAGGTGAAGGGATCCCGCTTGCTAAGGTAGTGGGAGTTGGAAAGATGATGATAGTAAGGAAGGATGAAAGGAAAAGATGAAGACGGTATATCAAAGCTTGTCCAAGACGACGGCTGCTAGCTTAGCCTCCTTCGTAAGGGTCACAAGAAGAGAGGAGGAGCGTGGGAGGGAGAAGCATGCAAGCGGACTCAGCAAGGCAAAGCAGTAGAGAGTCATTCCGACGACGTTCCATACTGACGTATGTGTTGGCGATTTTCATTTCCTAGCGAGGGTCCCACGCTCAACTCTTCGGGCTCGTTTCCGTGCAGCCATGATCAAGCGATTCTGGGGAAGCGAGCTGCCAAAACCGACTGATGTGGTTGGGGTGTGAGCGAGCCAGTTTCCAAAAACAGCATCTTGGCAACGGCAGATCCGAGTGTGGTTTTGTGCTTTAAACCTCCACTTCCAGCTGATGACGCCAATTTGCATCACGTTGTACCACGAATGTGATTGGAATGCAATCCAAAATCAGAGATCATACTCGCACGGTTGGAAGTTTTCGCTCGACCCTGACCTTCCTACTTGGACCCTGAAGACTCAAACCTTCTTGTTCTGTGCACTTGCGTATCAGCCACTGTAGATCGATTCGATTGACAGGCATGAGGATCAACAAGAACACAGTGCTTGTCGGGGAACGAGTGGTGCTCGTGCCGTACCGCAAGCAACATGTTCCACGTTATCATGAGTGGATGAAGGATCCGCTCATTCAGGAGCAGACCGCGTCGGAGCCGCTGTCGCTTGAGGAGGAGTATGAGATGCAGCAGTCGTGGGCGGTCGATCAAGACAAGCTCACTTTTATCATCCTCTCAAAGCCAGCGGTGGACGATATAGCCGTCAGCGAGGAAACAAAGGCAGAAGAGCTAGTGCAACAGTGCAAGATGGTCGGTGATGTGAACGTCTTCTTCAACGCTCGGCACGAGGATGAGGATGAGGATGAGGACGAGGAGGAGCAGGAAGCGGCTGCCAAGGAGAGCAATTTATTCGACGCCGAATGCGAGATCATGATTGCAGGTCAGTCCAGTCCAGACTCTATGAATTTCTCTTCAGGCTTGCTCGACACTGACAACCATCACTCCTTGTAGAACAAAGCCACCGCCGTAAAGGCATCGCACGTGAAGCATTGCAGATGATGTTCGCCTTCGTCACATCAAAGCCAACACCAATAGCCGAGACACAACCAGCTAGAGTCGTAGATTCGCCAAGCAAGTTCACTGGAGCACACTGCAACCTCCCAATACCTACCCACTGGCTCACATGCAAGATCTCCCTAACCAACGCACCCTCCATCTCGCTTTTCGAGTCGCTCGGCTTTACACGTCAAAAAGTCAGCCAGGTCTGGCAGGAGGTCGAGATGCGTCTGACCTCTGTCCCTTCAAATACAGATTGGAACACATCACTTCGGAAAGTTCTCTTTTGGGCAGACGAATAGCCCTTCCGAATCTATTTTCGAGAAGATGTCACCGAAATGCTAATGTACACTAGTCCACTGCGTGCGATTGGTGATCGCAGTCAACTCGTCTGTGGTAAGATCGAGCCCATGCTGAGCCTTGAGATGGCGACGGAGGTCGTAGAGACGCTTGAAGCGATGCTCGCACACTGCGCCGCCCGCCTCTACAGCGTTCTCCTCTTCCGGCGAGCGAAGTGCAGGATCTAGCATCTGCTGATCCAGCTCCCGACCGATGTTGGTCCATGGGCAAGCAAAGATGCGATCTCGAGTCGTACGACGTCGCTTTGCGGTCGCGTCTCCTTTTTCGCTGGCTGGACGCTTGATGGAGACGTCGGTCGAACCAGTCACGGCCGTGGAGTAGCCTTGTCCAGTGAGCAAGTCAAGCAAGCGAGGCTTGAGGGATGGGTCGACCAGAAGTGCAGGCTCGATGGTCGGACTGACCTTCTTGCGTCGCTTCGTATCTGGTTCTGTCTCTGATGAAGAGCGCGATTCGTCTTCATCAGCGCTATCGGCCGTTGGCGTAGACGTGCCGGAGCTATTCTCCTCTTCACCTGCGTCATCCGCCTGATCAGATGAGGTAGAGAAACGCAGCCTGCTCCCACCACTACCAACCGTCTGTTCAGGTGACGATCTAGGAGTTCCAGTACAGATCCTTCTGTGCCTCGAAACCAGATGCTTGTGCGCAAACCTTTTTCCACAGTCCGGACACTCAAACGGTCGTTCACCCATATGAGCAGTCCTGACGTGGATAGACAGGCTTGACTTACGGGTGAAAACTTTGCTGCAACCGTTCCATGTGCACGGATGAACCGCGCATGGATCTCGTAGACTTGTGACGGAAGTCGCGATGCTGCCGGGTCGAGCGGATGCAGTCTTTCCTGACAGTGATGAAACAATGCTGAGAGCTGGCGAGCTGAGGTCACGAAAGACGCCACCGCGGCGAGGTCGAGTTGCGTGCAGCTGAGCTGCTTTGCGTACGAGCTGCTCTTCCGTCAGAGGTGGAGTGTTGGTGGTCGGAGGAATTGCATTGGCGGCACGTTCTGGTATCGACAAGGGATCCGCATTCTCTTCATCCTCGGATGCGGACCTGTAGCTATCGTCAGACAGCTCGGCTCGCAGATGGTTCAGATCTTGCTCCTGACCTCCTTCCAGCATCTTTGCTTCCAGCTCTAGTCGAAGTTTGCGATTCTCGTGCCTGCGATAGTGCGCCCTAAGATTGTCTTGACGCTGAAACTGCTTGCCGCAGCCAGGCCATGGACAGATGGGTGGATGCGCCTCTTTCATATGAGCTTGTAGGGCAGACCATGTCGGGAAGGTGTATACGAAAGGTCTTTTGGCACTGCTGTCGCCCTCTTGCGGTTGACCGTGATCCATCGAGCATGTATATCTGCCATCCTGATGTGTACGATAGTGTGTCTTGCGCTTCGAGTTGGTTGGAAATCGTTTGTCGCAGCCGCGGTATTGACACTGAAATGGCAGCACTGTTGCAGAGTCCATCAGGCCTCCTTCTTCCTGTACGTCCGCAGCACCAACATCAACACTATGATAATCGCGTACATGCAGCCGCAACTGCTTCCGCTTGTGAAAAGTCATGTCGCAACCCGGCTCAGTACACGGATAGTCTTGTGCACTGTTGGCTGTGACGGACGAGAGATAGTCAGCGTGACAAGCCTGCACATGATTTTTCAGCTGACTTGCGGTCCAAAACTTGAGTGTACAGTCCTCTGCATCGCAGGCGAACGCCTTGTCGGATGGATCCTGATGTCGACGCTGATGAGCCTTGAGGTGCTCATTTCGCATGTAGCTGGCGCCACATCCTGGGTGGTCGCAGACGAAGGGACGTTCACCAGTATGGCTGCGAAGATGCTGTACTAGCTTCGATGCCTTGGTGTAGCTTTTGCTGCAACCATCGAAGGGGCAGCGGTGGATGCCGTCGTCGGGTCTGCTGCTTGGCCCAGCTACAGGTCCTTGGGAGATTGTTGACATTGGCGCGCTTGGCATGTCCGCTGCAGCCGCCGTCATAATGTCTCGTTAGTTCGGTGTTGATAGCATTTGGGTATGTCTACGAGTATGGTCAAGCGGATGGTGTCCTGGGTTGGTGATAAGGTGGGGCAGGAACACAAAGAAGAAGAGAAAAAGAAGGCTGAAAGCACTTTTGCGTCCGTGAAATTTTAGAGTTGCATGCCTCCACCCTTGAAAAACGCCGCATCCGCATGTTTCGCTTTGGACCCTTGATCTTGTCACAGTCTATGCAGCAGCTCACTTTCATTCTTCTCAACTCCAGCATCATCGAGCTCCGAAGACCCTGCTTTCGGCTTTACAGCCAGCAAAAAGACTGTCATGGCATTCAGCTCCTTCCGTCATCAAGTCAGGCTGGACAGGGCGTAGATTTGTCCAGCCGCTAATACAATTGCGACCATGTCGTCTTGCGACAGCGCAGCAAAAGGACTTTACGCATCGGAGCCTTTCGATCCCTCAACCTTGACGCTCGATCGTCGAACGAGCAAACTACAGCAGCTCGCATCACTGAGAGACCGCTGCAACAATGCAGTAGGGGTCCTCACCATCGATCACGAAGTTGACCAGATCCGTAACGCGATTCGAGACAAGGCTCTTGACGAAGACTTCTCTGTCGCTCTCAGGGAGCGATGGCAGACCTGGTCGCGGAACGCCAAGCCCTTCCGCTCAGATTTGGCATCTTCCGCCGCATCTGAGCTTGCACCACCTTCAGATTCGGAGAGCGAGGATCAGGTCGATTCTACGCTGGAAGATCAGACGGAGCAAGAAGAAGCAGAAGGCTCGCGAACCAGGAAGCGCAAGAGAGCTTTCCGGGCTAAGGAGATCAGGGTCAAGGTCGGCGATACAGAGCTCGATGTCACTGAAAGCTGGGATCAAATTCGTCAAGAACGAGAGGCACGACTTGTTGAGCTAGATGCCGCTTTGCCAAAAGCATTCCGCTACAGCGAACGCCAGCTGCAGGTGTACGTTCATCGTCTTAAGCCCAAGTACATCAATTCGCTTGACCGACCATTCGCAGTATCAGACCTTCACCGGCTCTTGCGTCAGTCGCATAGCAGCGAACATCGACCCGAAACAAATTTGTCCAGTGCCAGGCCACAAATTCTTGCTTTACCCGCGCCCAACATTTTCACCATCTCGTTCTTCAGCGCAAGCCTTGACCTCAGCAATGGTGATGCAACCAAGGGTGGCCCAACCGCTTCCTCATCAGAGGTGGACGGCGACAGGGACGACTATGCCAAGCGCATCTGTGGCGATGGACTTGCCGGGATGAAGCGGACGCAGACTGTAGAGCTTCTTTCGACTCACACATTGGACGATCTGCAAACCTCGCTCTACTGCTGGTCGGACGAGCAGCCAGAGCGGCAGGGGTGGCACAAGCGACTCAGCAGGTATATGACTCGATCTCGCCCGCAGCAAGGTGAAGGCCTAGGCTTCGACGGTGAAGACAAAGAAACCGTGGACGAGGATGACCAAGATGTCCGCTTCGCACGTTTTACGGGTGAGCGGAGGCAGACAGATACTGCCATAGTCGTCGAAGACAAGCTGTACGGCAAAGGTTTTCGACATGGAGATACTGCCTATGAAGCTGACTATATCACACTTCTCGAGGACTGGAAGAGAGCTTCAGGCCGAACAGACGCCACTTCAGGCTGGAAGGAGATGGGCGGCGATCTGAGCATCCGCCTCGACCAGCTCAAGAACATCCGCGTCGGGCAGCCCTACTGGCTGCTGCATCAGGGCGATTGCGCTCATTGCTTCATCATTGAGCAAGTCCGCGCTCTGCGGCCGGACGATCAGCCGGTACGTGGGAACGTGTCCACTCTCGGGATCGAGAGCGCTCCGAAAGGCACGATCACCGTCCCCTTTCCTCGCGTCACATGGCTATCCACCTCAGCCATGCTTCGATTCAGCGCCGACAATATGGACGAACATAGCATCGGCCATCGCATCCTACATTGGGAAGGCAATCTTCCTTACCTTCCTGCCAACATGGGACTGGATGGCAAAGTAGCGGAGGACGAAACTGGCAACTCGACTCAGACAAGTGCTTGGCAGATTGCTTTGGGCCGCAGCAAACGTAAGGATGAAGGTCTGCTTCGGAAGAAGCAGGGCAAGTGTTCTGCATGCAGTTTGCGAAAGGCGCAAGTGGGCGTGCTTGGAGGTGATCGAATTCGCTTGCCACTTTCAACCGAAGAAGCCGACGATGAAGGAGAGGCTCAAGGCGAGATGGCTGTTGATGGGCTGGATGACCATCTCGTCACGATTTGCACTCCTTGCGCGGCTCTACTTGGCCTTCCTACCCTCCCATCAGCTGGTGACAGCGAAGCGGGAGTGCAACTCGACTGGGACGGCATCAACAAGCAAAAGACTCGCAAGGCAGGCTGGACTGTCTTTCCCATGTATTGAATCGCATCATCAATTATACCCATCGCGATCCACAAAGTCGGTGTCTCTCACAGCAATCACACACACAACCCTCATATCGCAGGCTAGGGAGGCTGAGAGTGGTGTCGAGATATCATAGAAAACAGTGTGAGGCATCACATCTAAAGTGCGTAGTCAAAAGAACGAGAACATGAGAAAAGGGAAAAGCTGTATAAGATTCGAACCAGGTTCGAAAGAGGTTGATTATCGTACAAAGTCGTTTCGCGCAGCACAATTCGCCTCTGAGGCCCCGAGAGCTACTGCAGAGACATGACGCTTACGCATGCATTTTGGTGAAGAGAGAGGATGCTAGATTGTCGCTTTCTTAGGCGTGGATCTTGGTAACGATACCGGTACCGACAGTCTTACCACCTTCACGAAGGGTGAAACGCGAACCCTCCTCAAGAGCAATGTCGTGAACGAGCTCACCGTCAAGCTCGACATTGTCACCGGGCATGACCATCTTCTCGTCAGCGTCCTGAGTGCCAGGAGGGTGAGTGAGCGAAACAGTAACGTCAGCAGTTCGGATGAAAAGCTGAGGACGGTAGTTGTTCATGAAGGGTGTGTAACGACCACCCTCCTCCTTCTTGAGAATGTAGATCTGAGCAGTGAACTTCTTGACGGGCTTGATGGAGCCAGGGATGACCATGACCTGACCACGCTTAACCTGCTCACGCTTGACACCACGGAGAAGGGCACCCATGTTGTCACCGGCCATACCCTGGTCGAGCTGCTTGTGGAACATCTCGATACCAGTGAGGGTGGTCTTGAAGGTGTTGCCGAGACCGAGGATCTCAACTTCGGCACCCTTGTTGATGGTACCACGCTCGACACGGCCAGTAACGACGGTACCACGACCGGGGATGGAGAAAACATCCTCGACGGGCATGAGGAAAGGCTTCTCGAGGTCACGAGGGGGAAGGTCGAGCCACTTGTCGGTTTCCTCCATGAGCTTGAGGATAGCCTGCGTGCCGACCTCGGGGTCACGGCTCTCGAGAGCAGCAAGGGCGGATCCCGAGACGATGGGAGTGTTCTCACCGTCGAAGCCGTAAGTCGAAAGAAGGTCACGCATCTCCATCTCGACGAGCTCGAGCATCTCAGGGTCGTCAATCTGGTCAACCTTGTTGATGAAGACGACGAGCTTCTTGATACCGACCTGCTTGGCGAGAAGCAAGTGCTCACGGGTCTGGGGCATCTGACCGTCAGGAGCCGAGACGACGATGATGGCACCGTCCATCTGGGCGGCACCGGTGATCATGTTACGAATGTAATCGGCGTGACCAGGGCAGTCGACGTGGGCATAGTGGCGGTTGCCGGTCTCGTACTCGACGTGAGCGGTGGAGATGGTGATACCACGAGCACGCTCCTCGGGAGCCTTGTCGATGGAGGCATAGTCGATGAATTTGCCGGTACCCTGAGCCTCGTGGAGGGTCTTGGTGATAGCGGCGGTGAGGGTGGTCTTTCCGTGGTCGACGTGGCCGATGGTACCAATGTTCATGTGAGGCTTGGTACGCTCGAAC
Source organism: Pseudozyma thailandica (assembly GCA_023212835.1). Lineage (NCBI taxonomy): Eukaryota > Fungi > Basidiomycota > Ustilaginomycetes > Ustilaginales > Ustilaginaceae > Pseudozyma > Pseudozyma thailandica. Next base: position 241,255 of record JALCCH010000001.1, read on the forward strand.
TTGCCGGACTCAGCAGCGTAGGTGCGGACCTGCGAGGCGATAGCAACGCGGGGGAGCTGAGCAGCGCAGACGCGAGCACGACCGGCAAGAGTGGCGGGCGACTTGGTGGAAGGGCGAGTGACGAAGGTGCGGGCGGCGGCAGGAGCAGCAGCAGCAGCAACCGACTTTTGAGCGGCCAGCGACCTGGCGACGGAGCGAGTGGCCTGAGTGCGGAGAAGGCTCATCTTGAAAACACTGAGTGAACAGGTCAAGAAAAGGGTTGATGAGAGTGATAGGGGTTGAGGATGAGGATGAAGTTGAAAAGGAAGAGAGGTAGAATCCGATGCACTAGCCGAACGACGTACAGATTCTTGTCTAAGGTTGCTGGTTGGTTCAACTTTTTTGGTGCAACCAAAATTGGAAGGAAGTGGCCGTGCTCGCCCACAGCCAGCTGAGAAGCAAGCTTTCTCATGCCTCCTGATCATCCACACTCTCGGAAGTCTTCTTTTGCTCCGCGATCCGATTATTTTTCGCACCCTCCCCCAATCCTGCAGCTGAAGGCTTGGTTCGCTCTGTGACAAGGCGACCTTGTTGGTTGCAGCTCAATCCACCAGTGCTCAAGGTCTCAATAAATGAGCTGAGTCGGAAGGTTCAGACTTCATGCTGATCGTATCGTCGGGATGGCTCGGTCTATGTACTGTACATTGACGTTGTGTGTTGCGATACTGAGCAGCACCTCTTCGGAAGGTTACGCAAGACGCTCTGTTCCGCACAAATTTTTGGCGCAGCCTTGAGTCCGCCGCGCAAGAAGAATTCCGAAATGCCAAATTTTCTTCTCACAGGATATAGTCTCTATCGGGTAATCGATGTGAGAAAATGAGCCCGATCTGTAAGAAGAGGTCCGAGCTGGAATCCTGTGCGCGCTCGACATCTCTCTCTCGAGAAATCGCAGCAATTCGACCAAAGAGAACGGACGGGTCTCGGACTGCGCCAACACGGTGGCTCACTTTATGATTCAGGTTGCATCTCTCCACGTCTCTGGTTGCTTTCATCTACACATCGCAAACAGGCTAGTGGTTGAGGTCATCGCCACAACATCTGCAGTCCGCATCGGCTTTCCCATCTCTCTACAGCTCTACTTTTTCGCCGTTCCATCCATTCGCCCCGGCTTCGCAGAACCCAGCAGCTCATCGTTGGACCCAACCGCTCCACATACAGTGGCGGCCTGAAGTTGCTCCATCCCCACATCACGCGAATCAGAACGAGGAACTGCATTCATCATGGACGACCTTGACGTAAAGCGGGAGGACTCGCGGCCACCTCGCAGCGATGAGGAGGACAACAAGCCACGAGTGCAGCATGGCGGCAAGAGGCCCCCTGTCGATCCCTTCGCCGAAGACGACGACGACGACGACAACGTAGACGATCGCGATGAGGACGAAGAGGATGAGGATGACGAAGAAGATGATGATGAGGACGACGACGACGATGAGGAGGAGGACGAGGGTACACGAGGTGGTCGTAGACGTGCCAAGAAGCAGCGCCGCAACCGTTTCCTGGATGTTGAAGCCGAAGTCGACGATGACGAAGAGGATTTGGATGAGGAGGAAGAGGAGCTGGCACGAGAGGATGGCTTCATCGAGGAAGACATTCCTGATGACACAGAAGATGTTCAGCGACGTGCAGCTGCCGACAATCAGCGGCTCGATCGATTCCGAAGGCAAGAGGAGGACACCAACGCCGAAGCGCTCGCAGAAGAGCTGCGTCAACGTTACGGTCGATCCGCTCGCTATGCAGCTCAGTCCGATTATGCAGAGGTACCGCAGCGTCTTCTCATGCCCTCCGTCGAGGATCCCAGTTTGTGGGGCGTACCATGCAAGCCTGGCCGAGAGAGGGACATTGTCATGACCCTCGTTCGCAAGGCCATGGCCGAAAACTTTACTTCCAATCCTATGCGCATCATCTCTGCCTTCTGCCGTGACACCATTCCAGGCAAGATTTACGTCGAGGCAAGGCGTGCTGACGACGTTGTCAAGGCCTGCAACGGCCTTGCAGGTGTCTATGCTCGTCAGACCACAAATCTCCACCTCATTCCCATCTCGGAGATGGCTGACTTGCTCAAGCTTCAAAAGGTTCAGAACGAGATCCAAGTCGGCGGATGGGTCCGTATCAAGCGTGGAAAGTACGCCGGCGATCTTGCCCAGGTTCTCGATGTTTCGGAAAACGGTGAAGAAGTCGGACTCAAGATGGTGCCCCGTATCGACCTCAATCCTAAGGACAGTGGTCTCTATACCGATAGTCTTGGCCGTAAGAGGAAGAAGGGTGCTGGCTCTTCTTCCACCACCGTTGCTTTCCGACCACCACAGCGTTTCTTCAATCCCGAAGAAGTGCAAAAGGCCTACCCCAAGGACACTCCCACCAAGCGTGGAAGCCAGTGGGTCTTCCAGAACGACAGTTACCGTGATGGCTACCTTGAGAAGGATGTCAGGGTCACAGGTATCATTACCGAGAATGTCAACCCTACACTGGACGAGATCACCAAATTCGCAGGCGAGAGCTCGATTGAGGATGGTATGTCTAAGCTCGGCGCTGTTGACCTCAGTCTGATTGCGGATGCGAGCAAGAAGGCGACCGAAGCTCTCATTCAGCCCAAGGATCAGGTCGAAATCTTTGAAGGAGAGCAGGCAGGTGTCTATGGTATTGTCAAGGCGATCAACAACGAAGTCATCACCATTCAGCTCGAACACGAGGACCTCATGGATCAGATTGTCGAGGTGCCCGCACGCAGTGTCCGCAAGCGCTTCACGCCCGGTGACCATATCAAGGTTATGTCGGGCAAGCATGCCGATGAGACCGGTCTCGTTGTCAAGGTAGAGGACAACGTCACCACTTTCTTGTCAGACTTGTCCATGCAGGAGGTATCGGTCTTCAGCAAGGACATCCGACAGGCCGCCGAGGTGGGTTCAGGTGTCAATGTCATCAGCGGCTACGAATTGCACAATCTCGTCCAGCTCGATGCTCAGACGGTCGGAATCATCTTCAACATCGAGCGTGAGAGCTTCAAGGTGCTCGACCAGACCGGACAGGTGGTCACTGTCAAGCCACACCAGATCAGCTCAAAGAAGGACACCACCCGTGCCTTTGCTCTCGACAAAGACGGCAACGAGGTTCGAGCAGGCGACATGGTCAAGGAGGTCGCTGGACCTTTCTCGCGAATGCGTCAAGGTCAGGTTTTGCACATCTACCAGTCCATGATCGTATTCCTGCACAACCGCGAGTACACCGAGAACGGTGGTGTCTTCATCGCTCGCGCTCGTACACTCGAGCCTTTGGCACCCAAGAGCGTCTCGACCAAGGCCAAAAAGGATGGTGGCGATCTGTCTAAGATGAACCCAGCTCTGTCAAACCTTTCCGGCGGTGGTGCCAACGATGTCCGCGTTGAAGGTGTCAGGCGTATGGGTGGACGCGACATGCACAAAGGAAAGAACGTTGCTATCATCAAGGGACCTTACAAGACTTATCGTGGACGCATCACCGAGACTACGGGCAATATGGCTCGTATCGAGCTCACTTCGGTATCTAAGCCCATCACCGTCCAATTGGACTGGTTGGTGGAGAAGGACCCCCTCACAGGTCGCAGCACCAAGCTTACAGGCGGCGGGTCCGGGCCACCGAGGACCGGCGGATACAACGGCATGGGCTCGGGTATGGGTGGCGGCAGCCGAGGCGGAATGTCAAGCAACCCTTACTCGTCAAGTGGCAGCTCGATGGGCGGTGCTGGAGGCGCATACAATCCTTACGGTGGATCGCAACCAATGGCGGCTGCAGGCGGTGGATACGGTGCTTCTAGCAGCGGTGCAGGTGGCTGGGACAGCTACTCCCAGCCCGTGGCTACGACGGCGGCGTCTGGCGGACACTACGGCGGTGCAGGCGGTGTCGGAGGCAGGACACCAGCTTACAACCCATACGCTGGGGATGGAGGAGGCAAGACGCCTGCGTACAACCCATACGGTGATGGTGGAAAGACGCCAGCGTATAATCCCATGGGCGACGGCGGCAAGACGCCTGCGTATAACCCGATGGGTGACGGAGGTCGTACACCAGCATACAATCCTTACGGTGATGGTGGCCGCACTCCAGCCTACTACCCATAAGCTTCTACTCTCTGGTCGTTCTACTATTTTCATACCTCCAAACAGGCGCATTCTCGGAAACTCAGCATCAGTTCTTTTCAACCTTCAAAACACATGCATCTGTTCAGTTTACGAAGTGACATGACATCTATGCTCGGAGTACAAATACAGCTGTGAAAATGTGTAATGACCAACGTCTAGAATTGAGCGCTGTCCTTGAGGTGACGGGTGCGGAAGAGGGCGAGTTCGTCTTCCGTATGTATGCTTTTGACGATCTGAGTCATGAGTGCTGCTGAGCGATGCTGGTCGGCGATGATTTTGGCATCGGGTGAGGGGGTATATGGTATCGAGCAGAGTATGGAGCGCAGGTGTTGGGTTGCGACCTTGAGTGGTGCTTCGAATGCGTTGTAGCGGTCTCGCAGGTTGAGGTACTCTTCAGCCATCTCGGTTGCTGATAGCTCCGCAGATCGTCCAATGCGATCGGTTGGGGAAAGAGATGGTCGGAAGAGCGCCGGGTTCTCCAATAGCGTTTCTCCTACCATGACGCCGCTTGCTCCCGTTGCCGTGATATTGGCGGGGATATCGGCCCAACATCGAACATTGCCGTTGCTCACCACGGCCGTGTCTCCGTTCGGCTGCTCTGCGTTCCGCAGCAGACCCTCGGCTTGCAAAGCTTCTCTGACTTGAACAATCATATCTAAGTCTGCGAGGCCTTTTCTTCGCCTGACAGAAGATGCAAACCTCGGATGAACAGTGACCAAGCTGCTTCCGGCCCTGGCCAGCACAACTGCCAACTCTGGCGTCTGCTCCTTCGGTACTGTCAGTCGGATCTTGGTGGTGATTGGCACATCAACGGCTTGGGCAAGACCAGAGACGATCTCTGCCAGCAGCGGCCAGTTCTGCTTCGGAAGCAAGTAGGCGCCGTAATGTCCTTGTTCCGCGTGCCGTTGTGGGCAGCCTAGATTGAGATCGATGGCGTCGGCACGTGGTGCCACTTTCCTCGCTGCATCTACCAGCTGTTGACTATCGTTGCCAGCTAGCTGTACTATCTGTGGTGCTGGCTGGCCAGCAAGCCCGTGGGTAGAGTCTCTGATCACGTTCTCCGGAGCAGCTTTACCTAGTTCCAGACTCTTGATAAGCGTTTCGAGCATTTCTCGGTCGGAGTTGAGGTCGGGAGCGAGATACATTTGCGTCCAAGTCGAGGTTGCACCATTTAAAACTGTCTGAAGGCGAAACGAGAGGTCGGACTGGCCTACCATGGGAGCTGCGCAGTAAAGGAGGCTCTCGAGCGGAAGCTTGTGATTCACGACCATGGTGTCAAGGCCGGCCACTGGGGACGCCGAGCACGTCCACGTACGATCGACGCCGTGATGTTCAAAGCCGTAGCAGCTCTTCTCGATGTTGTGCCTTCAGCTGTGTCCGTCGAACATCTTGACAGGACCAAGATGTTGGTGACAATGCTTGGTGGTGAGAAGCAGCATGCACTGATAGAGCAGCAAGAAGAAGTGGTGGAGGTAAGCTCAAATTTCAAGGTCACGTGCAGAGACCCTGATTTTGGCGATTGGCGCGCAGCTCAGATTGTCCGAGAGCAACACTCTCCGCTGAGCTGGAGGGCGCGCATATTTTGGCTCAAAGACGGAAAAGCCGATAGCTGACGCGACTCGAGGCATCTCGGGCGCGTTTTCGTGAGACCAACACACATGGCGAAAGAACTCAGCCATCTGCAACTGAGAGCCTATCACCACCATCACCATCACTATCTCATCACCGTGATCTCTTCGTCTTCATATTCAGCTCTCCACAGTCACACTTGCCTGGATACCCCGACACTGTGGCAGCGCGCAGTCCCACCGTCACTCGAGGCGCGCTTGAATCGCCAACATGCCGTCTCCTCTCAAACCACGACGATCACCGCGATCAAGAATGTCGCTCGCTGGAACAGGATCGGGTGGCGTCCCTCTGGGAGGCTCGTCCATGACCACCAAGTCATCTCAAGCTGATGTGTCCGCTAAGGAGAACAACAGATCTGCGAGAATCTCGACGTCAACAAAGGATGATACCATGAAGGCAGCAAAGGAGAAGGCTACTTCCAAGAAGCGTGCCGCATCCGTCGGCGGTGCTGAGCTCGATACATTGCTCAAAGAGTCCAACACAAAAGCCAACACTGTCAACATGTCAACGAGCAGACGTAATGCTCCAGCACCACGAAAGAGCGCCATTCGACAAGTGCCCCAAGTCTTCCTCAGTCCGACCGGTCTCGTACCAAGCCCAGAGTCCAGGAAGGGCCTCTCCATGCCCTCGCTCACCGAACAGATTGCTCAGATCGGCAAGCCGGAGGCGTCAGCAAAAAGCAAATCCAGCAGGGCGTCGCTACCTAACGTCAGCACTGCTGATCAGAGCAAAGCTTCAACATCGGTTGCCGGTAAAGCTCGGGATAGCATGCAGCCCACAAGCTCACTCGCTGCTGCCGCTACCAGCATCGTCACTTCGTCGGCCAGCAATGCGGCGCCTGTCTCGAGAAACGCAATGACTCAGGTCATCCGTCCAAAGCGCAGAGTCACCTTCAGCTCTCGTCAGGAGAAGACCGAGTTCGCCCGTGATGAGCCCACACTACGTCTCGGCAGCTTGAGGAGGGAGCAAGTCTCGCCGCCTTCGACACCGGCTGGCTCGTCAGTCAGCGCTGGCTTCCAGTCATACATCCAGTCCCAGGATGACTCCAGCTCAGACAGTGACAGCGACAGCGAGAGTGAGTCCGAATCCGACATGGACCTAGACGCATCGAACGAGCTAGCAGCGAGATCGCTTGCTGCTTCAATCGCAGCATCCCTGCCTCACGATGACTCCACTCTCGACCCTTCAATGGACGCATCCACGGACGAAAGCAATGTCTCCGCCACTGACTCCACTGTCAACATGGACTTCACCGGCACCCATGGCTCAGTACAGAAGCGATCCTTCGATGATACTTCTGATGAACAGGTCTCGATGAGCCTGGACGGTGGAGCTGAGCAATCGATGCAGATGGACATCACACAAGCCATGTCTTCCGCACCAGCGCTCAAGCGCAAGAGGAACAGCACTGCGGCCGACGAGTCTGCTTCGACTGATGCTTCGGAAGACGCTTCAGGTATGGATCTTGACCAGTCGGCTACAATGGAATTTACTGGTGTCCATGCACCCGTCCAGGCTCACGACTCGGACGATTCGGATGATAGTGACGCTAGCGGAGGCGATGGCATGGAGATGACTAAGGCTATTACTACCAGGATCGAAGCCAAGAGGAACGGCGATGCCACGACTACAATCATTACCGACTTCCCCGATCCTGGCAGCAGCGACTCGGAAGGCGACGATACCATCCAGCCAGACGCCACTATGCCCATGCAGATGACCCGAGCCGTCACTGGTTTCATCCGCGAGAAGGACCACGCATCGAGCGACATGGACATTGTCGATCAGAATTCCAGCAATGCTTTCTTGCCTTCTTCGTCTGACGATACCTCCGTGGCGATGGACATGACGACGCCCATGGGTCACGTCGCCGATCTGACAGCTTCGCCCGTCAAGCCAACCACACCAGCGAGATCTGCGCTCAAGCTCGGTGCTGGTGCTGCCAGTCCCTTCCAACCTACACCTGGCAAGTCGCCAAGTCGCTTCCGCCAGTCGCTGCGTGGAGGCATGGCTGCACTCGAGACGAGCACGCACTCGCCTGCGCAACGCACCGGCGGCTCGTTACCACCCAAGGGACACGTTCCGCAATCAAACCTTCAAGCCGATTCAACCTCGTTCCGACGCTCTATCATCGGCGGTGTCTCCTCGCCAGCGTATCAACACTCTCCTGCGCGAAGAATCCAATCTCAGGAACCAGCTGATCGCCAACCTGGCGCGCCATTGACAGCTGACAATCTCGCACAGGCTGGACGCGCAGCTAGCTCGTCGCCAATGGCCAAGCCTTCCGCATTGGCAGCAATGGCCGGACAGCGAAAGTCACTGAGCAGCGTTGGCCTGGTCTGGCCTTCAGGTGGTCCAGTCGCTTCGGGGTCGCGTTTCTCGCCATCAAAGGGCATGAGTCCAAAGCGTCGCGCTGGACGATCCTCGCTTGTCGCTGCGATCCTGCCTGACTTGTCAAGTGCAGCGACCAACGATGAGTCCTTCCACTCAGCTGTTGAGGCCCGAACTGGCACCTCTAATGGCGCAAGCAGCGATCCGCACGACAGCTCTGTGGCGCACTCTGAAGTTGGCGTCGGCGTCGATAGCTTCGATGACTACAGCAACGACGATGCCAACCAAGTCCCAGTCCAGATGCCGCTCAACGACTTTCTCCGCTTCGTTGGCGTCCACTTCAACGACGACATGAGTGCATCCCGCCGCAAGCCTGTTCCACCTGCCAAGGCTGAGCAGGGCTCTGAAGACGGTGCCTCGGCGGAGTCTCGGGAGCACGTCTCGATGATGCGTCTGGTCAAAGCCGCGTGTGGATCCGTGCCTCAACTCGAAGCGCTGCGTGAAGCGTGTCGCGAGATCAAGGAGCAAGTCGACGATGGTCGAGAGAAGATGGCTGAGATGGAACAAGCGTTCTACGACTCTCCGCCTGACTTTGTGCGCGAAATCATGGGTCTGCAGAACGAAGAGGAGAGGCGGGACATGGAAGCGCAGTTCAAGCTGCAGAAGCAGGCCGCGCGTGCCCTCGTCAGCGCCGACTACTATGGCTGGCGACTCGACAAGGAATTCGACCAAGAGATGATCCAGACTCTCAAAGCATACCAGGGCCGTCTTCAGTGCGACTTGCACATTGTCGAGCAGAAGAAGCAACAACTCCAGCAGGAGATCCTCCCTGTCCTGCGCGTTAAGCATGCCAAGCTCAAAGCAGACCTGGCGATCGCGAAGCAACGTCAAGCCGAGATCGAGACTTGCGATGCTGAAGAGCTCAAGGGTCTGTATTCGAGTATTGAGGAGCAGCACGAAGTGCTCGAGGGAATGCGAGCTAAGCTCAGCGATGTTGAAGAGCAGCACGAGCGACTGTTAGTCAGGTTGGAAGAGAACAGGGAGAAGATGGCGGCGGCACAGGAGATGGTGGACAAGGCACATGCGACTGTTGACCAGATTCAGGGCTACACTCGTGGCGAGGCGGGCAGGTTACTGCGTGAGATTCGCAACCTCGAAAAGCTTCATCTCGTCCGTATCCTCGACAACGGCTTCGATCCTAGCTTGGAAGAGGAGGAAGCCGACGGCGTTGGGAGCAGCAACAGCCGCGATGTGGTCCTCATCCTCGACGGCTGGCTGCAAGTCTCCATGTCCCTTCTCGCGAGCAGTTTGTCGAATCAGCTGCCCACCAACTGCAAAGTCTCGCGCATTCAGCTTAAGCAAAAGGGCACTCGCTCCAGCAACGACGATACCAACCTCGTTCGCAAGCTCGCTGTTCAGATCCTTCAGTCAGATTTCGACGTGGAGTTCGCCGATGGCATCCCGCAAGACTCGCTCATCATACTGCGCAGGATCTCGCAGACTCTCATCCGACAGCGCATCCTTTTGGCCGAAATTGAGCACCTCCGATGCCGCTTCCCGGTGCAACTCCTCGACGACATCCCCTCGGCACCCAAAGCGATCCTCAATGGTAGCACGCCCGACGCCTCCACCAGCTCCACCGCTGAGAGCGCGCTCAACGAAGTCGCTCTGCAAGCTTCCGTCCTCCTACCCAACAAGAAGAGCAAGATTGTCATCACTGCGACATCCGATTTGAAAGGTTTCGGGGAGAGCAGGTCGATTCTGTTGGCGGATAGTGTGAAGGTGGAGAGAGTATATGGAGGGGTGGATGCGGAGGCGATGTCGTTGCAAATTTTGGATTGTATCGAGACGGATCCGACGATTGGTAGTCTGAGCAAGGCGTTTATTGAGACGATTGAGACTTTCGATAGCTAGACTTGCTTTGTTTTTGTTGTTCTTGTACTTGTACTTATGAATGAAAGAGGATCATTGTCTCCCGGATTCGATCGAGTGTGGCAAGAGCGGGCTGTCCTGATCTGCAGTCATGGAAAGATGAGTCAGTGGATGTCGCAAGATGCGGATGTCAGAGGACGTCGAAGATGATCTGCTTGAACGAACGTATTCGTTATTTTTGGGTTGGGCTAATGTACACAGCCCTTCCTTGTCCGGTGGATCGGGTGCTGAAGGAAGAGCTTAAGAGAGATATTACAGGACTATGCATGGTTGGAAGCGGAGTTGTGTATGATGTTGATCGGCATCGTGTGGAATTCATCCGCCTGAACGAGGTTGGGAAGAGCAGGCGCTCGTTGTTCGTTGTCTTGAGCCGCTCATTGTTGTGAGAGGCAGGGGCCGACCTGTTGCATCGATCAGTATACCCTTTCAGGCGTTGCGCCGCTCGTGAACGGAATTGATGTCGACATATGCTGATGAAGAGTAGTATGCGCTTTTAGATCTGCTTTGACAACCTCGCCAAGTGGTAGTTGATAGTTGGCTTGGAGACACCGCCGCGGGGTTTCTATGGGGATCAAGGGGAGCAAGTAAGAACGAAACTGTCAGCTTTCTCTTTCGCACAGCATTGAGGCCCGCATTGACTAGGCTGAGTCTTCCGGTGGCAGTGTGTAGAGGATGCGCTACTTACCCTGCTCGCCATGCACTCCTGCAACGCCCTCGCTGAGTCCTTGCAAGCACCAATGTTATTCAAGTCGTTCGAGCTCGCCCAGCACGCCAACATCGTCGCGAATTCCGCCGCACAGGGGGCTGCCGCGGCATCCTTCTTCGGCCTGACTTTGAGCTTGTTCAACTTCATCCTGTCGTGTAGAGAGAGGTCGTGGATGATGAGGATGGAGGAGGTGATGTAGGGTGGAGCATGGATTCGGGAAATTTAGAAAGAAGGGTTGAATTACAGGGAGGCAAATTTTACGGCCGGTAAGAAGGATGAAGAGAATTAGAGGGCGGACCCGAGAGCTGCATTTGGACTTTTGGGTGAGCTGGAAGGCCCAAGGCGAAAGAGTGCTGCAGGGCCGCTTTGGGCCAATTAAGCACCGTCCAACCCCACTCTTGAAGCAGCAGCAGCGCGTGGGGCAACCAACTCCTTCTAATCGACTGGCTATCATCCATCGTCTCGACGCAAAGCTTCTCCTCAAGCGCTTCGATACGACACGGGCATTCTTAAAAGGCGGCAAATCTCATACATTCACAGCAGCAAATCGCCTCACAGAGCAAAATGGTATGTAGATGATCGACCGTCCCAAGAAGGATGCGGTTGTGTGAGGGTGATACGTAGCACTGGTGACTAACAAACTCTCTTTCTCCTATCCTCTGACATCACTACTGTCGTCGTCTCGCAACCTCTCGTATATGGATGGATGCTGTTGACTGCTGCTCCGCTCTCTCCGCTGCTGCTCGCCTGATCGCCAAACGTACCTCCACCGCGCATCCTTCTGCTGCAACTTGACGCACCTTGATCTCCCTACACCTCCCCCTCCTTTGAAACTTCGACACACGCACACGTCTTCACCATCCTTGCGATACCTCGCCATGCGTGCAGTCCGACGCAAAAGCTTCCGGCGCTCAGCCCAACCTTGCCGCTTTGGCATCTCGAAACTCGCAAGCCGTCCGTCGACGTGCCGCACAAAAAGCCGCCGACAAGCCCAACTCTCCCCGTGCTGCCGGCGCAGGAGGCTCCTCATCCACCATGATGCGACTGTACACAGATGATTCTAAGGGTCTCAGCGTGGACCCCGTCGTCGTGTTGGTACTTTCGATCGCATTCGTCTTCTCGGTGGTGTTGTTGCACATCATTGGAAAGTTCATGAGGTGGTTCTCCAAGTAATCTGCCGTCGACGGAGCTTACGATCACCTTTTGGCGAGGATGCGGTCCATTCTTGCAGCTATACATCATATCTCTCGGCACCTTGGCTTGGGTACAGACTTTGGTAAATCGTCTCTCGCTTGCTAGGGTTTGGTAAGTGACATGTCGTGCACGAACTGGGCTGCTCCGTTCCCTCTTGTACATATATCCATTATGCGCACTCCATGCGTTACAGCTTATACTGTCTTCAGCGTGCGTCTTGTCTTGTTTGTGCTCTGCTCAAAGGTGTCGGATCGAAATGTGGTGAGAGGTATCCTTCCCCAAGGCGGCTGGTCGGGTGGAGGATCGGAATCGTCGGACGGTCGACTGCTTGCCCGATCGAAGCGATGTGATAGGTGCTTATTTTGTGGTCATCTTTTTTCTGCCATTTTTTCGACCTCGAGATTTGTGTCAAACCGAATCTCGTCGTGAGAACCACCTCGTTTACCCCTGGTGCTGGCCGAGAACACACAGCAAAGCCTCTTCCCTCACCAGCGTCTCGATCTCAAGCAAACACATCAGATCGAAGGTCCCGAATCGTCAGATCCCGACATGAGGGCAAGAACAAACGGCTCGGAGGCCCGATGAAGGCCTGAACAGGTATATCCAGGAACATATCGATGGAGCAGGAACACGCAGAGCTCCATGAGCTATCGCTCGACTCGTACAAGCTATGGTGCAAAGCGTCAAACAGGCATGAGAGGAACAGAAACGAACACAGGATAGGCATGAGATCGGCGACATCTGTCAGGATGGAAAACTCGAGCCAAAGCCCCTTGCATTTAGAACGTCTAGACGCTTTTACTTGCGTTCTCGTCCCTGTGCCCCGCTGAAATCTTCAATCTCCAGTCCGTACAGCGCAGCTCGCGATCTTGCGACGCTTCGTACATCTTATTTGCTCATTGTAGCAAGCTGTACTGCGAGTAGTCACAGCAACGGCGTTCGATAGTCAGGGAAGATGGCATCTTGAAACTCAACCTCTTCGCTGGTGTAGGCCTAGAAGTCGGAAGCAAACTCATTGACTAGCTACGTCAAGCCTATCAGCATTCGCGCCTGCCCGCGCAGCCATAGAACAACCATGAATTCAGCGGCAAGCCAAGGCCAGACTGGCTGCGAGACCAACACAACGTTTACACCGACGCACGCGCGTCTCCGAGCCACCGACGCGCAGCATACATATTATTCTCGTTTGACAACTGACCAGCTGCCCCTTTGGAATCAAAATCTAATTCAGGGTTCGGAGCGGAGCTGCAGCTGTCAAAATTGATCCGCCCTGTTGGGCATTTGGCCTCTTTGCCAACACACGATGTGCATGTCCGAGCTGCAGCACATCTGCCCTCCCCATTTGCCATCGTCTTGGCTCTCGAGACAATGACATGAAAGCGATGATCTGCGAGTTGCATTGTGGTTTCACTTTTGACTCGTCCCGCCTGGAGGCAACGTACAGTACGAGGCGAGAAGTAGCCCGAGACTTTGGCAAGAGCGGCGAGTTGCGGGATGCGCGTTGTCGATCTCTTTGAGACAGCAGTGCTTGTTCATCCTCTATAGCGTGTTCTGCTGCCATGATTGGCGATGATAGCATACGTATTTAGCATTGCAAGATTTTCTCTGCAAGAAGGGACCGCCTACTTCTGTAGTCTGAAAACTACTTCTCTGGCTCTCGTATAAGCGATTGTCCAAAGGATCGTGAGAAAGGGGGCCGGAAGCGAGGGATGCCGTGACGTGCCAAAGAGTGCATTAGCCGCCAGCACAGGTGCATGTGCCTCAAAATGAAATGCACCTAGAAGCAAAGCTCGATTGCTCACAATCAGTGCCTATCACGCCGCTGCATTAGGGCACATTCATTTGCTTCGGCATCACAGTATGTCCGCCTGCCGCCCTTCGACCACGCGCGATGGTTCGAAGGCCGTACTGCTGAGGAATGCTGTTCCAGACCCCAGCATCAAGCTACATTCGGTGCCAAGCTCATCCTCGGTCCTTCCTAAGCAAACGTCTCTCGCACACATCCCTCCCGCAGCCGACCTGCCTCTTGTCGCGGCGAATCCAGCACTCTTCCCTCGCACAGTTTCCTAAGTGCCAGATCGGCTTTCACTCAATGCGCTCTAGAGGGAAGACTCTTGTCCGCCACCGCTCACTTGGCCGATCCAATACAGCCACCAAGCCAGTCGCGCTTGCATGCTGCATGCCGTTCCTGCGAGCTCGCCCACGTCCCTACAATGCGAAACAGTTGCCAAGTCTTGACTTCCCAAGACCTTCGCAAGGCGTGATCAGCCATGCATGCCAGTAAGCTGTCAAATCTGTTCTCTGCCCATCTTTCCCAAACTGAACACGAAGGCAGTGTCTGAGCATATCGAAGCCTTTCCCTCAATTGCTGACCGAGATGGGGAACAATGGAGGGTGCTCTTGGCTGTTCTGGCTTCTCAAGAGTATATAGTCCTCCTTGCTCCAGCGAGCTCGATCTTCCTTCCCTTATCGAATCTCTGCCACTCCCACTCTCCCTCTCTCTACCCCGTTCTCAAGGCTGTCACTCTTTCCAGCCTCATCCTCTCTTTCCTCTGTCCGAATTTTCCCTATTCCCACCATCTCGCTGCACTCATCATGAAGTTCACACTGACCGCTTCGGCAGTCCTCGCGCTCGCCGCGTCCGCCTCGGCAACTCTCGAATTCCAGAATCTTCAGCTTCGCCAGGGTGGAGACGTCAACACTTTCCTCCAGGGCCTTCGCGACAACAACCTCACCTCGCTCGCCAATGTCCTTTCTCAGCACCCCACCGTCACTGACCGCATCTTTGCCGACAGCTCGAACAAGACTTTCCTCGCCCCCACTGATGATGCTATCTCCAAGCTCCCCTCGTGGGTCACGAGCAACTCTTCGCGTCTCGAGGCAACTCTCCTCCAGCACGTGCTCAGGGGTAACTTTGATGCTGAGCAGTTCAACGCCTACCCTCTCCACACGATCGGTCACTCGCTCTTGAACGAGACTGGATACTCTAAGCTCCCTGGTGGTGCCGGTCAGGCTGTGGCGCTTGCCAAGAGCGCCAACGGAAGCTTTGTCTCCGAGGCGGTCAACAATGACACTTATGTCATGAAGACCAACCAGTTCGAGTCAGTCACTGTTCAGCCCATTGATAAGGCCATCACTGTGCCTGGCTCCGTCACCGAGACCCTTCGTTTCCTTGGATACACCGGAATCAACACTCTCCTCGCTAACGTACAGAACGGCGCCTTGGCCAACACGATCGACAACATGGCCGGTGTGACCCTCTTTGTCCCTACCAACGCTGCCATTCAGAAGTTCGTCCAGACCAACCCTAACCCTACCGAGATCCCCACCGTCCTCGGCCAGCACATTGTCGCCAACCGCGTCCTCTACTCCCCTTTGCTCATCGACCAAGGCTCCATGATCTCGAGCTCCGGTCAGGACATTGTCTTTGACAACGCTGCCGGCACTGTCAAGGTTGGCAACTTCACCGCCAAGATCCTCCAAACCGACATTATCACCCAACAGGGTGTCATTCACCAGATCGATAACGTCCTTGCTTCTACCGCCCTCGACACTGGCCGTGCCGCTCAAGCCCAAAAGTCCGCTCAGGAGTCTGTCAACGCAGAGGAGGCCCAGAAGGTCTCCGGCCCTGTCACTGGAAAGAACGCTATTACTTCGCAAGGCAACGACGTCCCCGCTGCCCAGGAAGGTTCCGGAGCCAACAACAGGAGCGCTAACGACAACACTGATTCTGCGGGTACCGGCCAGACCGCTTCCGGTGTGGGCAACGGCACCAATGGCAACAACGGCGGCGCATCTCAGGCTGGCAACTCCAGCAATGGAGGTAGCGGCAACGGCGCTGACGGTAACGGTAACGGAAATGGAAGCAACATCGACCACCGTAACCAGAACTCCGCACCCTCGACTGGCGTTAAGGGCCTCAAGCTCGCCACTGCCGTCGTAGCTTTCTCGGCTGTCGCTGCTCTTGCCCTCTAGATTCGTTTCCTTTCCCCCGTCTTGGCGGTTGCGCGTCACCCACGTACGTCTGGGACGCGAATCCGCTCGCTTCTCCCTAAACCTCTCCCGGTATTCACCCTTCTCATTGTGTGTCGATTCTCTTCGTTGTTCTCTGGCCAGAGTGCCGTAACTGTATCCATAGCCCACTTTCTACTTGCTGGCCCTCTTGCGGGCTCAGAGTCTTACTTCAATCCAATTCTCGCCTTCCACTTTCACACACTCCCACTCGCTTTGTGAAGATTTTGCGTTTACGACAAAGGACGATGAAACGGAACCATTGCATGCACGACCTTGCTTCGGACGCTGACAGGAATACATCTCAACATCAACACATTAATCCGTCTTGCTCCTGTTTCTCAAACCTAACTTACGCTCCACGGTCATCGGCACGCAACTCGCGACCACCTCCAGCGCCTTTGTCAACCCCTTCTCCATTCCGTACTGCACCACTCCTCCAAACGGCATTCTCATCGCTACCGCCTGCAACGGCACCAACGCTACACTCATCCACGGCTTCCCCTCGGTCGGCGGACCCCTTGTACAGCTCTGATGCTGCATATGACTGCCCAGCAGCCTCGCTTGGCCAATGTGGTCCAACTCGGTATCCATCCTGCTCGCTAAGGATTGCCATTCATCCCTCCTCTCCCGATCTCTCCTATTCGTCGAAGCTCGACCGTAAATCGCGTCAACCAGCTTGAACGCGTCGGCTGGGCGAACGCTCAACAGCCTACCTACCAGATGAGGCAGAGCGAGGAGGGCGGGCGTGAGGCCGTGGCATTCCAGCTGAAGTGTGAGAGTGAAATTCACTACGAGTCGACGGTTCCAGTTGTCCTTCCAGAGAGCCGATCTAGTTTGAGCATAACACGGCACGGGGATATCAGACGGACAATGAGAGATATCGGATGTGCTTGTCAGCTTCAAGAAATCTCTACAGGCAAAGTTGAGTGGTATTGAGGGATCTTTTGAGGGAGAGGGTGGGGAAGGACACGACGTTAGGGAAATCTTCACCTACCCCACCATAGATCTCTTTCGACCTCGCAAGCGCACTGTAGTCATTGTCGGCATCATAAGACATCAGGTAAGCAGGTTCGCATCAGTAACGTCTCTCTTGATTGTTGGCAGATTCAAGGGAGGAGGTTACTTACCTTCTTCAAGCTTTCTCCTAGTCTCCTCCCACTTGTCCAGCTTGCCACCCTTGCCCCTGTTCTTCCCCGCCGAGCTTTTCGTCACTTCTTCCGCATAGCTCTCCAGGATCGCCCTGTACAATCCTTCGCTCGCTGGGTGAGTTGAAGCAAACGCGCGCTCCAACACGTACAGATCCACCGCCTTATCCTCCGCAAACGCTGACACGGACGACAACCCGAAGTCAATCAGCACTACCTCATCCCTGTCCAGATCCACCTTCGCACTAGCATCGCCGCTGGCAGGCCTCAGCATCATGTTGGAGGTTGTCAGATCACCATGAATAATGTCCGCCTCATGCATCACCGCCAACTGCCTACCAATCAACCTCATAAGCTTGACCTGCTCTTCCTCCGACAGCACCTCTTCTTCCACCTCGGCCGCCTTGGCATCCTCTTCATCCACGATCACCTCATCCTCGCCCTCCGCACCTCCACCCAACCACTCCCTCACGCTCTTCCCGGGGATCAGCTCCAGGCCCAAGATCCCCTCCTTCTCATCCACGCATCTCACCGCCGGCACCGCCACCCCCGCCTTAGCACACCTCAGCAACGCCCTCGCCTCCATGATCGTCCTCGAAGCTGTGATGCTGCTCGACAATGTCGGATGCCTGTACGTCTTTGGGAAACGCCATTTGAGCAAGATATCCGCTGGAGGCTCGACTTTGCTCGATTCCAAGTTTTTGGATTTGGGCTGAGGCCAGGAGAGAATGTTGTTGGTCGCAATGCGCGAGATGTACACCTTGGCCTCAGCGCCCTGCTTGATCAGCTTGGAAGCGGTCGAGTCGGACAATAGCGCGACCAGTGGTGGCGCGTTGGGCATCTTCTTCGGCGTTGTGGCGGTCTTCTTGGTAGTACTTGGGCCAGCGACCTTGGTCTCGGTCGCGCGGGAACCATCCTTCGAACTCTGCCTGGACATGGTATGACCTTCAGTCTTGGCTGCCTCCGCCTCGGTCTGCGCCGGCTGTGTTGGCTTGTCCACCTTGTCCCCTGGTGTGATCTCCAAACTCGTACTTGTCGCCGGACCTGCCGCCGACCTCATCGTCGTCGCCTGCAGAAGCGAGGGCAACTTTGGCCTAGCTCCCTCCATGCTCGACCTGGATGTGCCTGAGCTCGTCCGGGTGCGATGAGATTTGGCCGCAGCTGCAGCATCTCTCGCCTTGGCCGAAGCGAGGATATCAGAAGCCGTCTGAGAGTGTTTGCGCGGCGAAGCGCCCGTCGAGGTGACCGAGGATGCTGGAGAGGTGGAAAGGATGGCTTCGGTGCTAGCCTCGACGGAAGTGTCGACGATGGAGGTGGGGAGCGAGCGGGTTGTGGGGAATGCTAGTCTCGGCGTACGTGAGGTTGATGGGCTTGAAGAGGAGGCATCCCCTGGTCGAGACTCTGAACCTGCCATGATGCTCGCTGACAACTGCTGGTCGGCTTGAATGCGTTTTTGAAGTAACGATAGATAGTGTCGAGTCGATGGATCCTACGATGTTGAAAGGGGCGAGCTTGCATATGGACGATGAGCTCAAAAGAATGGACCGTCGCCGACAAGATAGACTTAGAGACGAAGAGAAGCTAGTTCCCCTTGCCGAGCTCTGGAGATATGAAGAGCTAAGCAATCAGTGCACGATGACCTTTTTTGACGTAGC
Organism: Pseudozyma thailandica; assembly: GCA_023212835.1. NCBI lineage: Eukaryota > Fungi > Basidiomycota > Ustilaginomycetes > Ustilaginales > Ustilaginaceae > Pseudozyma > Pseudozyma thailandica. The sequence goes on from JALCCH010000001.1 coordinate 260,015, forward strand.
TGGCCGTGGAATCCAAGCTTGATGCCGTCTTCCAGGTTGTTGAGCGCTCTGACATACTGTACGAGAAAATTAATCGATCGAACTCCACATGCCTGATTTTTCGATATCATGATGCTTTTTGTCGGTCTCACATCTATGGAAGAAAAATTCACTTATGGTATTGGCCACCTTCACCCGGCATTCTTATCCATCCCATGCTCAACGGAGTCGTCAGACTTCACACGACGCATCTACAGACCCGGATAGGATGCGATCGCTGGAAGAAGCGCAGCAAAACTTCAATTCCTTGTGATGAAGAAGCCAGTCCTGTGTCTATAGCTTCAACTGTGCCGAATTATCCACCTTTGTATGCGACCCGCTGATAGTCCTCTTCGTCCTCTTCCACTCCCCCTCATGCACTGGGCCCTGCCCGTCATCCTCCTTATCCGTCCTCTTGACCAACCAGAAGTCCGCCGTTAACAATGCAATACTCTTGCCAACCTGCGCACTGTATACCTCCATCTCGATGACCGATTCTACCGGGCACGCATTCAGATACAACACATTGATATTCTGACTGACGCCCAAAAAGCTCCAAGGCGTACCAAAAACGCCGCTCGAATGATAGTAGATGACCATGCTCGTGAAGTTGTCAACAAGCGTGGCGCCGCAGCCGCCGTGCATGTTGCCGAGCGAGTTGTTCATTTTTTCGTTGACACGCATGCGGAGGACGAGGCGAGCGTGGATGTCTTTGCGCACGGTGGAAACAGTGGGATCGCCAGAGGTTTTCATGGCGAGGCGAATGTTCGGTTGCGAGTCGTCGACCGAGGCAGATTCGATGACGGAGTTGCCGGATTCGTCAAGACCGGTGCGTTCGATCGAGACCACAGTGACGGTTGGGTCGACGGCGGAGGAGGAGAATCCGGCGCTCTCGGCTAGGTTCCGCGTCATGTCGACAGCATCTTGTGTCGCATCTTGAAGGCTCTTTGGGACTGGAGCTGGCATTATGGTGTGGTATCTTGCGGGTATCTATCCTGCGTCAAGTTCTTGGAGTTTGTCTCTGTGCGATGATCCAGGTACGATCGCACTGTCTTCTGGCTCCTGAGCTCGAGTGTCACGGTTGGAGTAATGCTGAGGTGCTGCTGATGGTCGTCAGATCTAGGTTCGGGAAGTGTGTTGGTCATGAGAAAGGATGCGAAAGGTCATCGGCACACGATACACACTTGAAGAGGTTCCGGCTAAATGAATGGATTCTGACGAGCCGGCAGCCCGAATCCGGTAACTAGATTGTCGGTTTGGCTTTCGCTCATCCCCGCAATTTGGCTGCACTCTGCACTCCTACTTGACGCGTGAAAACGCAACGCCCCGAAGCACAGCTTCGATTATTCCGAATTGTTCGCCTTCACCAGACAAAGAGTTCGGCAGTATGTAGCTCGCATTCGATTAACAAGCTTCGCATCGTAAGTGCGATAAGTGCGCTCCATGACACAGCAAAGGACACACGACAGCAAGATGGCCACGTTTCTTTGGATGCGGTTCAAATAGAATTGACCATCAGACACTCATACGTTGGCTTGCTGCTTCGCCGCTTGCTACATAGCCTGCAACTGAGACCACAACATCCAAAATCTCTCGCACTTCGTCGAGGAAGGCCTCATCCTGCGATGTGTCTGCGCGAGACCACTTTGCCTCGACGTCTAGGAGACGTGCAGTTGTGACCTCCTCTCCTCCCTGATCGTCGATGTGATGATAGAGTCGGGCCATGTAGTAAAGGATCTGCATCTGCAGACCGAGACATTCGACTCGCTGGGCATCTTGCTCTGACCGTTGCATCCAATACAATACATTGCCGAGCTCTTCACTGTTCGTCTTGTCTGAGCAGGAAAGCAAAACACGAGCATAAGTCCATTGCGCACGACTCCGCAGCTCCACATCCTCGATGGTCAGACAATTTGGAAGGTCGGATTCCAGAAGTAATCGCGCCCCATCCGGCATGTTGAGATGCAAGCCCAGCGTCTCTGCTAGCTGTATCCTTGCAGCGAGTATCAAGCGATGACAATCCATCTCCTTCGCGATTGAGAGACACGCTAATGCCGGCATGAGCGACAAGGATGGTTGCGAGCCAAGTGATCTTTGGGCTGCCTTTTGCAATAACTCTTCCGCCGCTTCTTCTGCTGTCAGCTGACTGAACGCTTTGAACTGTTCGCCAAAAGCTCTCTCCGCTGCACCTGACTTGGCAGATTCGAGGTACCGTAAAGCAAGCTCTACGAGGGCAGCGGGGGAGTCGACGGCGTCTTCGATGTCGCAGCCAATCGAAGTGCGATCGCGTGTAGGTAGATTCTCTGCCAAGAAGCGTACAGCTGCTTCATCCTCCCTTCGTTTGGCACGTAGACGTAGCACATCGCCGACAGCGCCGTGCCAAGTCGTGTACTCGCTGAACGAAATACCTCGGTACGCGTCCGGCGAGAGGAGTACAGCCAGCGCATCTTCGTATTGACCAGCCCGCGCCAGCCTCTTTGCTCTATTGCGAAGGCCGTCCATCCGTATCTCTTCCTGTAAGGTTGACAAGACTTCCCCACTTGCTTTTGTATCCACACGATCCTGATAGACGTCAGCGAGGTCCGATTGGCCGAGGACGTCCCAGAAGCGCGCTACGACAGCATCTGGCTCGACACTGTCCCGACCCAAGCGTCGCTTGGCATCCTCCATCAACTCCAATGATGCTTCCGACGCAGCCAGGCTTTCTTTCGAGAGTTGCTTGGGTGCGAATGCATCATCCAATTGTTGCAGAATTTCTACAGCGGAGCGTCCCTTCGCAAAGTCGCAGCGTGCCTTCCATACCGCGTCACTGGCAGGTTGTCGATTGCTTTGAATTTGCGGAATCTGCGACGTCCCAGGAACAGCAGCAAGAGTGCTTGATCCTACTCCCTGAATGCGCATCATCAGGCTTTCGCAGGCAGAAATGCAATCGCTATCGTTGGCAGATCGCGCCAGACTGATGGCTTCATCGAGCGCCGCTTTTGCTGCTGAAAAGCTATTGGTCCTGACGTGAAAAGTTGCCAGATGCAGCAATGTATGCTGATGGAGTTCGCGGTCGGCACCTGGAGCGTAAAAGTCGAAGAACTTTTCCATGTTTTCTTTGGCTATCATGTAATCGCCGCGTAGAAGCCCAACTTGGTAGTCATGAAAGGCAGCAAGGCGCGCATCCGATATCGGAGATGCGTCCAAGATCACGCTTGTGTCGTGTGAGTCATCCGCCAATAGTCCTTCCCTCCATGCACGAGCTGCTGCGGTCAAGTGATCTCTCGCCTGCAAATCTAAGCTGTCGAAGATGAGCTTGGCTCGGCGAAAGAAGAGTCCAAAGAAAGAGCGCCGCTCGAAGAAGATGTCGGTAGCATTGAGCACTCCCATCGGCTCGTAGCTTGGCATGATCCTATTGAGCTTGTCGTTTAAAAGCTTGGTGAGACCATCCGGCACATCCAGCAGATTCAGCATGCCATCGAGGTAGTCGACCATGATGCGACAGTTTTCGTCGTCACCCTCCATCGCTGCTCGAAACTCATCCTTGAAAGCTGTGTAGGATATCGAAGGTGCTCGTGTCTGATAGATTTTGTCCATCAAGAACAAAAGCAGTTTCTTGCGGGCTTCTTGCGCATCGTCGTTGAGCTGGATGCGACAGTGGAAGTTGAAGAGGACGAGAATGGCGACTGTCTCGCCGTTCACCTCGTCCGGTGGTGCGAGGGTGGGATCCATGTTGGCTGGCGAGCGTCTGCTCCGAGTACGAGAATGAAGGCGACAACAAGACTGTTGGTCGCCCTCTGAGAGTGTGACGGCGACGATGCCGACAGCTGCGAAACGGCCAGCCTTGATGTGTTGATCTACTGTATCTTCGAATAACACCTTAGGAATCCCCGAAGCGCGTCAAGGCTGCCTTCGCGAAGGTCCTGTACAGTACAGTAGCAAAAATAAATAAAAAACGCGGCTGCAGACCGCACAACACAGAATGCCTCCACCTTAGCAGCGAAAACTAAGCTGAGGAAGTTTCCGGGATATCGGGAATCGGGATTCAGAAGACCTGCTGAGCTGCAGGAAGGCTACGTCAAAAGAGATTTTCTGTTCATACTGTAGGCTACCATCACCGCAACTACCACAGTCTCATCTGCTCACCTTCGCCAACAACATCAAAACATATCACAATGGCTTTCTCTGAAGATACCAAGGTGCGTCGCGAGCCCGCGCATTTCTCTGAACAGCAGAGATGAGACTAGCGACGCCAAGTCTATCTATGTTCGGACTGAGGCTTGGCCACCGATTTCATCAGGACACACCGACTCACGGATCATGATGTTCGTCTTGCTTTCTCTCTCGCCCTTATTTCTACACTCTTCTTTACATCACACAGGAGCGAATCGTCAAGGCTGTCGACGTCTCCAAGACTTTGCTGCACTACGGCTGGTAAGTCAAAGACCGAGAAGAATCAACATAAATGTGATCATACACTGACAGCTGTTGGATCACAACTAATGTCACCTGACCTCATGTGATATTTCAGGGTTCCCTTCGTCCTCTACATTGGATTCACCCGCAGTACGCCTCAGCCAAGCCTGATCAAGTGAGTTTCCCTTTCGAACACAACCTGGGCTGTGACTGGTTCAATACTAACAAACCTTACGCCATCTCCTTATCTCTCGGATGTCGCCCGATTCTCTTACATTCCCGGATCACACCCGACTCTGTCTTGTGACTTCTTCCATCAGGCTCATCAGCCCTCTCGCATAATTTTTCCAACATCATCGGCACATCCGAGCATGTTCTACCATCTGTCTGAACTGCAGTCTGTCTCTGTAAAATTACGCCCTGGAACCAGCTTCTCGTAGCTGATGTGGCAATCTCACCGCTTTCGACCCTATCATGACCCGGTCTCCTGCACTACAGCACAATACACGAGATTCTGCCGACGAACTTGCTCAGGCGGACGACTCAGCCTTGAGATGTGCTTTGCTTTCTGACGCTGTCCACCACCCTCGTATGCCCCCTCCGGCCACGAATCAACCAGCTGACACCCCCTCATAAACTCAGTCTCTTCAACTCTCCTTCCTTTCTTACAAATTTTCAGTACCGGCATCATCTCGCGCCCGTCTTTGACTTCTGCTAACTCCGCATCGCCTTGAAATTCTCTTTCATCGCTCTACGTCCTTTTCACCATGGCATCTCGTTTGGTAGATCATGCATCCAATTTGAAAGCAGCCCGGCGAGGCAACAAACACAAACCCAATCCTGAACCACCTGTGGCTCAACATCAGCCCAATTCGATCCTCGATGCACTCGGTGCGCAATCACATCAACCCAGGCTGTACGGAGTCAATCCCTTCAATGATCAAGCACAGACTCTCAGATCCAAATCGGCCGGGGCTGGAGCACAGTTTCACGGGAGCTACAATAACGAACCTCAAACGTCGTCACTGTTTGCGGCAAGTTCACATGCCCCAGAAGGATCCTTCGATTCAATGACCTCGTCTGCAATTACTTCGCCACAGGCTCCGGTGGCCCGCAAGAGGGTGCAATCGCAGGGGAACCCTGTACCCTCGGGTCAATTCACGGACAATGCTTATGCGCAATCTGTCATCTCGGAACCATTATTCCTGCCATCCGGAAGCTCACATAGTCGTAATGGTGCGCACAACTCAAAGACAGGTGACACCCGCAGATTTGCAACGCCCAGTCATCCACCAGGCTCAGCTGCACGTAGCCATGCCGTCTTACCCTCACCATCTCAAAGTCGTCTCAACACTGGCGCATCCGCCCACGATCCTGACGCAACGCATACCCGACTCATGCTCGGACGTGTTAGCCAGGCCATGAGTAATGTACAGGAAAGTGTCGAGTGCCTTCAAGGGAAGGAAGAGACAGTGTTGGCGCAGCTGCTACAATTGGAGGAGAGCGTGAATAACATGCCAAACGTCACGAGATCGAAGTTGCTCGAGTCGCAGAAGGAGAAAGACCGGGACCTTCGTATTTGGATAGGTGAGTGACTACCTCCCTTCCGGCAACAAGGCGAGAGTCCGTTTCGTTCTTCATGATTCGTAGTGAGCTCACCACCTCGTTGACCTTTCTGCGTTCTCTAGCCGACCAGTGGAAGCAAGAGCAGTCGCAAAGAGAGCAGATGCTTGAGAACGTAAAAGAGAACGTCTTCTCCAAGTTTATGGATCTACGAGAATTTGTTGCCTCGCAAACCGACTTCCTGAAGCAGCATATCGACTCATCTTTGACCCCGCTCAAAGATCAACTTGTCCGCCTGAATCAGAGGGTCGAGAAAGATGCAAGCCGTACGGACTCGCAGCTGAACACAGTGAGTGATCTGGCAAAGTAAAACTTCGCTCAAACTGTCCATCAAGAACGAAGTCATGCTGACAGAGTCCTACTCGCGAATTTCGACTTGTCGTGATCTGCCACTCAGTTGCTGCTCTCCTATACTGAGTTGGGTACCTCGATCTCGGAACGATACGCGGCTATGAGTGAAACGCTTCAACAGACGCTCGAGACCGGCAATGGCGACCGCCAGGAACATCGTCAAGATTTCCGCAAAATTGACCTCAAGATTGAGAAATATCACCACGAGGACGTCTCAGAGCGACACAAGCAAAATAAAGAGATCTCTTGCTTGCATCACGAGATCGTAGCTCTGAGGACATCTTTGGTGCCGACTGATGGCGCGGGCCATCGCCAAGGGTCCTACACAACTGCGTCAATCTCTACCCTGAGCACTCGTCCACCGCAGCAATTGGACGCTGAGCATGGTACTTGTGGTATGGGAAGCAGCATGGCAGAATTAAGCCACGGGCGGAGCAATCTTACTCTTAACTCCAATCATGGTCAGAACGTCCCTACCCATTCTCGCGATGTCGAGCAAGTTGAAGACAGTGTCCGAGAAACACTTCTCGATCAGACTGCACCAGGGAGCCCCCTGACACCTCTGATGGAGGAGCAATCTGAACGGGAGAAGACACCGATTCCCGAGCCTCCTCCTCCGACCGCTGCCCCGCCGAGGAAGAGGGGCAGGCCTAGGAAAGACAAGACACAAGTAGCTGAAAAGACTGGGCAGGAGACGCTCCTGCACCGGGCTGCACCGGAGAGGGCCTTGACTCCTCCATTAGAGGAGCAAGTGGAATGCGACGGGACATCGACTTATGAGCCCCCTCCTTCGATCGCTGCCGCACCGAAGAAGAGGGGCAGATCTGGAAAGGACCAGACGCACGTATACGGAGGTGCTTCAAAGAAGCGTCGTCAGGCCGAAACGAACACTATCGGCGAAGCGTCGACATCCGCAAAAATCCTGCGCGATCAAGAACAGCCAAGGGCTGGCAGCACTGACTTCGATGATAGACACAGAAACAAAGCTGCGCAGGCGAAGGAGCAAGCTGGCAGCGGCTCCGAGGACGTCGAAGGTGACACAGCCAAGCGACGCGCGCCCTCGAAGCCCTCAGCGAGCCGCGAGGGAGGCAGAGGGAAGGGAGGGGCATCTTCACCTGCTCGCGGCTCGAATCGCAATCAACAACATGCGGAAGAGTATCTGTATACACCGAGTGGCACTACGCCAGCTCAAGAGAACGAGGGCAGCTCAACGCGAAGGTATCCGGTCAGGGTGCGTACCAAGAGAGACTTTAGGTACAAGTGATCCTGCAAATTAGGTTTATGCCTAGGTTCGTGAATCGAATGTATAAATACGACTAGCTTCTCACTCTCAATCCGCTAGCTTCTGTATACAGTTGAATCTCACAGCTTCGCAAGACTAAAACATAAGCTGATGCTAACATTTGATGCATAGACTGTTGATGGTCACCCGCATGAGCATCTTCAAGAAGCTTGGCAATTCATCTTAGCTATATTTTCTGTGCTTGATAGACTGGTCGAATGCCCGAGTGGTTATGGGGCTGGCTTCAAGAACGTAGATTTCTTGGCCACGTTATGGCAACACCTCCAGTATATCCTGGGTTCGAATCCCAGTTCGACCAAAAATACTTTTTTTTTCTTTTCTCTTTTTGCTTCTCCCATCCAAGCACTGCCTAATGCTTCATGCCTTCAGCTAAGGAGTTGAATGGGAGGACGCAGCAGCGAGCGAGCATGCTCTATGGTGTGCTAGAGTCGCATGGTTCGTCCAGCACATCGTCGAGAGATGAAGTGGATGGAATGAAGCGGGTCTCGACAAAGGCAGGCACAAACATGTCGAGGTAACTCTGAAGGCCTCTGAGAGCAGATGATGGCAGGAAAAAGTGGGGTGCTTGGCTACTTCTCGGTTGACCGAATTGCTGTCCCTGAAAGTTCACGGTCAAGGGTCTTCCGCAACGTACGCGACGGCTTTATGCGTGATGCAAATTCGTCTCGAGGTACAGTAAGTCGCAAGATAGAAACGGAGCCAGTACAGTGAGGTATTGAAATCGATTCTGATTGGTGGGCGGTGCTTGATAACTTGACGCTGAACACCCACTTTCCCGTGCAAGATTGAAGTGTGGACACTGACAGGGCCGAAAGAGAGGAACAGCCTGCTTGACAGGACAGAACTCCCCGCTTTCAAGGGGCAGTTGCGAGATACAAACTAGCGTTGCGATCGGCCAAAGAATGATTGAATGGCAATCAATCAATCAGAGCTTTCTCGAAAGCCAGTAGGCAGGCATGAAGATGAAGAGGAAGAAGCAGGCGAGAGTGCGTAGGAGGGATCAACGCTGCTCAATCGAGGCGGAAGAGCTCATATGAAGTACATTAGTCTGAGACAGGGTGGCCAGGAGTTGGACAGCTCGACAGCTCAATGTATGTCTGGAAACTGCAGAAAAGGGTCTCAGATCCAGCATCAGCACGCAGCAACAGCAGCAGCAGCAGCACCGTCTAAAAATTAAAATCAAAATCAAAATCAAAATCAAAATTAAAGCCGGGGTTTCTTTCTGGCTGCGCCGTGCGCCGGTCCAAGCGCGTTGTGTTCTGGCTTTGGCTTTGGCTCTGGCTCTGCGTGCGTGACCGTTGAATCTCATGTCTGCAATCTTGATTGTCGGTCATTGTGATTCTCTCAATCTCGACTCGACTTGCAGACACACACAAGCACGCCTCCAGTTGCCGCCGGACACCCTCTTGCGATCATTCCTACTACTGTAGTCGTCTACCAGCCCACGCCACGCAGTATACTGACATTTCGTCGCTGTCACACTTCTTGCTCCATCTATTCACCTCCTCACTCACCGGAACCAGCCAGCCCAAATATTCGCAGCACTTGCACAACCCATATACTCCCCAAGTACATCAACGTCTTACGAGCTGTGAACCACCTCGATGACTGTAGGCGCTGACATCCGTCATCCGCTCTGATCTGATCTTTCTCGATCGCCGAATCAGGAAGCTCCTTCCCTGCATGTTGTTGAACCTACCGGTGTACGCGTCTACATAAAGGCGTCGATTGCATTCTAGCAATGGTGTCCGCACTAAATGCGCCTGACGAGACCGGTCGCAGATCGACCTCCCATCGCGAACCACAGCGAGGTGCGGAAGCCATCTCCAATTTCTTCAGCCGCTTGTCCACAGAGCAGAACCCTACACGAGCCAAGAACACCGAGTCCTCGCTCAACAGCTATGCGAGCAGCATTCGCCGATCTTCGTCTGGAACCGATTTCTATTCACAGGAGCATAGCGCAAACGGGGATGATGATGCAGTCGTAGCTGAGCCTTCCACCCCCGTCAGGTCACCTCGCCTCTACACGTCTTTCTCGGCAGCTGCAGCAGCCGCATCACGTTCTTCGTTGAACAAGCGTAGTTCGCAAACGAGTATTCCTAGCAATGCCGCAGCTGCGTCATCCATGCAAAAATCGCCGTCCATGTCCTCACCTCGTATGTCCACCTCAGCACGCGGCGAGCTCACACCATCGAGCAGCGGTGGCGCGGTCTCTGCCCACGCACCACCATCCGCAGCCGACAAGACAGGTGGCTTTGATGTCTCAACAGCCAACCAGTATACGCCTGGATCTCTCGCCAACACCTTCCCGTGGCTCTCCAGCAATCCCCCGTCCGGATCAAAGCAGCTCCGTGCACAAGATCGCGGATCTCCGACGCCACAGAGCAGACTAGCGACGCAACAGAAGACCGACTCACCGCCTGTCGCCCAATACAGCCAGGGCAAAGGATTCGGCTATAACCCACGCGAGGAAACCAGGCCACCCAAGTCAAGCTCCAAGATCCGTGCAGCGTCAAATGCTTCCAAGAAGGACTTGCGCCAAGATGCAGATTCCCTCAACCGTGGGCTTGGCCTCAAGTCCTCATCCGAACTCGACCTCCCTGAGCGAATGCGCAGCCAACGTAAAGGCGCTCCTGCACCACCTCGTCTCTCGCAAGACCCCATCGCTATCAGCATTGAAGAAGAACTGCAACCCACAGGCAGGGCTGGCAAGACTGATTCGGCCTTTTCACGTTTCGGTCGAGCCTTCCGCCGCAAGAGCAAGACCGGTAGTGATCTCAGAGCTGATCTCAACGCAGAGAGCCGTGATGTACCACCTGTGCCAAAGACTCCCAAAAAGACGCCTGGCCGAGCGCTGGAGCCGGATCACTTTGCTGCCAGAGCACTCAATGCAAGCAGCGGCTTGCCGAACAATTCCGCACTGCTGAGGCCGAGGAGGAGCGTAGATGTCAAAGGCAAACAACGCGAAATTGCAGACAGAGACGTGGACGTGCAACGAAGGGGAGCTTCAATGTCTGTGGAGGACGCAAGCAGACCCCATGTGCCGGTTTCAGGGCAAAACGGCCTCTCGCACACTCTGGATGACCGCTTTGTGTCTCAGCGATCTGCGGAGATGCCTCCTCAGTCAACATTGCCTCGACAAGGGGCCAACGAAGCAGAACGAGGCAGCGGAAAAGTGATCGCTAAAGACTTCGCGTCAGAACCGCTTGCGCCTCCGCTAAAATCAGCAGAGAGTACCACGTCCATGGTACAAGCTGAGCAAGCAAAAAGCGACACCAAGCAAGCAGAAGGCCAACCAGCGGACACAAGCAAGAGCGAGACTGCTGCCAGCGATGTCCTCGACGCTGATACTCGATCGCTCACGGCGGACTCAAAGCACGAACAGGCGCATCCCGATGATGCAGATGCCCCTCGTGAACAAGCTGCTATCCCCTCATCGAAGCGACCCACCTCGATAGACTCTACATCATCTAGCGCCCGTCGCAGATCTATGGCTTTCCTGGCTTCTGCGATCTCGATGGGCGCTATCGCCGGCGCGGACGCAGTGGATGTCGCAGAAGACGGCGAGAACGGACAGACGGGCAAGACCTTGGACGAAGGCTCCAAAGATTTGAACAATCGGACGGAAGGTAAGGACGAAGAAACATCCGCCGAACCTGCTGTAGCAGCTGGGTCGGCCACCGTGGCCCGCACGGAGTCGAAAAGCTCGCTGTCTCACTCAGCCTCTGCAGAGACAGACACGAACAAATCTACACCCACATTCACTTCCATGTCTAGGGTTCAGAGTGCGGATCGCCAACGCCTCGAGCCCAAGTCGGCAACGCGCAACGACCATATTCCCAGCATCCTGACAGACTTCCTCAGCATGGATGCAAGCACGTCAGCAACCGACACAATGAGAGGGAAGAGCAAAGCCTCTGCGACTTTGGGTCTAGATGACGGGCCGGCTGACGTTGATCCCACCGAGGAACCTAGAGGCACACTAGAGCGTTCCATCAGCGGGACATCCGATGGTCGCAAGTCGCCTTTCAGTTCATCCCCCAAAGCTACACGCGCTACAAAGGGTGTCTACATGTCGCCACCCGCCGGTCCGAACATGGGCGGCTTTGTCTCGCCGTTCTACGTCGCTCCGCTCACTTCAGTCGACGCTGGTCTCGCGAATCGAGCCACTCGCCCATCGGGTCGTCGCGCGAGTGCCAGCTCTCGATCGGTTCACAGTGACGACTCCAGGAGTGTCCACAGCGGACCTCGACGTGGGTCGGCCTCGCATGCTGTCCCTGACGATGTGTACCGAAAAGAGCGAGACGTCGCCGCTGCAGAGAAAGCTGCTGAGAAGCGGACCGACCAGGCTTCCGAAGCAGCTCATGCCGAGAAGGCAAAGAAGGCAAAATCCTTCGGCAATCTGCGGGCCTCCGCACAAGAGCAGACTCAGGAAGCTATGCCCCGCTCAAGCACCTCCAAGCTGCCTTCGTCTTCAGCGCTGTCGATTCCAAGCACTGGCCGCTCTCGTGGTCTCTCAGCTGCAGACATAGGATCTGCGGACAAGGACACGTCAGGACGCAAAGCGCAAGACACGCAGCGAGGAGGTGGTGTCACCAGAACTCAAAGCGTCAGCCAACGATTTCTGCGCCGACCAAAGACCAGTGGAGGAGAGGCAGGGCTCGGAGCCGAGCGTTCAAATGTTGACTCGGTTGACTCTGAAACCGACGCTGGCTCACGAAGGGGATCAGGCCCAAATCGTGCCTCCCTGGATGAGTCTGGCCGCTCAACCAAGACATACACCACGTCTCCTACTGAGACTGAATTTCAACTGCTGGCCGCACGGGAACAAGCGTCGACGCCGAATAAGGCGCTTGCCGTCTCGCAGAAAGGTCGAGAAACCGCACTGGAAACTCGCACCCCTAGATCAGAGCGTCGAGGAAGCTCCGGATTTACTCGAAGGCCGAGCGAAGCTAGCATTGGCGCCATCACCCCATCCTCTTCGAAACTCGAATCCAGCGGCGGAGCTGCGGGTCTGTTTGGAAATCCAGCTACAAGGCCAAGGACTTCTTCACTCTTGCCATCTTTCGGCTTCAACAGGAGCCGAACCGGATCATCTGCTGGCTTAGAAGGCTCGGGCAAGAGCCCGGGCAGCTTTGGTAGCAACTCTCGCTCCGTCTCTGGTAGCTTCTTGCGCGAACCCGCTGACCCATTCACCGTAGCAAATCGCAGTGGCGCCGCGGAGGACGTCAACGGAAGTAGCCGTTCTCCACGTGGCTCGACCAGCTCAAGGCCCTCTTTCAGCAGGCAGGTCTCTGCATCGACAGGTTTCTCGGAAGCCGACTCCAAACAGCTGTCAGGCACATCGGAGAAGAAATTTTCGATGTCCGCCTTCTTGCCATATGATGACGAAGAGGCGCCCGAGTACGCCGAGCGCATCGCAAGCACCGCACCGAAAACTCAAATTGCGGCTGTCTTGGCTTCCAGTGCCGATGCCTTTTATATTGAGGCTCTGCATCACTTCATGACACATTTCTGGTTCAACGGTCTTCCTCTCGACATTGCTTTGCGAAAGCTGCTTATGGACTTGCACCTGCCGAAAGAGACGCAACAGATTGACCGAGTGATGGAAGCATTCGCCAAGCGCTACAATGAGTGCAACAGTGGCCTCTTCGCATCGGACGACCAGCCTTACATCCTCGCGTTTTCGCTGATGATGCTTCACACGGATGCCTTCAACAAGAACGCCAAAAACAAGATGACCAAGGAGGGCTACCTTAGGAACACAGGCTCCAGTGGCGTGCCGACCGAGATCTTGGAGTATCTGTATGACAACTTGACGTTCACCCAGTTCATTTACGTTGAAGACGAAGAAGGCGGACGTCGACGCCCTTCGGAGGCCTCCGGCATGTCAAACGCAGGGCCAGGGATGCCCTCTGCCCTTGGACCGCAAGGAGGAGCAGCAGCCAATCGCACCAGGATCGATCCCTATTTCCTCATTACTCAAGGCCGCTTGGGCGAGCTGCGTCCGGAATTGGAGCACTTGATTCCGGAGGACACTCCTTTCTCGTATACAGGAACGCTACCAACCTTTGATGTGGATCGTCTCAACGCCGCTTTCCTGCACGCTCCTAGCATTGAGATTGTCACAACGAAATCTGCAGGCGAGCAGGTGGGAGCTTCGACTCCAGCCGTGGTCGAGGAAGAAGTCGTGTCGCTCAAGGTGACCAAGGTGGGCGTAGTCAATCGCAAGGACGATGTGTCAGACGGCGGCAGGAAGTCGGCTTCTCGCAAGTGGAAGACGAGCGGTCTGCTATTGACAGGCTCGCAACTCTTACTTTTCAAGGATGTCATCTGGATCAATGCTCTGCAATCGCAGATTCTGGATCAAGTGGGTCACTCGCTTGTATGCAACGGTATTCCCACGGACGAGAACGAAAACCAAGAGATGGTCGAAGGAGGTGTTGTCATCTCGCCCAGGATCACCTACTTCCGTCCCGACGGCGTCATTTCGCTTGCTGATGCGGTCGCGGTGAAGGATCACTCTTATGGCAAGTACGACCACGTCTTCCGGTTGCTTGCAGCCAAGGGTCGACAATATCTAGTTCAGGCGCAGAGCGAAGACGACATGAACGATTGGATCCACAAGATCAACTTTTGCGCCAGCTTCAGGACCTCGAACATCAAAATTCGTGGTCTCGATCTGGCTCCTCGTATTGGCTCGAACTCGGCAGCGCACGACTTGGACACCAACGATGCAACCGAAAGCCGCTTTGCCCGTTCTGCCCTCTCGCGAGCCTCCCTCTCGGATGCTGACGGTAGTGGACGATCGACACCGATTGCTGAGGAAGCCGGCGACTTGTCTCGAGACAGCACGCAGCGAAGCAGTGCTGATCCTTTGTCGCAAAACAGCGAAAGCGATGGGCCTGCTCGACCTCGTTCGTCGGCCTCTTACCGTCTGAGCCCAGCATCTTCAGCCGTTCAGAAGCGCGCCAAAGCACGCCGAGAACTCATGTTGACCAAGATTGCTGAGACAGAAGTACAGTTAGAGCGCGCTGCAGCTCGATTGGAGGAAGAGATTCGTCTTGCTCGCCACTTTGCCATCCTAACGCCGTTCCTCAAGACGACTCGCGACCGCATCGAGATGTCAGCACTGCCTCTTTCGAGCCGCATTCGCGCTCTTCGTCTGGAGGTCGCCAGAGCTGCGTCGAGATGCAAGATCCTGCGACTGGATCTGGCTGCCGGAGAAAGGGTGGCTCGAGCTTTGTTGCCGAACGTCTATCCGTCGTCGTCAGCCGTGCGAGCTGCCAACCGGGCTCCATCTGCCCAGGGGGCTACCCCGCAATTGCTGGAACTTGGCGCCGTCTCGGATTCTCAGACGCAGTTTGAGGAGCTCTTTGCACCAGTTGGAACGAACAGCAATGGAAGCGGCGCATATGATGCCCCGCTTTCCGGCGTGGTGAACAAGCCAGCAACGCACCAGAAGAATCAGATGCACCTGAATGCCGTTGCGGAACAGCCAGCGGCTGAGTCACCCGTCATGTCGTCTGGGCGACAGCTGGCAGAGGTTGATGATGCAGAAGCTCAACCAGATGCAACGAAGCTCAATGCGGACCGAAGACCGCTTTCGCCTTCGCACTCAGTAGCGTCACTGTCGTCCGCCGAGACTCAGCAGGATGCAAAGGCGATGCTTAGAAGAAAGCAGGGCGCAGCATCTGAAGAAGTACCCGAGGACTGGAACCAGAGTCAGATCGCACGACCAGGCACAAACAGAATTAGCTTGGTGGATCTCCCTTCTCCAGATGAGCTGCAAGAGGCTACGGGCGGACGCTTTCGCTTTGACTAGGGATGCCATTGAGTAGTATTCTCTCGCGCGTCTATGTAATGAATGGATCTTGTGCTAATTTGATTTAAGCTCGGCTTCTGCTTAAGATTGTGATCACAGGGTCCAGCCGGACGAACGGCGGATATGCGTACTACCGCTTGTATGAAGTCTGAGTGAATAAAGCATGGCGGAGTATGCGGGGCACAAGGTCAGAACTGCGGGGAGGGGGTTGCTGAGGAGAATCTTCTTACCGTACGAATATTTTGAGTGGTTACCGCGAACACGCACGTAAGCTCTCCCAAGCTTGGCTGGCAAAATCGTCCGTATCGCATTCACTTTGGTGTTTGCCGGAAGTGACGGACTTTTGGCCTCATCAGCCTCGAGGTGATGAATTCTCACGTCTATCATCAGTAAGACTCATGATGTGATCATCTCGACGATTGCTCCCATGCCCAATTTGGATAATGATGATGGCCATTCGTGAGCAGTGTGGGCGCGATGGACAAGATGTGCAATGCAAGTTGATCGTGCGGTGATGCAGGGTCGGAAGGTGCGGATGAGTGTGAAAGCGAGTCGGATCGACGAATGCGACGCACATTCGAAAAAATGGTCCGTGTGGAGAAAAAAACAGGGCCAGAAAGGTGCGTGTTGGGTGCCGGATCAAAGGCAGAATTGGTAGCCGGATCCTTGACGAAATCGTGCGGAGAGATGCAGCATCTTGAGGATAGTAATATCAACAATGCCTAAGGCTACGCATCGACTTGCTTTTCACGAGAAGCGGCCATCCGTACCTCGTCGCTCTCCGTACTAGTCGAAGAGCTTCAGAGCAAAGCGCAAGACGAACGAACGAATGAGAAGCTTGTGTGGGGTATCTGTGAAGCGAAGCGAAGTCGTATACAGTGTACAGTACTCTGCCACCTTTCCGAGAGAACGATTCTGTGGGGCCACGGCTGCTCTCACATCCTTGCCAACATGCTGTTGCCGCTTGTCGTTGCTCGGTTGGCTAGCCCGACATGCCTGTAAGCCCGGCGCCCTCAAATCAGATCGCATCATCTAGATTGATGTAGACATACTCATACTCTTGGGTCACATCACCTTTAGCGGCTGAAGGGATACTACTGATCAAGATGCGGGGTAAACTTTGTAACGACGATTTGCGTCAGAACAAGCAGCTCGTGCGAATGCATTGAAAGCGAATACGGAAGGAGCGTGCGATAGAAGAGGTTGAACATGGCCTTTCCGGTATCAATCGCCGTTCCAGTGACCGGAGAGGAAGGACACAAGCAAGAGCTTACAACTCCACCTTGGTCAGAGTGCTGGCTGGTTGGCTGACTGGCTGGGCTGCTGGTGATTTTCAGAGGGTGTGAGTGGTTCCGCCTTGATCGACCCCGCGCTCGCTGGTGAACTCTAGCGTTCAAGTCGAATGCGTCTGAATGCGCAATTGCCTCTGCTCAAGCGCCTCAACTCCACGCAGCACCTGCGTGAGAGAGGCACATGCATCTTTTTTCGACTTCGCTCGCTCGCTTGGAACGACTGCCGCTCTCGTCCTCATCTTGGGTCCGGTTAGCCGGCGTCAGACTTGCGCTCATCCCATCGTCCCGCCTCGTCCGTGCCATCTGCTGGCCTCCCTCAGCTGCAAGCATTCATTCAAATACTCAGACGCCCCGGACCATCTTTCCTTCTCGCAACCTCTTACGTTCTCGTATATCCGTCCTTCCTCCATCGGATCCCCTTTTTCCATCTCTTTGTTCCTTTCATCTCTTCTCATCCGATCATATTCGCCAGCAACACCCTAGACGGCTGCATTCTAGTTTTTGATTCCGAAAGCGAGAGTGCATACGTCTCCACCAACACACACAGACACTTTCATCCATATACCACAGCCGACTAGCCCGGCACATCTCACAAAAATGTCCGACTTCCCTTCCACAGAGAACGGCAACATCTCGTTCAAGAACCGCGTCGTCGTGGTCACCGGTGCTGGTAACGGTCTCGGTAAGGCGTAAGTATCATAACATCGGTGGGAATGACAGTAGCTCAAAGCAGGCTGAGCGAAATCCGTGTGCTGACACTGAGCCTATCTGATTCTTGATCTCGATGCAAACAGGTATGCTACCTTCTTCGCTTCGCGCGGCGCCAAAGTTCTCGTCAACGATCTTGGTCCTTCTGCCAAGGACAAGAACAAGAAGGCCGCCGATGTCGTTGTTGAGGAAATCAAGAACGCTGGTGGTGAGGCCATCGCCAACTACAACTCCAACACCGAGGGTGATAAGATCATCCAGCAGGTGATTGACAAGTGGGGCCGCGTCGATGTCGTTATCAACAACGCTGGTATCCTTCGTGACAAATCGTAAGTATCTGTTCAAAAGGCTGCATACTGCCTGCGCTGGTCTGTAGCAGAAGCTGACTTCTCCGACTTTTCACACCCTCATCCTATCCTTCTTATGAATCCAGCTTCAAGGCTATGTCTGACAAGGAGTGGGACCAGATCACCGACGTTCACATCACCGGCTCGTACGCCTGTGCCAAAGCCGCATGGCCTCACATGCGCAAGCAAAAGTTCGGTCGCATCATCAACACCTCGTCCGCTGCCGGTATCTACGGTAACTTCGGTCAGGCTAACTACGCTGCCGCCAAGCACGCCATGATTGGTTTCGGCAAGACCCTCGCCATCGAAGGCGCAAAGTACGGCATTCTTTCCAACATCCTCGCACCCGTCGCTGCCAGTCAGCTCACCGCTACTGTCATGCCTCCTGAGATGCTCGAGAACCTCACCCCCGACTACGTCGTTCCCATCGTCGCTTACCTCGTCTCCGCCGAGAACAAGGATGTCTCCGGTCAGGTCTTCGAGTGCGGTGCCGGTTTCTTCGCTCAGGTCCGCCGTGAGCGCAGCCGTGGTGTTGTTTTCAAGACCGACGACTCGTTCACTCCTGCTGCTGTCCGTGCCAGGATCGACGAGATCATGGACTTCGACGAGAAGCCCGAGTACCCCTTCCGCCTCACTGACGCCAACCACCTCGAGTTCCTCGAGCGTGCCAAGGAGGCCAAGACCAACGACCAGGGCGATGGCGACGTCCGCTTCGACGGCAAGACTGTCCTTGTCACTGGTGCCGGTGCCGGTCTCGGTCGCGCTTACGCTCTCATGTTCGGCAAGCTCGGCGCCAACGTCGTTGTTAACGACTTCCTCGAGAAGAATGCCGCTGCTGTGGTTGATGAGATCAAGAAGGCTGGCGGTAAGGCCGCGCCAGCTGTCGGCTCTGTTGAGGACGGTGACAAGATTGTCAAGGCTGCCACCGATGCTTTCGGCTCGCTCCACGTCGTCATCAACAACGCCGGTATCCTCCGAGACAAGTCCTTCGCTGCTATGTCGGACCAGGAGTGGCACGCTGTCATGAACACCCACTTGCGCGGTACTTATTCGGTCTGCCACGCTGCCTGGCCCATCTTCCAGCAGCAGAAGTACGGCCGTATCGTCAACACCACTTCGGCCGTTGGTATCTACGGTAACTTCGGTCAGGCCAACTACTCTACCGCCAAGGCAGGTATCATTGGATTCACCAACACTCTCGGCATTGAGGGTAAGAAGTACAACATCATTGCCAACACCATCGCCCCCAACGCTGGTACCGCCATGACTGCCACCATCTGGCCTCAGGAGATGGTTGACGCCTTCAAGCCGGACTACGTTGCTCCTATGGTTGGTTACCTCGCCAGCGAGGCCAACGAGGACCTTACCTCGAGCCTCTTCGAGGTCTCCGGTGGTTGGGTTGCGGCCGTCCGCTGGCAGCGTGCTGGTGGACACTCGTTCAGCCACGGCAAGCCGCCCTCGCCCGAGAAGATTGTCAAAAAGTGGAACAAGATCGTCGACTTCGAGACCAACCCCTCGTGGCCTACTAGCCCCAGTGACTCGCTCGGTGACATCATCTCCAACTTCGGCCAGGAGGCTGAGGACGATGACGACGATGCCGAGGGCGGTGCTGGCGGTGACTACAGCGACCCTGAAGACCCCGAGATCGTTCAGAAGGCCAAGAAGGAGCCCATCGACGACTCGGAATTCTCGTACGGTGAGCGCGACGTCATTCTGTACAACCTTGGTGTCGGTGCTACCGAGAAAGAGCTCGACCTCGTCTTCGAGCAGGACGACGACTTCCGTGCTGTTCCCACTTTCGGTGTCATTCCTCAGTTTATGGCCAGCGGTGGTATTCCCCTCGATTGGCTGCCCAACTTCAGCCCCATGATGCTTCTCCACGGTGAGCAGTACCTTGCTATCAAGAAGCCCATCCCCACCAGTGCTACGCTTGTCAACAAGCCCAAGCTCATGGAGGTTCTCGACAAGGGCAAGGCTGCTGCCGTCACATCGATCGTTCACACTCACGACAAGGACAGCGGCGACGTCGTCTTTGAGTCTCAGAGCACCGTCTTCATCCGCGGCTCCGGTGGCTTCGGCGGCAAGAAGTCTGGTAAGGACCGCGGTGCTGCGTCGGCGGCCAACAAGCCCCCCTCGCGCAAGCCCGACAAGGTTGTCACCGAGAAGACCACTCCCGGCCAGGCGGCTCTTTACCGTCTCTCGGGTGACTACAACCCTCTGCACATCGACCCTAGCTTCGCACAGGTTGGTGGCTTTGACAAGCCCATCTTGCACGGACTTTGCTCGTTCGGTATCTCGGGTAAGCACATCTTCCGCGAGTACGGTGCGTACAAGGATATCAAGGTTCGTTTCACTGGACACGTCTTCCCCGGTGAGACGCTTGAGACGAGCATGTGGAAGGAAGGTAACAAGGTTATCTTCACCACTAGGGTCGTGGAGAGGGACACTCAGGCGCTTGGTGCCGCTGCGGTTACCCTCGCAGACGAGTAAGGAGCGAAGGTGGCAAGAATCGTATGTTTATGCGTCTCTATAAAGTTAATTTGATATGCTGTTCCAGAACGGAAGCTAAGACTGTGATACACCGTGTGAGTCGGAGCCAGCAAAAGAAATTCATCCGCGTGCTCATCGCACGAGAACGGTGGATGATGAGCTACCAAAGGCTCCATAGCGAAGCAAATACCCTCCCGGGTATCGCCCTGGTCCGAATGCATTTGCCTAGCGTGGCGTGGGAAGATCAGAACGAACCGGGATCGGCTAGGCACGAGGGTGAACGAGGCTGGACAAGAAGAAGGAGGAGCGTGCGGCATCAGCTTTGCAGATTCGTTCCTCGTTCTGCTGCGTGGTTAATCGGATGCACACAATGAAGATCTCATTGCAGCGTCTCAGCCGTCTAGCTAATAACATTGCAAGCAATGAAGACGTCACTCAAAGTAGAGAAGGCGTAACAGGCAGACATCGTCCTGATCAATGGAGAGAAGCGGCGACAGGACATACGAGCACTCCAACCGAGCTGGCAGAGCGAAAATTTGACGGCCACAGGCGGCTGATCGCGCTCACCTGTCAAAAAAGAAGGCACTGAAGTCTCAGACACACACTCTCGCACAAGCCTCATCGCCAATCGCGCGCGCGTCTTGCGCTTCTTGTACAGTACAGTAGCCCCGAATACCGAATCATCGGAAAGTCACTCAAAAGTGCAACCACGAGAGTCGGGCTTTCGAGAGTAACACACACACACCCGCACACTTCACACTCTCATTCAACACTCTCGTCTCATCTCTCCCACACGTTTGCCTTTGCATGAACAACGCTTGTAACAGGGGCCCAAGCGCAGCCACGTATTCCTGTTGTCCCCACACTATTAGGAGCTTCGCATCTTCCACGTCGTAACTCGCACGCGGGAAGTTGTCTTTGCCTTGGTCGGCCTCCATGCGCTTTTCCTCTTCTACTCGTTACCTGCTTGTTACTACCACCACTCCCACAGCGAGTGCCGCAAAACTTCGTCAGCTTCATACTTCATCTACTTTCAGCAAGTCTGTTCACCACCCACCTATCAAGCCGCCCACAACCAAGTCGCCTGTTCTTCCAAAGCCATCGCACCTCGCATCAAGTCTTCCCTCTGAAGACGCCCGCTTACCACCAGCTCATCCTCAACCACCTTCTCATCAAGGTCCGCCGCGTCTCGTTCGCTACGAAGCAGAAATTGACCAACATCAGTCTCAACAACCACTGTCTATCTACCCTTCCTCGTTCTCGCACGCCTCGTATCCCGATCCGGCGAGCTATCGAGCTCATCTCTCAAACAGACGTGCACCAGCAAGCCTCTTTGGTCTCTTTCCTGGCGTCACTGCCGCCAGTCTTCAAGCCAAAACCGATCAGTACGCTTTTCAATCTTCAAGTCCTACAACTATTCAGACTTCCGTTCCAACTCCTACACAAGCAAGTGCGACAGAATTAGGCCAAGCAACCATGGTCAACACTACTTCCATCGCAGACGCTGCCAAGGCGGGTGAGAGCGAGTTACACCAGCGCAAAAAGACTGTCACTTCGCCCGCGGAGAATGGCACCAAGACAAACGCAGTCCTCGGCCACGCTCACTCGCATGCGCACGGTCACCATCATCATGGACACGATCACGGCTCTGCTGAGGAAGCCGATGCTCTCCTCGCCGCACTCAAGGGCAAAGGTGATCGGGGCAGCAACATCACCCTCGCCGGCCTTGTGTCGAACGTTGGTCTTTGTGGCGCGAAGGGCGTAGCGGGAGTGTACCTCAACTCTGCGGCGCTGCTTGCGGACGCCGCGCATAGTTTGTCGGATATGTTTGCGGACCTTGTTACGTTGTTCTGCTGGAAGATGTCTCAAAAGCCTCCGTCCGCTAGCCATCCATTGGGGTACGGAAAGTATGAGACGATGGGCTCGCTCGGTGTATCTCTCGTGCTTGTCGCTGGTGCGGTAGGTATTGGCTTCCATTCGTACGGCCTTCTTCTCGAAGCGCTACAGCCTACCCTCGCGCACGCCCCCGCAGCCTTGAAGGCGTTTGGAGACTTTACCGGCTCCATCGCTTCCGCTGGTAACCTTTTGCACGACCATCACGATCACTCCGCCTCCACTGGTGAAGGGGCAGGATTGTTGGATCCTAACGCCATGTGGTTTGCACTCCTGTCCATTGTTGTCAAGGAGTGGTTGTACCATGCAACGCTCAAGATCGCGAGGGAGGAAAACTCGTCGGTCCTCGAAGCGAATGCACTTCACCACCGCTCCGACTCGCTTTCGTCGGCGGTGACGTTCTTAGCTATTGGAGGTAGTTGGCTAGGCTTTCCTGTCCTGGACCCGCTTGGCGGCCTGCTGGTTGCTGGGCTGATCGGCAAACAGGGCGCCGACCTCCTCATTGGCGCGCTTGGCGAGCTGAGCGATCGAGGCGTAGAACCAGAGACTCTGCAAACCTTCAATGCCGAAATCGTCAAAGTCCAACAAGAATTCCCACACCTGCTCATGGGATGGAAGGATCTGCGCGCCGTCAAATCGGGCGTATCCACGTTTGCAGATGTGACACTCGAATTGCCCAACGACGCAACCTTGGCACACGCGAGCAACGTCGAACAAGCCGTAAGAACCGCAATCACAAATTCCATCAAAGGCGTAAAAGAGGTCAGAGTCAGATTGGTCACCGTCGACGCTCCCAACTAAGACCCCACCCCTCCCCACATCCCAAGTCATACAGTAGTAGAATTGATGCAATCCCAATCCCTACTCAATGCTCAACCTGTGTGCACGCAATGCAATTTTTTTTTGGGTGGATCTGACAAGTCATGCGTATGCAAAGGATGCAAAGTTACTACAAAACATACTGGATCATACTAATTGGCCGTCGCAGTTGGCGGCTCGCTATGCTGCTGTTTATTCACCGACGTGCTTGACAATGTTTGAGCCGCTGCACCCATGGATGACAACTGTGCACCTCCTACGCCTCCTCCTCCTCCTCCTATTCCTACTCCTCCTCCTCCTCCTCCTGTTGTTGATGGTTGCTGTCCCGGGCTCACCACATTCGCCGCGTTTCCGAACGGGAACGCCCCTCCCGCTGCCACTGCACTCGTTGGCGAAATCGGCGCCGCACTCGGCGTTTGAGCATTCCTTTGCCGGTTGATCAACGTTTTGAGTGCCGAGATCCACTTGATCTCCTCGTCCTCCCCCGGCGCACACAGGATGAAGGTCCTCTTGGGCGTGATAATCTGGAAACAATTCTCCTTTCTCTTCTTAGACCCACCCACCATTCCTGCCGACATGTTCGACGCCACCCCAGCCGCCGCTGCGACCATACTTCCTCTCCTCTCCGGCTTCTCTGGCGGCGCCACCGAAGACCCGGCAGTAGGGGAGAAAGGCGCAACGCCCTCGCGATCCGCATTACTATCGAAGCTGAAAGGATTTGCACTCGGCGATCCAATACCGGGCGAAGTCGGCAGACCAGAAGAGACCTTCTTGGGCTCGTACTCGATCGCGTCCAACATCGACGAGATCGGAATCTGCCTATGCGCTTTGGCATCCATGTGACTTCTCGAATACAACAACCGCGAAGGCGTCAAGACGAACCACCTCTTCCTCCACACCTTCCTACGACCACTCTGCTTCATCAAGTATCCTTGTGTGATGACCTTGTTCGGATCCTTGATGAGGTCGTTCCCTGCGGAGGGGAGGGGTGAGATGCTGAGTGGAGAGGGTTGACCTTGCGATGTTTGGTTCTGCGGTTGAACATGGAGTGATGAAAGCGAAGCTGTCTGCTGGGAAGACTGCGATGATCCGAGTGCGGGCAAGGGCATGGCTTGGTCGGCGACTTCTTCTTCGTCCCACTCATCTTCTTCGTCCGAACTACTTAGCACCTGTCCTCCACCTTGTACAATACCGGGACTTGAAGGTGGCTGTTCCGCCCCTCCACTGGAGAAGGACGCCAAACGACGAGAACCACTCACACTCCTCTGTCGCGGCACACTTCCAAATCCGCCCGAGGGTCGACGCTGATGCCCACCCAGATCGCTCATCTCGCTACCTGAAGTATGTCCGCCCCCACCTCCTGGCGACTGTCCCGCCAACAAAAACATGTTTGATGGATCCTGACGAGTGGAAGGGCTGCCAGACATTGATTGCCCCGTTGAGCTCGTATAGCTGAGACCATACCTCTCTGCACCATTCTCGCTATCGCTGGTGACGGTGAGAGGGCTGAAGGCAGCCGATCCAGGGATCGGTCTTGGCTGTGCTGGTGCAGAAAAGTTGCCATGACCTGGAATCCCAATCTTGATAGGAACAGCATTGCTTGTCGGCGTGCGCTCCTGCGAAATGGAACGTTTTCGCTGCTGCTGCTGCTGCGAAGAGGAGGGCTGATGAGACTGAGGAAGAGTGGCAGAAGGCGGTGGTGCTTCGGTGTTGCCGAGCTCCATCGCGGCCATCTCCTGAGTCATGGTACTACTCTGCGCATAGTGGGTCATGATCTCGTTGAGCTTTTCGATCCAGGACTCCATGTCGGCCCTGCTGGAAGCCCGAACATAGAAGGTACGTTTTGGAGTTACGATGCCGAAAGTGTTGACACTCTTCTTAAGCTCGACCGAGGCAACAGTCTTGATGTCACCCACGTCAATGAAGCGCAGAAGTTGATACTCCTTGTCATTCTTGTAGTAGGCCAGCTTTGACGATCGCAGAACGAACCATCTCTTCTTCCACGTCTTGCGCTTCTCTCCCTTCTTCTCGAGATAGCCGGACTTGACTGTAGACTCGTTGATCATGTTGGTATGAGCTTCGGTACCGTCAAGATGCTCATCGTCATCTTCTTCGTCGGCATCACCGTCAGCTTCAAAATCGTCTGAGGCGTGAAGATCATCGTGTGGCCTCGGCATGGGCTGAAATCTGGCCGAGGAGCTTGCTACGACAGGCGAGGTAGCTGCTGCCACGGGGTTGATCTGACTTGCCATTGTTGCGCTTCCGGATGGCATGTTTCGCTTATAAGCTGCAGAGTGAGACCAATGCTAGGGCTCTACTGGTTGCTTGCCAACGTTTTACTGAGGGTGCATGACGTGCTGGGGTTATGGTTGAGAGTAATGGCAGCGAGAACACTGCTTGATAAGGAATCTGATCGCGTTTAATGCTAAAAGTTGAATGACGGTCAAAGTCAAGACAAGTTGGTACGACGGTGGGCGAAGATTGAATAGCGCGGGTCTCGCGTGTGGTTGGTACCAGTGGGTATAGGGTAGGAAGAGGCTGTGAAGGATTGATGAGATATATGATTGATTGATGGGGTGATTGACCAAGTCAAAAGTGAGGATGAGGATGAGGATGAGGATGCTGAGGCTGAGCCCTCCACCCGATCCAGACCAACTCGTGCATGGCTCATCCGAATGACCCTCATGGCTCCTGCGCGGATCGAGCGAGCGGGGGATCATCCATTCAAATACACTACCCAATTTCCGCTTGAATTTCCACTCTAACCGAGAACCCTCTGTTTGTGCTGAGCCACGGTACACACTCATCCTTCCTCACGTTTGGCTTCTTATTCTAATTTTGAGGTCTCTCATCCTTCCAACTCTCAGATGTGGATCAGCAGTCTCAACCTTGCTTGCAGTTTCAGGAGCTCGAGTTCGTGCATGCTTGACTGGCAACATCCTCTCGCATAGGTTGCAATCCTATAATGATATCAGTGGGAGTTCTTGGAGACGGAAGAGCTCAATTTGGCTAGCTGCTCGAATACAGTAATCATGAATGACTGACTGACTGATGAGCAGGCTTGATTTTTCTAGTGAGCGCGAATAATGAATCGGGTTTGACATTTCGTGCGAGAATTTTCCAAAAGTCGGCTCCGCGCGAGCTGTCGCATTGTGACTTTGGAATGCCATCGGCTACATCACTCATATCAGCTTTATTACTCCACCTCTCTTCTCGTTGCGAACCACACATCACAGGCATCATGTTCCGACAGGCAGTATCCACATCAGCACGCTCGATCGCAAGAAACGGCGCTGTTCAGCGCAGCACCGTCGCTCAGACCCGTTTCGCCTCGGGCGGATCTGCTTACAACCAGCCCACTGGCTACCTCTTCGGCGAGAAGGTAAGACAGCAAAGCACTCAGAATGCTATAACGCATGGCCACAACAAGCGAAAAACGAAGGTTGCGCAATACTGATTCTGACAATGCATGCTATTTCTAACAATGCAGGTGCCCAAGGGCCAGAAGCGACAGAAGGAGAACTGGGAGAACATGTGGTACTTTGGTCTCTTTGGCGGCATGGCTTTCGCCGGTGTTGTCCTCATGTACAAGCCCGACACTAGGTATGTTGCATACCCCATCACCTGCATCAAATATACTTGGAGTCACTGACATGCCTCTTCCGAATCTTTCGACAACAACAGCATCCAGTCGTGGGCAATGGTCGAGGCGAAAAAGCGTCTCGAAGCTTCGGGCGACGTTTGGCAGTACAAGCCTTCGCCAAACTCTGGACACCCCAACGGCGTATAGCTCACGCATTCACATACACAGCAATACCGATTCTCTTGACTTCTAACAGACTGGCTCGTAGTTCCGCCTGTCGAATGTGCGCGGTGGCAGTTCTATTCGACAACGTTCTACTAATAGGCAGCTGCGAACAAGGGGGAAGAGGAGACTTCAACGCATTAAGACTGAGAGGGGATATAGTCTCGTTGTTGGTATGGGAAAGAACATGCCAGCGATCAGCATATCGCAGATTGCTTCGATGCATGGCTGCCACAGGCTGGAGTAGGCTCACACAGGCTCAAACTCAGATCACATGAACAAAACGGCATCTCGGGGCGTATTCCGAAGGACAAGTAGAATGTATTATCTCGATAAGGAGGAGAAGGAGGAAGTGAGGCTCAAAGCTTTGCGATATAGTCTATGCCCTTGCCGAGCGCACCGCACTGGTCACCCCTTTGCGCGATCGTCTCCATCCTCTGCTGCACCACGCCGAAGCTTAGCGCCCTCTGATTGTTTGGCGTCAGTGGATTCCACCTGGTGCTGTCCGACGTGGTCCTCTCTAGCGTTGTCGCATACGCCTCACCTCGCGCTCTCAACCAATCCGCTGATGGCGCAGGGTCGCCCGTGCGAATGAATGCTGAGAACTGGTCAATCACACTCGTCATCCACGCCTGATCATACTCATCGCGGTACGGCAGACGGAAGGCGCTTCCAGCGGTATTGAAGATGGCCATAAGGTCACCCGAGTGACACATGTAGTAGCTGGAAGGGCCCAAGTTGCCGTTTTGCGGTTGGCAGACGGCTTGCGGGTCATAGTTCGGGATTTGATAGGCTCGCTGGTTGTGGAAGTATGCCCAGACACGCGGGAAGACGTTGTTCACAGCGGAAGCGTACATCATGGCTTCAATGCCGCATCGGTATTTGATGTCGGTGTTGACGGCGACGGTGAGGTTTTGCACTCCATATTGATTGACTGGGAACGTGTTGGGATCGCCCAAGACGATGTCGCTGTAGTTCGAGCTGATGCCAGCGGTTTGCAACGCATCGGCGAGATTGTCTTCGGATGCGGGTGGCACAATCCCCAACGAGCCTTCCTCGTCCCGCATAGTGCCCCAGATTACAGGAACGCGGTTGACGTGACCTCGCGCCTGGTCTGGTCGCCTCATGTCGAGACGAGGCGAGCGAATGTACGTGCCGTCCTGCACAACGTAGTTGGTAGGGTTTTGCAGGAAGTCGTCGACGCTCTTGCCACGAAGACATTCGAGGACATCATCGGCACGGTCGCAGCCGAGAGCTCGCACTGTCTCCCCTCCACGATATTCGCGCGACTGTTCGACTGTCGGATAGACAAACGATTGGTCGTGACCTTTGCCGCTGAAGACCATCGCTTGGTGGAAGAGCCCGGCAGCTTCTGGTGATGCGAGCATGTTCTGCACTTGCTGTGCTCCGGCCGACTGTCCACCGATGGTTACCTGGTTAGGATCACCACCGAAGTCCTTGATGTATCTCTGTACCCATTTGAGCGCTGTGACAACATCACCGACTCCGTAGTTGCCGCGAACCTGGTCGTTGTACGACAGGAATCCAAGGGAGCCTAGACGGTAGTTGATGGTCACTACGACCACGTCGCTGCGACTTGCCATGTTTCCGCCGTCGAAGGTGTAGTCAAGTCCGGTCCCTGAAACGTATCCTCCACCGTGAATCCAGACAAAGACAGGCTTGAGTGACCTCGACGAGGATGCTTCGGACGAAGAAGGAAGGTAGGGCGTGTAGATGCTCATGACTTGACATTGCTCAGTGTACTTGCTGAAGTAGCCGTCGAGCTGTGGGCATTGCTTGTTGCGAGTCGGGTCAAGCGCTGTGATGGATGTCTGTCGTGACTGGCGTCCATCAAAGACGGTGGAATAGGCGAAACGCTCTGTCGGGTTAGCATAAGGCACGGCGAGGAAGCGGAAAGACAGAGCGTCTCGGTAGCCAGTGAATTGAACACCGTTGCTAGATGTAGTCACCTGCCATTGCGCAGACGTATCGGTGTGGTTGGCTACCTTCCAGGGTGCACTCTGTGTGCAGAGTGCAGGCAGTTTGCTGTTGCTGCCGACCTGTGACGTCTTCAGACTGTGTGCACCATCCTGCGTTGGCGAGACAGTGAAAGCGTGACGGTCCGCGACCCAGAAAGACTGCCCGGATGAGTAAGTCCGGTCCGAGACGATGTGGTTCATTTGCGATTGAAGGCCAGGATCGGAATAGGCTGAAGCCGGGGCCAGGGCCTCTCCGAGAGATTCACATTTGGAGGCCGCCTCGTCGGCATTGTAGGGAGTTGTCAGCAAAAGATAGCCGGTCTGACGTTTGTTTGAGTTGGCTTTGTACCAATTGAGATCATTTTGATACAAGAAGCGAACACCGCTGCCGAGAGACGATACTGATGCGGCGGCGTGGACAGTGTAGGCTGCAATGCAGGCGCTGAGTAAGAACAAGAGAGCAACGGAAGGCATCATGATGAGGACGACAGCAATCTGGCGACAGATCGCCAGGCAAGGACTGAGGTGGGTGCGGTGGACTGGGGAAGGGATTGTGTGATGTTGAAGGACGGGACCTCGGTTGTAGAACCGTCATCGCGACCAGTGCTTTATACAAATGACCAGACTGTGATCAGCACGACCTCCGGCCAATTCATAGGGTAGTGAGTCTATCAAGGATTCATAGTAGCGCAGATGAGCGCGGAGGCGTCCAGTCGAAGAAGCGAGGATGTGCAGCTTCTACATTAGGTTCGTGAAGGCAGAGCATCGGTCGAAAGCGGCGCCGTTCTCCTGCGACGCTGGAGAGCTCCGGATCTGACGCTAGATACTGGACTAAGCTTACAGGGGGAAAGTGCGAAAGGCGGGCACAATCCGCGACTAGCGGGAAGAAGATGAATAACCGAAAGCTGTTGCGACGCGAAGGACTGTCTGAACAGAGGGAGAAGCGAGCCTGATCAGCGTGTTTGTGGAACACTTCCTTGCTCGACGAGCGCCAAGCGAGCTCGGGAAAATAAAGCAGAGGTGGGGTATGCAGGTGAAGTCGAGGCGATCTGACCGTTGGAATGGTGGCTGGCGCGTTCAGGCCCGCTGGAGCTCGCTGCTCGCAATCTGGTTCATCGGATGTGTTTCATCTGCTGAGGCTGTTCGTCATACACTTGTGCCTGCATTGGCCGGACCGAAGCAGAGACAACTTCGATGCCTCACAGAGCAAGCCAAACACTGTCAACGATCACACCGAGCTAATCTCGTTTGACAAAAACTCCCACCAGTGGCGTCCCATGCGCCAAACTTGAGCGATGACTGCATTGTGGGACATTCGAGATCATGTTGATGTCGAAATAGACTAAGGATGTCGATCATGAGACGAAGACTATGCAGGGTTTAGAAGGGGAATCGGACTACGCCTCCGTTCTGCGAAATTGAAATCCCCGCGGGTGTAATGTAATTTTGACAGCTCAAACGCCAAATTCGGCGTCGCAATTGATCCTCTTTCGCTTTGACTCTACGAATCGACAGAGAAGCATGATCTACGATGGCTGAATAAGCGATACAGAACGTCGAACCATGGTCGGCGTAGCCACAAGGTTGTGACCAGAAGCTAAAGGACAAGCTTTGGCACCGTCCCGGCAAAAAGCAGTGTTTTCAAGGTTTGCTTATTGGTGGGGACTCGATAATCGCTAGTTTACCGGTGGGCAAACACAAGGCCTGCCAAGCACGCAGGGATCGACATGTGGGGGTAGTGGGTGTACAGTACAGTACGCTAGCTTGTTCGGCCCACGCCCTGGTGGCCTTTTCGGCCATTGGATCCTACTTTGAAGCTCTGCACCCGTTGTCTTGCCGATGCAAGAACCAGATTTGCTGTCGAAGGCCTCGCATGAACGCGCCGAACACATACACGCGCTCAAAGGAATGTTCACTTTGCGACTGCATTCCAGGATGTGTCGAGTTGACCGTTGTCGTAGGATCGTTTCTACTCGAAAGAACAAATAGTACGATAGCGATAGACGCCTTACAACCACCTCGGGTCTCAAACCTTGTCGAGAAGATCACGGTTCACCAAGAAGCATCGGGACGGCGATCGGCTGCTTGGTGTGATACTATGTGCTCACTGTCTTCCTTCGCCGTTCTTCGAGGTATGTCCCGCTTCGGTCCGATGACATTGGCGATTTGCCTCTACGATATTCGGCATCCGATTACGAGGCTGCCATGGGTATTGGAACATTGGAAGAAGGACGTGGAAGAGAGAGGAAGGCCAACCTGAAGACTAAGGCGTGCTGGAGAAAGCTTATGCCCGGGTCAAGTGGCAAAAGCGTAGTCCGGATCTAACACGGTCACTCCTTCGCCAAAAGGCATCATCGGCTGTGTGGAATTCAGGGTCCAATCAAGCTTCTGCTGAATTACGTGGCCTTGCTGCGCCCAATTTTACGCTTTCAAGACTGTGGCTGAGCACGGCCACGTCCGAATTTTGCTTGGCAAGCTCGGCCATTTAAGCTCACTCAAAGCCGAACACACACGACATTCGATCCTCTTTCCTCATCCTTTCTGTCACTAAACTTCTAACTTCAAGCATCTTCAATCTTCGATCCTTACAAATTCTTCCTTCGTAGAAGAAGGTCACACGCTATCCTAATTTCAGACTCTCACATCTTCAACATCATGCCGGAGCGATCGACAGGACCGATGATGTTCATCGGCGAACGATGTGCACTTGATGAATGCCATCGAGAGGACTTCTTACCGTTCAAGTGCAGCGACTGTCGTCAACACTATTGCTCCAATCACTTCCGACCACAAGCTCACAGGTGCGCAAACTACCACGAGTCGGATGTCGACTATCGAGTGCCCCTCTGTCCCATCTGTGACAATCCACCAGAGGGCTGGAAGCGAGACCAGGACCCGAACATTGCTATGGACCGCCACCTCTCAGGACAATGTCCAATGCTCGACCCGAATGGCTACCTGAAGCCCGGAGCGTCTACGTCGGCTTCAGCGTCCATGAAGAGAGTGAAGAAGACCAACGAATGCTCGTTCCTCAAGTGCTCCAAGATCATGGTGGTACCCATTCAATGCCCACAATGCGCAGCATCTTTCTGTCCATCTCATCGTGCACCAAATCAGCATAGCTGTAAACATGCGTCCTCTTCCTCTTCTCCCGCCTCATCGTCCACGCGGCTCGCGGCAGGCACACAGTCCAACACCGGCATCAAGAACGCTTTCCAGAACCTCAAGATCAGCACACCTTCGTCCAATTCTAGCCAAAAACCTTCAGCATCTTCTACATCTAGCCGCTCGAATGGCGCCTCGCAGTCAAGTACAACAAGTTCTAATGCGCCAGCTTTCAGCAAGATGTTTGACAAGTCTGAAAAGTGGGTGCCCAAGCCAATCTTTGGCAAGGCTTGATCAGTACAGCAGCGCGTAAGCTCTTTTACATCGATCGGTATGCCTCTGTCCAATTTCGCCTGCGCGCTTCATCAAGCGCCGGGAATACCACCTCTGTGGGAGCCATTGACTGACCCTGATCATCTGACTCGCAAACTCTGACGGTTGCAGACGTGCCAAAGCAGAACGACTATCTGCCATCCGCGCAATGCAGGCACGACAACGCAAAGGTATTCTTTCGGAAGCAGACAAGCTCAAGCTGGCTGAGGAAATGGCTGCTCTCAGCAAGACGGAGAGAATGAAGGCCAAGGACTCGGACTGCATCGTGATGTGAAGCATGGATCGCATTCGTATTGTTATTGCCAATATACCCCACCAATCTCAAGCATACATACCATCGTAATTTATCTCTGTGATCCATAGACGACACAAAAACATATCTGTGCTGCGAGTGCGCGAAATCAGTCGGCTGCTTGTTATGATTCAGATCTTGTAGGCTAGGCTACTGGTCATAGACAAGCTGACGGAACGTGATGCTCTGTGAGGGTGAATGTGAGCGAGAGTGGATCGTCAGCGTCATCCTGTGAGCTATTGAAGCGGTGTCGTGTAGCCGTGTACTCACGATTCTCGGACCCTTGACCTTGAGCTCTTTTGGAATCTCGTGTGTGTAGAACTTCTGTGTTTGACCCTGCATGACGAGCAAGCTACCACCAGCAAGCGTCCAACGTTTCTTGATGCTCTCCTCCGAGGAAGCAGCTTTCTGACCTCTTGGCTTCTTTCGTTCCATAATCCAGCTCCGATCCGCGCCTAGCGATACTGTGACGATGACCTTGTTTTCGATATTATCCGAATGCTTGCCGATATAGATACTCCCATCGTCGTAGCGATTGAGCATGCAATGGTTGAAGCGGACTTCAGAGCCCAAGCACTCATCTGTAGATAGCAGCGATGCGATATGATCTAGCAAAGGTGGAAATGGAGCATGGAGCTCGACCGGATGACCACTGTATTTGAGATGAAGCCCGGGCGCAGTCGCATAAGCGGCAATCTCGCGGCTCTGAGTAATCTCTCGCCCATACACCTTGAGCTTGGGCCGATACCATTCAGGAAGACGGTCGAGCTGCTCACGCCATTCTTCGGCCAAGCTGCGATCGATGAAGTCTGGCTTGTAGTAGATGTCGGCATCTGGCAGACCGTCCATTCTGTATTTGGCGCAGAAATCGGAGCGTGATACTTGATGGAATGGTCCGCGATGGTGATGCTCTGGCGCTGCAGTGGGATGAGACGGGGACGATGAAGATTCGAGCTTTGGACACTTTGGCTCCCTTACAGACGCTTTCGACAGCGAATTGTCCTGGTTTGTCTTGATGGCTTGTGATCTTGTCCTTTTTGCCATACCTGCTTCGGCCTTTGCTGGAGGTAGACGATTGCGTTGTGCGCCGAATTTGACATTGAAGAGCGTGCTTTGGAAGGTGCGCTTCGTCGGAGACGCTGACGTGCTCGCAGCTTGCTCGGTTGAAACTAGCTCCGGTGATGAGGGTGCAAATGACGATGTCCTTGTCATCTTCGTCGTCAACAGGCTCTTGTTGCTGGTTTCTGTGCTGGGAGGGACAGAAACAAGATGACGGGCTGAGCAAATTGCCACCAACTCTCTCGGCTATTCAAGTCGACATCCAGGGTCCAACTTGGAGATTCGTGCATGCGAAAAGAAAGCCGTGCCCGATCCCCGATTGACCGATAGAACAAGCCACGTACAGAAATTAAGAGATGGGATTTCCGACCGTGTCTAGCCACGGATGACTTTCCGCTGCCAACGTGGGCCAACAAACGCGCGACGCCTCTGAGTAGATCTCCTTATCGGTCAGCTGTCGGTGACATGCTGAGTTCTTCGGCACAACTCTTCAATCGAACAGAGAGTCTGTGCGATGCTTGTCCAGATCAAAAGACGCAGCATGACTTTTCGACACTGTCTTGCATCATCAGTATGCATGAAGTATCCACGCCGTAATGTCAACACCATATCAGAACGATGAAGGTGTGTGCGGTCTTCTGGTTTTTGAGTTAGACCGGCGAAATCAGCGCACCGCGAGATTTCCGACCATTTGCAATCTTTGCTTGTATGTTGGTAGGCCGCAGGTCCAGTGCTCCGCCCTGAGCACCTGCCGGTGAGTTCACGGCAGATGCTCGGTCAAGCTATTTTATTTATTTATTTTTAAGTTTTTTTTCTTGCTTTTGTTTTTTGTGTTCTCCGCCGCGGGTTGAGCATGGGGCAATCTTCTTGACCATCTTTGAGCGGCTCACATGCTGCAAAGGTCTCAAGAGGCTGCTTCGTCAGCCAAGAAAAGCAGACGGAAAACAGGGCAAATTATTCTCTGGCTGTCGTGTCCATACTAGCCTCGAGAGGCACACTACGGGAAGGCCAGAGATGCGTAAAGCAAGATGTGCACAGACACGCGTGCAGTCTTCTGGAATAATATTTTGTTGGTGCCCAATCGATGATGTGGGATTTCGCAGTGTTGCGCAAAGCCACTTGCTTCATCTTTGACGTTGTGTGGCTGAGCGGCCAAAAGAACGGCAGATACGCGAGACCCACAGCCAAAAGAAAGGGTCGAAAAGTTGGCGAGTTTCTTATTTTCTGGTTTTTTCTTCTGTCTCTGCACTTCTTCTAGGTTTGGTGTTCTTCTCGGTGGCCGAGCCAACTTTTTTGCCTTTTTTTGACGGTCCGTTCGAGATCTTGCTATCTCTGTCTTCATCAGCAGCAGCTCGCCTCGTTCTGCTGTCCTTTGGCTTCTGCGCTGGCTCAATCGATCTCTTGTCGAAGCAATATACACTGCCGTTCCTTCTCTTGCTCCTTCGCCTCCATCACCACCTTCTTCTTCTCCTCCACCTCCTCCTCATCTACCGATCAAGGTACACACATCCATCACCATGATCTACGCCCCTATCGCCAAGACTCAGCTCGAGTGGTACGCCTCGCTCAACCCCCTCGAGCACGGTGTCGACAACAAGTTCTTCCGTAAGACTTCAATCATCGCCACCATCGGCCCCAAGACCAACAATGTTGAGATGCTCGGCGCCCTCCGCCAGGCTGGTATGAACATCGTCCGTCTCAATGCCTCTCACGGTTCCCACGAGTACTTCAAGTCTGTCGTCGACAACGCCCGCGCTGTCGTTGCTCAGACCCCCGGTCGTCCTCTTGCCATCGCTCTCGACACCAAGGGTCCCGAGATGCGAACCGGTGTCATGGTCAACGGCGAGGATGTCAAGATCAACATGGGTCACGAATTCTACGTTACCACTGACGAGGCTTACGCCGAGAAGTGCAGCCTCGAGTACCTCTTCATCGACTACAAGAACCTTGCCCAGAAGGTCGAGGTTGGCCGCACCATCTTCATCGATGACGGAATTCTCTCGCTCCAGGTTCTCGCTATCGAGAGCGACAAGCTCGTCAAGGTCCGTGCCGTCAACAACGGTACTCTTTCGTCCAAGAAGGGTGTCAACCTTCCCATGACCGAGGTCGACCTTCCCGCTATCTCTGAGAAGGACCGCAAGGATATCGAGTTCGCTGTTGAGCAGGACCTCGACATGATCTTCGCTTCCTTCATCCGCCGCGGCAGCGATGTCCGCACCATCCGTGAGATCCTCGGCGAGAAGGGTGCCCACATCAAGATTATCTCCAAGGTCGAGAACCACCAGGGTGTCCAGAACTTTGACGAAATTCTCAAGGAGTCTGACGGTATCATGGTGGCTCGTGGTGACCTTGGTATTGAGATCCCTGCCCCTCAGGTCTTCATGGCCCAGAAGATGATGATCTCCAAGTGCAACATTGCCGGCAAGCCCGTCATCTGCGCTACTCAGATGCTCGAATCTATGATCGTCAACAACCGTCCCACTCGTGCCGAGGTTTCTGACGTTGCCAACGCTGTTCTTGACGGTGCTGACTGTGTCATGCTTTCCGGAGAGACTGCTAAGGGTGCTTACCCCATTGAGGCTGTCAAGATGATGGCCGAGACCGCATACCTTGCCGAGCAGAGCGTCTCCTACGTTCCTCTCTTCAACGAGATGCGCACCCTCACTACCATCCCCACCGACACCAACGAGACCATCGCCATGGCTGCTGTTGCCGCCTCGCTCGAGCAGCACGCCGGTGCCATCTTGCTCATGTCCACCAGCGGTACCACCGCCCGTCTCGTCAGCAAGTACCGCCCATCTTGCCCCATCATCATCATCACGCGTAACCCTCACACCGCTCGCGATGTGCACTTGTACCGTGGCTGCTACCCCTTCCTCTACCCCCACACCCGCCCCGAGGACAACTCCAAATGGCAGGAGGACGTCGACAACCGTATCAAGTACGGTCTTGCTGAGGCTCTTGCTCTTGGCATTATTGAGAAGGGCGATGTTGTTATCACTCTCCAGGGCTGGAGGGCACAGAGCGGTAGCACCAACACTATCCGTATCCTGAGCGTTCCCGAGTCGGCTCGTGACTTTAAGCTCGAGGGCACTCACCCCAGCGCATAGATATGCGACTCGTCCAAAAAAAAACAAGGTTCTTTGGTAGACAGTAGGATTTGTCTGCACCTTTCGCTCTTTTGTAATCTTTTTCATTGTGGTTCTTTTGCATCAATCTCGTTTCCTTGCATCCTTTGCTCGATTGTGTGTGGCGGTGCTCAGAGAGAAGATGGGATTGAACAAGCGCGAACGGGGTCTTAGCGGTAGGAATTCGGGCTCAGGATAGACAGATCATGTGAGCGAATGTGTCGATTAGGAAAGGCAAGCAGAAGTGGACGAGACAACCAAACCTTAACGAGGGTGTCAGGGTCCAGATTGACAAGAGGATACGGTGCTGTAAGATAAAATGGAGATCAACCTTGCGTCTTGGAAGGTCGGCTAGATAACAACGCCGTTCCCGACTAAGACGCCGGCCGGCGAACTCTGACGCCGCTCTTGGAGCGTCCCGGACAGAGATGGAAGGGAGTAGTAACGGCACGGGGCAGAGAGAGTGTTGGAGAAGGGCCGGGACGTGAAAGGAGACCGGCAGGAGAGAGGTCGGCCAAAACCGGTGCTCGAGAATTCCGATAGGAAGCGCCGAGCGATAAACTGTAATATTGTTAGGGTTCTCCTGGCTTACATACATCCTTATTGGCCACGTGGTTTTGATTTTACCGTGACGGCACGGTTCTGAGTCCATCTTGACATCCCTTTGGCAGGTCGTGACCGTCCCTACCACCAGCCGCAGGCATGAAGGTGCTGATAGGCGTATATGACCGTCTCAGCGGCATGAACCACGATCCACAGCCTCTGGCAGCCAAGACGAATCGTCAGAACGGGATTAGTGGGCCATCCATCTGGAGGATGGCAACCGGTTCATTGCCCTGATAAAATTTGTTGGGGCGAGCAAGAAACCTTTGCTTGCAACGTCATGCAGGAAAAATGCAGAGGTGCATGCATTTTCGCTTTGCTTCTCAAAATTTTTTGGATGGA
The DNA here is from genome assembly GCA_023212835.1 of Pseudozyma thailandica. NCBI lineage: Eukaryota > Fungi > Basidiomycota > Ustilaginomycetes > Ustilaginales > Ustilaginaceae > Pseudozyma > Pseudozyma thailandica. The sequence continues at coordinate 297,728 of JALCCH010000001.1, forward strand.
GAAAAGCGGCCGTCCATTTGTGCATAAAGTTTTGGGCCTTTTGAACGGCTATGTTGCCGGTAACTTGATCTCGCCCCATGTGTGCGCTTTTCATCTGCGCATACGGCAGTACTTGCAGAACGCAGGAAAGGGTGGGCCGCCCCTGGGCAACAGCGGCTGGTCGTGTGACTGACTTGTCTCACGTTGGATGGGCTGTGGCATGTGCGTCTTGTGTGGATTAAGCTCATTGAGCATGACTGAAGTCCAACTCATCCTGCCGTATGTTCACATGGGCATGGAAGCACGTCAAGACGTACGATCATCAAGAGTAGCTCTGCTGTGGTCTTTGTTCGAGCGTCGGCTTCTATACCCATCGTATCCAAAGGGCCAAGAAACAGGTCTGCGCTGGATAAGGTGCCATAGAGTGAGCCGCGGTCGTTTTTGCTCAAGATGCGGGATCCGGCACTTTCTCAAAAGATCCGAATTCTGCTTCTTTGCTACCAGAACCTTGGTATTATTACAGTTAGACATTCCCTTCCTTTTCGACTTTCAAAGGTTGCTTGGCCTGCACCGAAGCCCTCCCGGTCCATGCCTTTTCTTTTGCTGCCAAGCCAAAAATTGCCACTCATTGGTGTGCACAACTGCGGGGAACGTTTGGTTGTTGAGATGTTCGGCAGTCACTTGAGCGAAACCCATTTCAGCCCATTGTCAAGGCGACGGGTCCACCTCGCAGATCCCCAATGCCACCCTGTGCTGAAAGGTTACCACTTTCCCCAAATCCGGGTCTGAAGTGGTCCGACCATGAATTTCAAACAACGGTGTCAACCATTGCGAGGAAAAAAATTCCAGGCCGCTGCCAAGGCTTTGATTGACTTTTGTTCGTTACCGTTTGACTGCAGCGCCGCCACTTTCGCGTGACCCTGGCGTCAAAGAGTATATAGGCCCCCGTACATACCAACACTTTCTCCATTGGACGGCAACAACCTTCTTCCTCTCAACCTCACCGTTCAAGGGAAAAGCAGACACGATGTTCTATCCGCTCGACAATCCTCGTTCTTCGTTCTTGCAGCGTCTGGCTGAGCAGCCTTACCCTGCCAAGCCAGAGGGTCTGCCTGTTGCCGACTGGGCCTTTGAGCTTTCGCTTTCGCCCTGGGTCCCCCTTGCTACCGGTGTTGTCTACCTCTTTGCAACGCACGCTACGAACAACCGATTTGGTCCTGGCAAGCCCAAACCCGCCGATCTGGTCAAGTCGTCCTACGGACTCTCCCAGACCGTTCTGGGCCACAACATTCTGCTGGCCGTCTACTCTGGTTGGACCTTCTTCCACGCCGCTACGCGCATCATTGCGTACCTCTTTGGCGGTGCTGCTTCCGGCGGTCTCGCCGGCTTCACCAACGCCTACTGCACCGTCCCCATCGCCGACTCTTCGTACGCCGGCCTGGGAATCTACGTTTGGCTGTTCTACATCTCAAAGTACTACGAGATAATCGACTCGGTCATCCTCATCCTCAAGGGCAAGCCAGTGAGCAACCTTCAGTCGTACCACCATGCGGGTGCGATCCTTTGCATGTGGGCGGCTTACCGATACTCTGCTCCTGCGGTGTTTATCTTCCTCCTGTTCAACTCGCTGGTTCACACGCTCATGTACACCTACTACTCGATGACGGCGCTCAAGCTTCCTTTCACCGGTGGACTCAAGAGGTCCATGACGACGATCCAGATCACTCAGCTCGTTGTTGGGTGTGGAATGGCCACGAGCTACGCGTTTTTGACTTACAACCCTACTGCGTACCCCAAGGGCGCTGTGCCTAGCACGGGAAGGCATGTGATCAACCCAGTTTCGGCTGCCTTTTCGTCGTTCGAGTCGGCAAACAACACGGCCGTCTCCAAGTACATCCCTTCGACGACCAACGAGGCGGTGGCGCTGATCAAGCAGACCATCCTCTCGAACCTCGGCGCCAACGATAAGACCTCGTGCGTCTCCACCAGCGGTCAATTCGCAGCAGTAGCGCTCAACGTCGCCTACCTCATCCCTTTGATTTACCTCTTTGTCAGCTTCTACATCCGAAGCTACCAGAAGAAGGCGAGCAAGGGTTCAAAGGCTCAATAAGGCGGGATGGTGTCGAGACGCATAACTTTGGCCAATGGGCGTCCGCTCAATGCTGGACATAGGGCCCTCACGCATATCCTCCTGCCCCCCCCCCTGCGCAGTCTTCCCCCGCCTACGACGGCTCTTCCGATATGGCCATTCAAGTCAACCTTGTTCCGTATGATGCATATGTACTTCTAAACGCTTTTTTTTACTCATTCCAACTCATTCCAGCTTTCCCAAATCGCATCTATCAGGTCTGTGTTTGCTAACGCAGCTCTTCCGTCTGTCACGTCCCGGGCTGCTTCCCAAGACCCCTATCGTCAGTCCTTGCACGCATGGGGTGTGCGAATCTATATTGAATGCAGGACAGAAACTAGTGTACAAAACAAACGCCAAAAGCGGGAGATGAGAAACATGGTGCGCGTCAAGACGGCTGGTATCAAAGGGGAAAATAAAACCATATGCTATAATCGTCATGTGGTCGAGTTTGAAGCGGGGGTTTCCCGACAAGATTGGGCTACAAGATGCCCAACTGCTGCAACAACCTGCCCAAATGGGCGGCTACTCTTTCAAAGATCCAATTCGCGACCGCCTCGACTCCCCAGAAGAAGAAGCCATGACTCAATGCGTCCACTCTCTTGACCGTCAGTACTGCCGTCCTACCATCCTGACCAATGTTGTGGTTGATTCCATGCCTGCCAGCTTCGAGGAGATCGTCGACCCATTCGACGTCGGCTTTGTAGTAGATGTTGTTCCACTTGCCACCCCGCTCAGCTGCCTTTACGAGCAGATCGCGCCCAACATTGTATCCGTCTCGATCGATCGTATGGTGGTACTTTAGATTCTTCTCCTTGCTCACGGCGAGGAACCACGCGCCGGTATTTGCCATGGTTCCATTCTGCTTCCAGACGCGGAAGTGGTTGCCGCCATACAAAGATTCCCAGCACGCGCCAACCCATCGTCCGGGTGCACCGGGGAACCCGGTCTCGCGATATTCAAACATCTCGGGGATCCAGCCTTTGCCATCTCCCAAATCGGCACGTTGGAGGTTACCCATGTGCAGGTTGAGACATTCGAAGCTAAAACCGATGGTGCGGATGTAGTCCTTCAAACCCAGATCGGAGAGGACGTGGGGGTCGGATTTGCCAGAGATGATGACGTTGATAGGTTCGCGAAGGCCGTTACCGACAAGGTCGAGCATGGATCCGCCATACTTGCGAGGGTCGATCCAGCCGGGGAGGTCTGGATCCCCTGTTCCGTCTCCGTTGTCGAGATCGAGTGCGTTATATACGTCGTCTTCGGAGAAGGAGGCGTTGTAGGTGAGGTAGTCCGAGACGCCGATGGCTGGGTCGTTCAAGTCGAGTTCTTCGCGAGTTGCAGGAACTGGTTCATAGGGGTCGATTGGGAACCATGGCATTGCTGCTGCTCTGGCGGCGAGCGGAGCGACAGCTGCTGCTGCCAGCAATGTTGATGCTAATCGCATGATATGGGAAGTATCTCTGCTACAGCGGGGAAGAAGGTGGTGCTGTGCGTTGAGAAATGAAGTGATGGTGACGGCGAGAGTGAGAGATGTGTGTTCAAAATTAGAAGCGGGAGCCGGGGATTGCCTGCAGCCGGACAGCTGCTGTAGCAGCAGCAGCAACTTAAACTTGATTTCAAAATAGGAGAGGTGGGCTTCTCCAGTACAGTATGTCACTCACACTCCTCGCACTGCTTTCGGAGTGAATTCACACCTACAGCCGAGCGCAGTCTGAATTTTGAGTTAGGTTTTTGGCGTCACTTCGCTCTCTTTCCGTGACTCTTATGCGGGGTTCGCCATTTCCATCTTTCATCTCTCGCACGAGACTGCTGGCTCACGCCTCCACCTGTCAATTCCAGGCACGAGCGTGTCTGTGCATCTCGTCCTTGATTCACAGTCCTTCATTCAACGCCCTACCTTTCCACCCTTCCACCTCCTCATCCTTGCATTCCACCAATCGTCACACATTATCAGCCATGTCGACTTCCACACCAGAAGAGCTCCTCAAGAACGCCGAAAAGAAAGCCTCGGCCTCTGGCGGCTGGTTCTCTTCCGCCACTTCAAAACAAGAGGAAGCCGTGGAACTCTTCAAAGCCGCCGCCAACAAGTTCCGTATCGCCAATCGATTTGAAGAAGCTGGAAACGCCTTTATGCGCGCTGCCGAAACCGAGATCAAGACTGGCGAGAAAGACTACGCCGCCAACACCTATTTCGAGGCGAACAAATGCTTCCGTATGTCGCGCCCCGAGTTGGCGGTGGTAGCGTTGACCAGGGCGAGAGAGATCCTCATTGAGAGGGGAAGGTTTAGGCAGGCAGCGGATAGGGAGAAGGCGGTAGCCGAATTGCTCAAGACGGATGCCGCGGATCCAGAGAAGGCGTTGGAGGCGTATGAGCAGGCAGGATCTTGGTATTTGCAGGAAGGAGCGAATGCTACCGCGAGTGGGTGCTTCAGGGAGGCAGCACAGTTGGCGACGGATTTGGGTAGATTCCCACAGGCAATTGAGAGGTGGGAACAAGTCGCAAGTATGAGTCTCGAGAGCAACCTGACTAGGTATAGCGTCAAGGATTACTACCTCAATGCTGGAATGTGCTACTTGGCTATCCCCGTGAGTATCACCCAACCCCTCCATCCTTCTCCTTTCTCTTCTGTCGAACTCAAGGACTATTTCAACTGACCTTCTTATTCTTCACACCTTTGCTGATGACAGGACTACGTCGCAGCCGTTCGCGCAATGCAGTTCTACGCCGAACAAGATCCCAGCTTCCCCACCACCATGGAAGGCCGATTCTTGCATTCGCTCGTCCAGGCTTGCGAAGAGGGCGACCTCCAAGCCTTCGACGGTCGAGTCCAAGAGTACGATCGAACAAAAAAGATCCAAGGCTGGCAGGCTTCCCTCCTCCGAGCCGTTAGGAAGGGCGTTCAGGACGAACCGGATCTCTCCTAATCGTCCTGCATTTCTATCAATAGCATCGGATAATTGGTTTTCACTCTCGCAATGCACTTTTTCACATAAAGCACGATAAGATTGGCAAAAGTGGCGGCTGGATTGTGCTACATGGTACGACATCAATACTCCAACTCGCAAGCGAGAGCAAGGAAGGCCTCATCGTCGTCTGGAAAGCTATCATCTGACGAAGCCACCACGTGCCCTGCGCTTGCCGTCTTGACGGGGCTCGTCCTCACCACGTTTGCCGTCCTCGCAATCGCCGGCGGTCGGAAGGGCGCTGCAGGCCCACTCGCCGCCGCCTGTGCTTGACTTTGAGACGGCAAATACTGCGATGAGCTGCGTGGTAACCCCACTTGTCTTGCCTGGGACATTCCTGGAAGTGGATGTGTGCGTGTTCTCCCAACGGTCGCTCCGACCTTGCGCGCTGGATTCGAGGCAGTGGAGGGCTTGCGCGGCGACGGAGAAGTGGAGGTGGCTTTGCAGAGAAGAGAAGGTCCTCGTACGCCGAGCTTCTTGTGCGAGTTTGAGTGTTGCATGGCTTCGATACGCGCTGATCGCTTGACTGGCGAGGTTTGGGCGGCAGGAGCGGGTTTGGCGGTAGGTTCGGCTGAGACGCTATCTCGCGCTGTGACAGGCGAGACGGATTGGACAACGACCGCCGGCGAGGGTTTGGATGCTTGTTGCGACTGCTGCTGCTGCTGCTGCTCAGGCTGAGGCTGGCTGTGTTGCGATACTCGGGCCGCTCGAATGGGTTCGTTTGTGATCTTCTCCGCCTCTGCGGGAGACTGCGACCTCGGCGTGGGCGGCACATTGGTGACTCGAGGTTGCAAAGGTCGCACTAAGTTTCCTTCCGTATGACCCGTTGTCCTGAAGACATCATGATCAGATTTGACCGGGCGGAATGCTCGTCTTGGCTGCAGTTCAGCTTCGTTCTGAGTCGAGAGCTTGGGCTGCCTGTGCATTTGCCTCGAAGGCGTCGGTGCCGATGTTGTTCTATTGATCCCCTCTCTTGGCGTCAACCTCCCTCCCTCTCCGTTGCTTTGATCGAAGCTGACCATTCGGCTATGTTTCGTTGGCGTATCGCTACTGTCAGTCCCAGGCCCGCTCGTAGAGGGTCGTTGCGCATGCATCCCCTGTATTGCAGCCTGCAGATCCTCAAACAGCTTCAAGCAATCCGATGCACGACCCGACTCATCCGTGAAACCCAACCCAGCTACGAACGACTCCTTCTTTCGCCTTCGTGGTGGTCGTCGTTCGAGCCGTCGTGATGAAGACTGATTCGTCTCCTTCTCCAATGTCGGTAGTTTTGCAGGATTCGCCCGCGAAGCTGAGCTGTGTTGTGAAGGCGAAGAGAACTCACGCATCCTACCTGTATGCCCCGCATCCATAGTCCTCCTCCTTCTCGATTCCGGCGACGATTCCCCAGCATCTCCCAGCAGCAGCCTTGTGGGACCGCCCTCCTCATCCTCCTCCTCATCATCGGAAACATCCACATTGATGAATTCCCTGATCTTCCCCTTACTGGTCGTGCTGTTGGGACCAGCATTCGCTTTTCGCTTGGCTGAGTTCCTCGCCATCAACGGCGACTGAGCCTCCAACGCTCCGGGCAGCTTCTTCAATTCCCCGACGAATGCTTGCGTGCATAATGGCAGGGTTGGTGATTCCTGGCTCCGGCTAGGCGTCCATTGAGCCAATTGCCTCAGCACTCCTGGGGATGGCGAGGCATGCCAGAACACTTTCGAGGTCGACGGTTGTGAAGACGACTGTTGGGAGGACGATGGTCCGGCGGAATTGCTCAAATTGAGCGAGTCGAAGAGCTCCGACATGGTGATGGTGATTGTCTATATGTTGTTTTCAAAATGTTGGAATCCGAGCATGAAGGTGGACGGGTATGCGTGAATCCAGGGTGAGGTTATAGTGTCATGGCGGAGAGGTGATGGTGTCCGGGATTGAGGTGGATTCAGCCCTGTGACGGTGTGAGAGTATGTCGGTGAAGAACCAGAATGTGACAGAGGAGGATGGGGTGAGATGATGAAGAGCTTCCGCGGGTGACGATGAAGCTCAAAACCGAAAGACAGGGACGATCATGAAAAGGCTTTTTGATGAAATGCAAACCCTGCAGCAGCAGCAAAGCAGCAGCAAAGCAGCCGCGCGATTTCTCCAAAAATATTGCCTCGGCCTGCCAGCAACCTGTCCACTCTGCGCGCTACAATTCTCACCCAAAATGACTCAATTTTATCCACAGACTGTTCAAAGAGATTCAGTCTCTGACTTGTTCACAAGCTTCGTCTCATGACCCTTGTGGTATCCTGCAGCACAACACCAATGTTCTAGCTAAGCTTAATGGCGAAGAAAGACGTCGCTGGGGAAGAGGAAGGGTGTTGATGCGGCTCGACGCGTTGATGGTATGAAAATGCGCGAGCGAGACCAACACTTTCCCTGCGCAATTCTTCGGCCATGTTAGAGCGACACGAAAGTGGGTCTCGCATGCACGATGCGGTGATTCCCAATATATGACTCAGGCTCGCGACTCTGCAGCTGTTCACATCGTCTATCATCTAGGTTTAAGCAGCATCAAACGCTATACTACAATTGACGTAGTGGAGGGTGCGGATTGATCTATGCCTTGGACAGGAACACTTGCTTGTAACACAATTGGTGAGGTGCACCATCTTCGTCGTATCGCTCGCCTACGGGCTCGTATCCAAGTCTGTGGAAACGACGAAGTTGATAGCTCTTGTCAGTACTCGTATACTTGGCTGAGACCGGAACCTTGAGGTTGGAAGGGACTTACTTTTTGTAGAAAGGCAGAACATAAATCTGACTGCTCAACTTGATCACAATACTGTCCAGCCTTTGCCCCTCTTTCTTCTTCTCCCCTTCCCGCTTCTGCTCCTCTGCGTTGTCACCTTGCTTGCTAGGCATGGGTCCGAACGCGCCCTGTCTTTGGGCCTCATCACTTCCCAGCGTATTAATCAACCACTTCTCCGCCTCTCTCACCAGTAGATGCCCCAATCCCTTTCCCCTTGCCTCCTTCGTCAATGCCAACCTGCCCAGCTTCGCCCCTCCCTTCTCTGGCACCTCGCTCATCGTTTCCTTCTCCTCTTCCTTCGTCTGCGCTGGGTCCATCCTTGCCGATACGGGTGTAGGGTGGTTCGCCCAGGCGGCGGAGATAAAGTCGCTCGCAATGGCGGATTCGGAGCGTGTGCCACCGAGCGGGTACGACGAGTGCGGGCTGGGTTCTGACCCCGGTTCGTCCGGCTTGGGGATCGGCAGAGGATACGGCAACAAACGCAAAGTGCCAAGGACGTTGTCAGGTTGAGAAGTGTGGGTGAGGATAAAGTGCGCGGCGAGCGGGTCGTATTGGTCGATTTCGTCTTCGAGAGCGAAGCCTTGTTCTTTGACGAAGACTTGGATTCGGACGGAGCACGCGCCCCGGAGTTGTGCGCCCGAGGTGCAGAGCGTGACTTGGTAGTCTGAGTTGTCTGTCATGTCTAGAGATTGCGCGTGAGGATCAAGCTGTGGTAGGGAGTGAGGAAGAGGCAAGATGACGGTGAGCGAAGGAATATATCGCAGGAGGAGAAAGGAGAAGCTTTAGTCATAGTTGGACAAAGCGAGAGTCGGAATCTCAATTGCCACGCGGTGTATTACCGGCAATCCTTCCGGATTCCGCACGCGTAAAGTAGCACACCAACACTTTCCTTCTGAGAGCTTTGGCTCTAAAATTCTTCTTCCAACGACGCACGCACCTTGATCCCTAACCCATCATCCCCCAACACCTCGGCCTAACCTCATCAGTCGCAATGTCGGTCGTGAATCTCTTCATCCACTCTCCCTCCACCCTCGTCTCCGCTGAGCGACGTCTTCCCTCCACCATCCCGCTTCACGATCTCAAATACCGTCTTGAATCCATCGTTGGCGTCCCACCCCATCATCAGATCCTCGAAATCCATTCCGCACGCACCGATCATGAGCAGCAATCCTCCCTCCCCGGTCCCGGGCCCTTTGCCTCTTCTGTTCGGTCGACACTCATCACCGCCATTCCTCAGGGGTCTGAGTTGGAGGATCGAAGTTTGGAAGCGTTGGGCGTGGTGGATGGGATGGCGATTAAAGTGCTCGACACGCGCCCGAAGGAGCTGGTTCAGACATACACGGACGAAAGTCTGGTAGAGAAATATGTCATGGATGACGACACATACGCCGCTCGAAGGGACACGGTGTTGGCTTTCAAGCAACGCAACAAACTCGGCAGATTCGACCCAAGTAAAGATGCAACTTCAAGCACTGCTAGTGCAGACGAATCTGTACCCGAGCACTTGAAAATGGGTGCGAGATGTCAAGTCGACCTCCTCTCCGGTGCCGGGACCAACCAGAGAAGAGGAACAGTCAGGTTTGTAGGCGCCACAAAGTTCGCAACGGGAATCTGGGTGGGCGTGGAATACGATGAACCCGTTGGCAAGAATGATGGATCGTAAGTAGTGCCTGCCTTCGTCCCCTTCCTTGCGCCTGAAAGAGTTCAGCATACTGACCTCCCACGTCCCTTCTTTTGAACCCAACAGCGTCGCGGGCGAACGCTACTTCAGCTGCAAGCCAAATTTTGGCGGCTTTGTGCGTCCAGACAAGGTCCAGGTCGGCGACTTCCCAGCAGACGATTTTGATGATCTCAATTTCGACGACGATGAGGAAATGTAACAATACCACGAGCAATGGGACAAAAGGTCATAGTCACGCAGTGTGGGCAGCAGTAGACTTGATATCATTGCTGCAGAAAAGTACGCATAACAATCGCGTACATCAATGAACAATAACGGTGACGAGGCAACAGGAACTTACAGCGACGGAAAGATTCAACGTAGCCAAGCGTGTCTATTGACACCTGACACATTGAAAGCATGATCTGCCGGAGAAGACAGCACCAGCAGGCATCTGCAAGGCGCAAGAATAAGGACAATGAATATGCAAAAGTACAGAAGCAGGGAGAAGAGAGAAAGGTTTGGGTTGGTGGCTGAAACACTGTGAAAAAGCATGCGGTGCACCTGAAGAACGCAAAACCATCGGAGCTACCGAAGAGCGCTGAAAGCAGACATACCCAGACAATGCGTATGATTGGCTTCGTAGAGGGTCGTCATCACGCTCGCATAGGCATGCGGTGATGATAGGCGACAATTTCCTGTCTGTCTGCAGAGACTTTTAGGTAGGAGAGCGTAAAACGCCTCGAGCCGCGAATGCAAGAGCATGTAAGAGAGGGAGAAGGAAGTATGATGAGCCAGACGAGTCTGATGCAAGAGGGTAATCGCTGAACTTCGTTTGGGTACAATGATGTGGTGCTTTTGAGACTTTGAAGTCATCGGGCGCTTGTGCCGTCTTGAGGCGTGGTGAGCTGTGTGAGACACAAAGGAGATACAAGCATGCAAAGCTGTAGTGGCGCTGAGTGCCTCAAACGCAAAGAGAAATAGGACAATGGAGACGAGAGGTCATCGTTGGGAGCCAAAGCAAGCAAGCGAATTCGGTCGTTATACGGTATGAGGGCGAGTTTGGGCTTAGCCGAGCTTGGCCTGTACGAAGGCATCAGGGATGCTGCAGATTCATGAGAGAGAGAGAAGCATTGATTATGTCAGTGAGGTTCCAAAGCAAAGATGTGGGTGTCATGCAAAGTACTCACTATTGAGCGCTGATGGGCTTGCCACCAAAGAAACGGCCGTTTAGACCTTCAAGAGCTTTTCGAGAAGCATCAAGGTTAGCAAAAGTGACGTAAATCTCGCCTGCAGAGTCCTTTTCGACGTGGATACTTGTGACAGGCCCGTACTTGGCCGAACATTCTTCTTTGACATCTTCGGCGAGATCTTTGTCCCAGTCAGGTTCAGTCTCTCTGTGGATACAGCAAAAAGAAAGGAAGTGCAAAGTCAGCTTGATGTCGTCGATGGGCCAAGATTGTGTCTCGATGTGTACTTACTCTGCAGGGTCGAACATGTTTTTGAGAAGGAGAGACGTCGAAGTCGACTCGGGGATGCCAGCAGGTCGATCCTGGGCTACCGGAGCTGTTTCTGCAGCCGGTGAAGGATCATTGTTGCGAGCAAGCTTCTCCATCAAAGCAGCACGTCGCTCGGGATTCAGCCCGGCTCCTCCGCCGTCGTCGAACGCCGAAGTGAGCTGGGGCAGATGTCCACCGCCTTGAGAGTTGGCATTGGATCCGTTCTGGTACTGCCCATTTCCGCCAGAGCCCTTGGCGTTGACATTGCCAACACGGATGGCTCTGTCTGCCAGCACGAACCCATTCATTTGCTCGAGCGCCCTCTTGGCATCCTCCGCATGCTTGTATTGAATGAAACAGAAACCCTTGCTCTTGCCCGTGCCAGGCTCGCGATGAAGATCGACGTACTCGATCTCACCGAATGGCTCGAATACAGCCTTTACGTTCTCATCGGTTAGACTGAAGTGCAAGCTGCCGACGTACAGCCTTGCTTCCGTGTTGGGCATGCCGGGGCCGGGGCGTTGTTGACGTGGAGCTGCAGGCGGGGTCGTGTTCATGTGGATAGGTGCACCAGCAGTGTGGTACTGCATTGGCAGTGGAGCATTGGCTAGTACTCTTGGGTCGAGCTGAGTGGCTGCGACGGCGGGATGTGGCGCCGCAGTATAGCGTCGATTGGCATCGCTAGGACCTTGTTGCCCGTCGTTACGAGCTGCATCGGTTGGCTGAACAACGATGGGAAGGCCAAAGAGAACCTTGCCAGTCAAGTCGATCGCCTTGGGCACGAGCTCGCGAGCAGCAAACTCTACGTAGCCGACACCTTTGCTTCGACGAGTGACGCGGTCCATGACGATGCGCACATCCTGTACAGCGCCCTCACCGAGATGATCTTCGAAAAACTCGCCAAGGTCGCGTTGACCAAGTCGAGCGGAAAGCTGACTGCAGAAGACGGAGCGCTCCTCGTAGTCGTCAATCTCGGGGCTTGCAGTGCGGCGTGATCGAACTGAATGGGCTGGACTGTCGTAGCGGCCTCCTCGACGACGTGGTGCTCGGCGAGCATCCTCTTCGTAGCGGCTGCCCCTCCTGTGGTGACCACGGTCGACTCCTCGATCGTAGCGTCGGTGGTCATCGTAGTATGAATCGTATCGATCGCGTTCTGCTCGGCTAGAGGAGGGTGCAGGACTGGGTCGGTGGTGGTCGACAGATGCGGAATCTCCATCGCGATAGTCATCACGTCGATCGCTGCGACGACGGCGACGTTCGCGAGTAGGTTCTTCGTCATGCTCATCTACACGAGCCCTGTCACGGCGGTAAGCATCGTCTTCGCCTCGTCTCCTCTTGCGACGCTCTTCTGCCTCCTCATCGGCGCGAGTATTGCTTCTTCTGGAGTGGTGGCTTTTACGGCTGCGTGCACTGTCTCTGCTGTGGCTGCGGCTGCGGCTTCGACTAGGCGACCTAGCTGGAGAAGAAGCTCGAGATGAACGACTGGAAGCGGTCGAAGAGCGTCTACGACCTCTAGTTTGATCGATTTGTCCGGATCGTGAGGCTTGTGCGCGCTTTCGAAGCTGCTCTGCTAGCTCCTTCTCCCTCGAGCGAGGACCCTGGTTGTCATCAGAGCGACTAGGCCTGACATTCTTTTCGATGTCGAGATCTGAGCTTCGGCGACCCTTACGAGCGCGCTCTTCCTCCAAATCGGCGTACATGGTGTGATACCCAGCTTGTGTATGCTCTAGTTGAGGCCTTACGCGGAGATTGGCCCTCTTCGAATGGGGGTAGACAGGGTGAGATGTGAGGGTGGTGACGTTGGCGTAATGAAGCAAGGTTGATGAGCATTGAGGCGCAGCGGTTGAGGTTGGCCTGCTTAGCCGGGCGATTTCGAAACTCACGAAATTGTGCATCACGTGATGCGCAAAATCTAAGGCATCAGAACGCGTTGTGGGGAGAGAAAAAAGAGCGAATTTAGGAATCACATTTGACCCTGCAGATTTACGATTAAACGAATTTACGATTTTGGTGGCTTCTGCAGGCCGCAACCAACACTTTTGATGCAAGGTTGGAGCTGGTGCATGTCGAAGCTTTCTCGCAATCACCAGACAGCCTTCCACCATCATGTGTTTCATCTCTACCTAGCTCCTCATTATTGCATCAAAAGCTGCCAGCTGGATGGATTTCACAGCCGCTTACCGGCATGCGTCTTGGCGCTGCATCGCCTTCTCGCCAGGCTCGACCTTCTTGGCATCAGTCACCGGTGATGACGCATGCTCAATCGTAGTCAGGGCCAGCTCGACTCTCCAAATCATCCGGACATGGACGCTCGAAACTTCCATCAGTGCGCTTGAATGGTCGCCTGATGGTGCATTCTTACTAGCAGTTCATCCCGGACACAAGGACGATGGTATCGTCTTTGTGGTATCGCTCGACCCCGCAAAGGAAGCCAACGATGGGTCGGACGAAGGGTCTGGATGGGTAGCTCGAATCTCCTCAGGCTCTGATGGCCTCTCAAGTGCGACATGGGCACCACCGCATGGCCCCAAGACATTGATACTTTTCAGTCAGAACCACCTCCGAGCCTCACTCTACAATCTGGTCGATCAGCACATCTCGGCCATCGAAGGACCCAAGCATGACAGAATTGCTTGGTCACCGAAGCAACCCAACTTGTTCGCCAGCATACTCAAGGGCGCAGAGCGCGACTCGCTCCATATCTTCTCCTGCCAGAAACTGACACATCAGGATCTCAAGCAGTTCACCAACAAGCCAAAATCGGACGAAATGTGGAAGGTGGAGCAGGCGTTTCATCTGGCCCTGAACGACGCTCATGACGTACTGTGGGCGCCAGATGCGAGCTGCTTGGCAGTCTGGGAAGGTCCACTCGAATATAAGCTGCAGATATATTCACCTCTTGGCGTCCTGCGTGCGACATTTTTGGTCGAGCCGGATTCCGAATCAAGCAATCCGGTCACACGCACAGGCGCCATAAGCGAGCCACGTCAGACGAACAAGCGCCGCACAGAGTCGGTAGATCTACCACACATCGTGGCAGGCGGCGGAAGCGGCATCCGGCAAGTAGAGTGGCATCCTTCGTCCCTCTTTGTGGCAGTCGGCGGGGGCGATGAGAAGGTGCGGATCCTCGAAAGCATGGAATGGGAAGAGGCGGCGTGCTTGGATCTAACAAGCTCGGCCATTCGTGCCAGCAAAGGCACTGCGTCGATGCCCGTGTATGGCCCACTGATTGCTTGGAGAGAACCGCTCGGCTGGCTCGAGGAGACAAGGGCGCGTGGCATTGTGGGCCTAGAACAAGCTAGTCTTCCTTTCTCTCTCTCTGTATCCAAGGCAGACGCAGCTAAGGCCAATTTCAAAGCTGGCGTCGCATGGATGGCCTGGAGCCCACAAGGGAATCTCTTGGCTGCCTTCAACGAGCGCCTTCCTCACGTCGTATGGATCTTTGCCTTCTCCGAGCCCGGTGAGGGTCGAGTATCGGGCAGATCGTCGCGTTTGCTCGCCGTACTGCAGCTCAACGGTCCAGCACGCAAGGCATGCTGGAGACCTGGACATGTTGGCAAGCTCGGAGTGGTCTGCGACAATCGTGCCATCTACACCTGGGAGCTGCTCCCAGCCGCCGCGGATCAGTACAGGCAGAGGGCAGAAGCAATCCCAATACCTAACGATGATCTCAAGGCGAGTCAGGTGCAGTGGTCACCAGACGGGCAAAAGATTCTGTTGGCCTCGGATCAACTGTTCTGCTGCGCTTTTGAGGCGGTCGAATGACCTCCAACGACACATTAGCACAGTCCCTCATGTATTCTAGCTTATGGCGTGGCACCATTTCACCATTCGTATGTATTCTAGCTTTGAAAATGTCTTACAAGAAGCCCCTGCCGGTGCCGCGAGCCCAGACTTGAACGCGTCCCGTATTTGACCCTACACTTGCACCTCCCAACGCGGCGCTCTGTCCATCCGGCGCGATACGGTACAGCACAGCCTTGGCACGATTCGGACAAGGCGTCTCTACCGCAAAGGCTTGCAATGGAGGCACGCCAGCTGCTTGTGGACCTGACGAAGCGCGAGACGACGCCGGCAAAGCACGCGCCAAGCTGGGCCTAACAAGAGGATGAACGGTGATCTCACCATCGCAATCCCTCGCTCTCCCGCTTGCGAGTTCCTTGACCTCTACCCATACATCCGCCTGTTGTAGTAGGGAATTGAGAAGAGCCTCGTCAATCGGGTCCGAAGCGCCGTGCTTGCTGCATGACGTTGCATCGGCATGCAACAGTGTGACGATGCTTGCGTGATTCTTTGCTGCCAGGGATGTCAGTGCTCTGACCCAGTTGGTCATGTGGTGAGCAATATCGATGGGTTGACCCAAAGCATCTGATGGATCCAAAGCCCATGCTAGCGCTGTCAAGTCGTCGAGCATGATGATGTTCTTTGATGTCCAGTCCGCCTCTTTTGCCACTTCTCCTTCAGCAGAACCTGCGAGCGCTCTCGAAATCTTTTCGTACAGCCTGTTGAGCGCCTGTTCGGCCCGTGGTCGATCTTCCTGTATCCTCATCGAATCCATCCTCTCTGCCACATCATCTCCTGATGAGTTCAGCACCTCTTCGTTCGCATCGATAAAGATGAAAGTACCTTGACGAGCTTCCTCATCGAGGTGGACACCAGACCTGCGCACGACATTCTTCAGATGAACGATGCCGTCCGAGTTGCATCCTACCCAGATGACTCTATTTTGTGCCCTGGCCTTTCCTTTCCGATCCTCGTCAGATATCCTTTGGAGCCGGTTGGCGGCGTGAGCAGCTCTTAAGAAGTGCGTGAGGACGAAGAGAGCTGGCGAATCGGTCGTGTCGGTGATGAGGATATGAGAAGAAGTGGGTGGGATCGGTGTCCTCTCCGCTGCTGCGGACGGACCCGCGCCATTTGTGGGGAAGGAGAGGAGAGTGTCGAGGTTCGGCATCTTTGTTGGCACTGTTTGTGCTTTCGATGATCAGCACTGTTTGTGTCTTGGACCCGTCTATGATAGTGATACAGTACATAGAAAGAAGGTCAGCCTCGTGTGAGCAGGGATCCAACAAAAAAAAGTTGGAAGCAGAAGAAGGTGGAGGGAAGATCCCGATGACCGCGAGTCTCACTAAGATCGGGCGATTTTCTTATTTATGTCTCAATTGATTTTTAGAAGAAAAAGGCCGCACGTGTACCAACTGTCGCCGAAACGTCAACGAGCGCAAATATGCTGTCTGCCCTGGGAACGTGCTCCTTTGCCGCGTGATAGCCTCAAGCCAAGACTCCTTCTCCTATCTGCCCGTCGGCTTGTGGCAAGAGCGCTGACTTCTTCCCCAAAAGTCACTTGCCTGACACCAGCTATGATCAAGCTCTTGCTTTCTCACTTCTGCCGGACACACACAGAGAGAATGCCGCGGCTATCCATCCGGCGAATACGTTGACATGTCGATGAAAGTAACAAAACCGGGGTGCATGATAACGTGCAGCCATGTTTACACTCACGCTCCGAAGAACGTCACGCAATTCTTCGAGCACTTACAGAGCTCTCGATCAGGGTCAGCAACTCCAGCAGCGGGAGGCCGGTGATTCAGGAGGATCTGCAACAGCCAGCAAAGATGCAAGCCGGCTAATTTGTCGTAGCAAAGGCCAGCGCAGACGTGGACAGGTCGAAATGTCAACGTGCGCATCTTAGCTCGACTTCAAATTACGCGCTCTCTCCAGAACAATTGTGCCGACATCAAACTTACATTCTGCACCCTGTCACGTTGACCTTGGCGAGCTACGTACTCGGGCCTCTTCGCATTGTTGCCGCTAACTCATGCTTTCGCATCTGTTGGAAAGACATATGCAGGGTCGACAAGCGCCACTCCAAAGGTTTGCCGTGCTCGTCGAAGTTGTGAGAGTAACGAGTTGTCTTTCCTTTTGATGCCGATCTTGCGGACTTGTAGTGGCATGTCTCCTGCGTGTGATGTGATGGTGCGCTGCGTCCTCGCCTGACCTCTGAGATCCCCAACAAGGCGCGACGAGATTGCCTTCTGTCTTGTCACTCATCCCAAGTTTGCTCGAGTGACGAGACCTCATAAACTATCACCTACCCACCATCTCCTTGCCACACGTCCACGATCATCACCACGCTCCCCACGAGAGTCTTTCTCACGATCGTGATCCACACGCCCTCCTGTGAGCTTTTGAACAGAGATCGCAACAGCTGTATCCTTACGAGCGCTCAGTGAAACGTCCTCAAGCAGTTCAACATGGCCACCACAGCCCAGCCATCGGCGGTGAACGTCGACGATATTGTCGCTTCCTACCCTCACGACCTCAAGCGCCCCAAGCTTCGCGTGGCCATCATCACCGAGAACTTCCTTCCCAAAGTTGACGGTGTAACCCGCACCCTCGCTCGCCTTCTCGAGCACCTCAACAACGAAGGTCATGAAGCGATTGTCCTCGGCCCCGAAACCGGTATTCGCCAGTATGCTGGCCATCCAGTTGTCGGGACATTTGGCGTTCCTCTTATCGTCTACCCTGGTCTCAAGCTCAACTTCATGCGCCCTCGTTTCATCCGCAGGCTGCAGCAATTCAAGCCGGATGTCATTCACTTTGTCGACCCTATCTGGCTCGGCGCTCAGATGCTACCCATCGTCCAGAAATGGCTTCCCGAAGTGCCTTGCGTTTCATCCTACCACACCAACCTCCCCACCTACGCCACGCTCTTTGGCATGCCCTGGCTCGAAAAGACCATGTGGCGCCTGACAAGGAACCTCCACGATCGATGCGAGATGATCTTCTGCCCTTCCGAGAGCACGCGTCGTATGCTCCAAAGCAAAGGTTTCAGCAACGTCGAAATCTGGTCGAGAGGCGTAGACACGCAGCTCTTCAACCCGCAAGCTCGGGATGAGAATCTGCGCGAGAGCTGGGGTTGTACGCCCAAGCCTGCAAACCTTCGTCTTCCTCTCTCGCCTTCGGTGGCGGCAGCTGATGCAGCCGCCAAGTTTGGTTTGGACGAGGCGTCACTCTCGCACCTCGCAAGAAAGCTCGGTGTGGCACTCGTCCACCCTAGCGCCAAGAGAAGGAGCTCCGCTTCGGAGGATGAAAGCTTCATCCGCACTCCACCTACGGTGGCGGCCTCGCCCGAATTCTCCTTCTCTCCACCTCCAGCCTATGACAGTCTCGGAAACCTCCCCGATCTGCCTGGCAACTTTCTGCTGCCCCCACCTGCCCTTCCGGCATCCGCCGCCATCCCTGCAGCCCTTCGCGTTGAACCCGAACCGACCAACTCGAAAACCGTGGTGCTCTACGTCGGCCGCATCTCGTGGGAGAAAAACCTCCGGCTTTTGATCTCAGCCTTCCAGCTCCTCCCAACCCCCGTTCGTCGTTCGGCCAAACTCGTCTTCGTGGGCGACGGTCCCGCGCGTGGCGACCTGACGCGACTCTGCAACAAGCTCGAACTGGACGCATCGTTCATGGGCCACCAGAAGGGGAGCCGGTTGGCGGCGATGTATGCGTCTGCGTCGATCTTTGCTTTCCCGAGTTTCACCGAGACGTTTGGACAGGTGGTGTTGGAAGCACTGGCGTCAGGTTTGCCGGTGGTGGGATTGCATGCTGAGGGGACGAGCGATTTGGTGAGTCATGGCAGGACGGGGTTCCTTCTGGATGTGAATGCGGTGGCCAAGGGGTGTACGGTGGGGGCTAACAACGACGCGCGTCCGCCTACTCCCGGAGCCAAGAGAGTGTCGCTTGGCGATCGTTCGGCGTCGGCGATTGCGATTAACGAGTTTGCCAACGCCGCGTCTTCCGCTGCCCTATCCCTGCGAGCCACGCCGGCTTCCCCTGGCAAGCCCAGCTCGTCAGCAGACACACCTACCGTCGGTCTGTCTACGCGCATCCCCACCACACTCGAGTTTAAATCTGCCATGACACCCAACACGCCGTGGTTCCAGCAATGCGCGCAATCCTACTCGATGCTGCTCGAACGGCTCATCCTCGACCGTCAATCGCGCGCACTCATGGGTCAACGTGCCGTCCTCTACGCTTCCCGCAAGACTTGGTACGACGCAATGGAATCCCCCGTTCGAGGCTACCACCACGTCATCCACGCCAAAGGCCAAAACAACCTCAACGACGACCAGTTGGAAGCCTGGCGCAACAATCAGCGCAAAACCCCCCCTCTCACAGGTCCAGCCATCAAACTCACCGTTGCCCTCTTCATCACCATCTTTGCTTACGCTTTGTACTTCCTCCTCCTCCTCCCCCCCTCTGCCTCTGAATAACTCGTTCCACTCGTCATAATGTCACATAGCACACACACACGCTCTATATACCCACACTCGTAATGCCACTTTGCACTCTATTCACCCTCTTCTGTTTTCTTGAATGCTCATATCACATTCTCCATCTACTGCAGCAACGCGACAAAATTACTCGGGAACGTATTCGCGCCCACCTTCCTCCTTGCCTCATCCAACAACTCTCCTTGCCACCACCCATCTGCCTCTGTATGCGTCACCGCGACGATATCTCCCGTCGTAAAACTAAACTCTTCCGGATTCGTCGCTTGATAATCGTACAACGCCTTGACGTAGAACAAGATCGGGTGGCCTGCGTCGCTGTACTGTCCAGTGGGGGAGAAGGGGAGCTGCCCCGCTGGTGCACCAGCCGGTGGTTGCGCCGCCGGTGCTGGAGCCGGGGCGATGGCGGCGGCAGGCGCAGGCGCAGGGGCGGGGCTAGTCGCGCGCGCCCATTGCTGTTGCTGCTGCTGTTGGTAGTGCTGAGGTGCCATACTAGCTGTACTTGGCTGTTGAGTATGAGAGACGCCATTGGGAGCTTGTTGCTGCTGCTGAAGATACTCGTGCATATAGGCAGATGCGGCAGTCTCTTGTGCACCGGGATACGATGCTGGTGGCTGCTGCTGCTGCTGAACCGGAGCCGCACCGTAGTAGCCTGCAGGAGGCGCCTGCTGTGCCGAGTAGGGGGACTGTGCCGCCGCAGGCGAGCTCGCGTACTGCGAAGGCGCTTGCTGATGCTGAGCCAGATGAGCAGGAACACTCTGACTTGCAGCAGGCGCTTGCTGATGAGCCTGACCATAGCTTGATTGAGCATACCCGGCGTACTGTTGCTGCTGCTGCGTCGCCGGAACAGGCTGCCCAACATTCGAATACATCGAAGGCTGAGCCGCATGCTGGCCTTGGTAGCCATAGGGGCTCTGCAGAGGCGCAGCCTGACCAGGTGCAGTACTGAACTGACTCGAGATGGAAGGATGAGCTTGATGATGAGGAACTTGCTGCTGGTAGACCACGGATGGTGGACGTACGGGCTGCTGAGCCGGAGCGGATGCCGCAGCATGAGGCGGTTGCTGCTGTTGAGGAGGAACACTTCCCGCCCTACGCATGTAGTCTACTGCCATCTGATCGTGCGTCACCGACCCAGTCGCATCCAACGAGATGCCCAGCGGGGTGGTGCTACGGGGAGGCAGGTTCGACTGCTTTCGCGTCAGCGTGCCCGACTTTGGCTGATCCACTGACGGTGCTGGAACCCGAGGAGATGCCGCTGCCTGTTGCTGCTGCTGCGTCGGCTTGGTCCAAGGCTGGGGACTGGGGCTGCGACCCCTCGCTCCAACACCTGCAAAGCCTTGCTCTTGCTTCACAGGACTCTTCGGGGCTGCCGTTGGAGCCTGCACACTTGCACGCGAAGCAACCGAGTTCTGACGAGAGAGCGACTTTCGCTCACCAGGGAACGACTGACCGTATTGGCCAACCACGTCCTCGACTGGCAGAGGCGAAGCGGCCCTTGCGGGAGCCTGCATGAAGGCTGCAGCGGGAGCAGGCGATCGAGCTCGAGGGGGCATATTGCTCGCCATGGACGGCGAAGGCGAGTGAGCTCGGTGCTGCGGAGGCATGTTGTGCACAATCTGACCCGGCTGGGCGAAGGGTGCAGGTGGTTGCGATTCGGCAGAGAGACTTTCACGACGTCCGAGATTGGGCGACTTGCCACCAGGACGCATCCTCAAGCTAGCAAGAGCCTTTGCGATCGGGTCATCGTCATCAGCCACGTTTGCGGCAGCAGGAGCCTGGCTGCTGGTTGCCGTGTTGCCGAGAGGCGCAACAGGTGCTGGACGGGACGAGGGCTGTGATTTTGGTGATTTGTGTGAGAGGGAAGAAGTGCGAGCAAGAAAATCTTTAGCCGAGATTCTACGTTGCTTGGAAGGCGTGCTGGGAGAAGTTGTTGGGTCGAAAGCTGGGCTGGAACTCACCTGAGCGGCAGAAGGTGCAGAAGCGGGGACGTTGGGCTGCACTGCAGGTGGTGCTTGATGGTGCTCTTGCTCATAATGCTGCGGAGGCATGTTGGACGTCTCTGTGGGCGGCTGGGGAGGCACAGGCTTGTCTTGGTAGTAGGCATTGCGCGGTGCACCCTGCGAGGACTCGTTCGATTGCGAATGGGGCAGAGCCGGGGGCTGCTGCTGAACGTGCTGCTGCTGCTGCTGCTGCTGCTGATGTTGCTGCTGAGGCGAAGGCTGCTGCTGCTGTTGCTGATTTGGCGGCTGCTGCGGAACAGGAAGTTGGGTAGGACGAGTCGAGTTTCGCTGGAACTTGGCAGTATGGTAAGTGGGGCGAGCAGGAGGAGCCTGGCCCTTTGCGTAGTTGATGTACTCGGGAGGAGCAGGAATAAGAGAGCCAGTTCCGCAATACTGAATGAAGAATTGGACGTCTCGGGGGGTATCGACATTCTCAAGACTGACACGGATACGTTCGCAGGATTCGTCGTCAGCTACGCAGACGGCAGAGACGGCATTGGCAAAGTTCCAAAGGTTGCTCTTGCTAAAGTCGATGCGTTCCTCCTCAAGATCCTGGCACTGGTCAAGGTAAGCCTTCCATTCAGCGTTCCACTTGACGGTGGTGTCCTTGAGAGCGCGAACAAAGTTCTGATAGTCTCTGTCGTTTTGAGTGACGGTGGCCTGTGCTTTGTCAAGCTTGTAGGCGACCTTATCAAGGTCTTTGCCCTGCACCAAGCTGCTCTGGGCAGTGTAGCCGTTGATCTTGATGCAATCCTGCTCGTACTTCTCGCGAGACTTGTTGACATAGCTCTCCTGCGTCTGCTTTTGCTTGTGGAGCTTTTCGATGTTGGCCTGAGCTGCCTTGCGTGCATTCCAGCTCCTATTTGCAAACTCGGTGACGGCACCTTCGAGATCTTTCTTGATCATGGAGGCAAGATCGCTGTGTGTGCGTGAAGTTGCATCCAGCTCGGCTTTGACGACATCAAAGGCAGCTTTAAGCGCTCCCGTCTCGCTGTATCCGAGAGCTTGCCTTGAGAGTTTGGAGAGACGTTTTGCGTATTCGGCTTCGATGTCGGCGCGTTCCTTGTAGAGGGTCTTGAGCTCGTCGAGTGTACGCTGGGAAGCTTTCATACGGGCCGAGATGGCGTCGAAGCCGGCATCGCTTTGGCCCCAGAAAGCATTGCAGAAAGAGGTGGTTTCTGTAAGCTCGCGGCGAATGTACTCGTCCTCGGCAGCGATGCGACGACCGACTTCTCCGCCATCGGGACCCATACTGCCACTTGCACGTTGTGAGCGTGAGCTGTGACCGGAGCCAGCGGAGGAAGATCGTTCTCGACGATCTGAAGGCATGATAAAAGAGCTCTTTTCAGGGTCGATTTGAGCTGTGTAGGTGAGATCTGAGGATTGTCACACCAGCCTGCAAGCTGCAGTGCACGGATCCCTTGGGCAGCAGATAGAAGGACCGTGTTATCGAGGCAAATGTCTTGCCTTGCCTGGCGCTGTTCCGCGAGACCCTGCTAGCTTTCGATCCTGCGGAAGGGGGAAGGCGTCGATTCTGGCCAATGCCCACTGCCTCAGTGTCACGTACGTGTGGTGATGAGAAGGAACTCGTTTAGGCGGATATGGAAGGTTCAAATGAGCCGAGAGCAGCAATTTGACTCTCGAGAGATGGTGGTGCGAATTGTCGAGTGATGACTTGTGTGCGTGCGAAGAAGCGATGGTGCCCGAGAGGAAAGAAGGGTACACAAGAAAGGACAGTGGATGTGATGTGGAGATAATGGTTGGTGTGGTTGCGGCCATCTGTTTTGTGCTGCAAGAGATTCCGTGGTTCACATTTTCGGTTGGTGTGCGGTGTTGGTCTAAGCTCGCGCGTGGTCTTTGCGCGGGCGGAACAAGAGAGAGAAATCACTTCAACATAGCCACGCTCACTGGGCCAAAATAATGCACCAAATTCACACTCAAAAAGGAGGCTTTAAAAATGGAGCAGCAGAAGAATTAGCAACCATTTTTCGCACTCTTTCCTGTTTTGATTTTGAGAGACTTCTGGGCGTGATTCGACGTCAATCTGCGCATGCTTAGGGGCAGACGAGACCCCTTTTTCTTCTCGAGACCTTTTGCCAAGAAACCTATATGTGAGATTTGAAGCATGCACACAGATTGTCGATCGAAATGGGCATTCCCTGCTCGTCCAAATCAGGGTCCTTCACTCTTGCTCGCTTCATGCGAATAATCTGTGAGTCTCGGCCAGGCTTCGGCGGAGACTGAGGAACGTGCCCGCCGAGAATTTGCGCCGCCGGTCCCACCAATGCAGCGCAACCAAAGGAACAGGGCTAAGGGCTGCTTGTTCCTCGTTGTTGGCATCAATTCTTGCGCAAGGCGACCACGGCATGAGTTTTGCGCTTCTTTCATGTCCCTCTTCCAGAAAGCTCAAGACATTCATTTTTGAACCCTCACTGTATCCCAATTCTGCATCCTGTACGGGCGGTTGAAGCCGTCAAGCATCCATCATCTGGGCTCAGCATGGCACGAATTGGTTCGGAACACGATTGTCGCACTTGTGAAACCACCTGATAAAGCATAACGATGTGACGACCTCAAGACGAAGAGGGAAGCCGGCATGCCAAATAAACCTTGTTTTGAGAGAGAAAGCAACTCTCCGTCTTCTGCAGTCTCCATTTTTTTCCCCCTCAATCAGAAATTATGAATTTAATTTAATTTCATTTCACTACACAGAGTGTACTGTGTACTTTTTTGTGATTCATCTCCAGATTCTGCAGCTGCAGCACTTTTTCTCGCGTGCCGATTCACAGTGATTGCCTTTGTTCGACCCTATCTTCGACTGCGCCATTCAGTACCGTCACCTCACCCATCTCCACCCATCTTGCCTCCTTTGCTTCCGCACCGACAGCACAGCTATGCTTAGCTACGTGCCTATGTGTGCGACTGCCATCCGACCATAGCCGTCCCATCACAAGCATCTGATTGCTAGGTAACTTCGACATTCACACTGGCCCTGCATCGCCCAAAGCAGATGGCTCAAGTACAGGTAGCCTCGGCACAGAATGGCCACGACATACATCTGCAGTCAAGCCAGACGGTCGGTCTAACGCGAACAGACTCATTTCGACCAATCGATCGACGCAAACTTGCGCAAGAGTTCCGATATGTCCAACTCCGGGCCTCCACCCCTCAGCCTTGACGGCCCAGAGCGCAGCTCATCGCGCGCCTCAGCGGATGTAGACACTCCAATGCACACCGCGGAGCAGTCAGCATCATCGTCGCGCATTCCAGTACAGGTGGACGCATCACAACCTGAAAGTTATATGGACCTCGAACGACCAGCAATCCCACCTCGTGCCCATTTGCCCCTCGATGTGACACCCCCGCCACGAAGACCCGCAAATCGTGACGATGCCCTGATGGACGATGCGCTTCGTTCGCTCCCACCTGCTGCAGAGCGTCAGACACAACGCCAGCGCTCTCCAGCTACTGTGCTGTCCATGTTCAACATTTCCATCTTCGGCACGGCTGCTTCGTCCTCTTCACAGCCCCCTCACGCATACCCACCACAACCCTCCACGTCCACCGTACTGCATCGTACAAAGAGTGCCGCCAGCGCTCGAAGTGCGGCTTCGATCGGCAGCACTTCGCAGAAGTCGTCAAACCATGCAAGATCAAATCCTCTGCGAACAGCTTTTGGAAGAGTCGCCGGCATCGCCAGCCCTTCCAGTCCAACACAGCACCCTGTCCCAACATCACCCGTCATGAGGACTCGAACCTCGTCCATGTTCCATGCTTCATCGGTACAGAGAACAAAACAAGCACGTAGACAAGCTCGACGCGAGGCAAGAAGGGCAGAGAGGAGAGCGCGTCGACAGCGAGAAACAGAGCAACAACTTGCCGACGATCAACAAGATCATCCAGAGCAACGTCCAACTCATCCATCTCCTCGTGCCGCTCAGCTTGGGGACGAGATCATCCAGCTGCCAGCAGAGCCACCTCTCGACGTACCAGAGGCAAACGCCCCGACTGCGACCGCCCTTGCAATGGCTTCCAAGGTTGCTCGCAAGCCCAAACGCAAACTTCAGTTCGCTCCGGATCAGAGACGAATTCGTAAGGTTGACTTACCTCAGGGCTTTGAAGCCGAGGATACATACAGAAACCTGGACGACTATGTGGCTGCATCTCGTCAGCGACGCCGAGTCCAGCGTGGCAACCTCAGCAAACGCTCTCGCGCTTCTAAGTCTCGTCGAGGCTCTCGAGGCTCGCGAGGTAGCCGTGGCAGTCGCAGTTCTGCCCGAAGCAGTGCCAACTCGAGTAGCTCGAGTAGCTCCTCTTCATCATCCTCTTCTTCGTCATCTTCGTCTTCCAGCTCCTCCAGCTCCAGCTCCGGCCGTGGTCTTACCATTGCTCGCTTGCGAGCCTTCTTTGGTGATGACTCCAGTTCTTCTTCCAGTTCCAGTTCTGGTTCCTGTTCTACCGGATCTTCCTCCTCCTCCTCTTCCTCAAGCTCCTCCTCCAATAGCGAATCGACCACCACCGACGGCACACGTTCCAGGCGTTCATCGGCGCGCCGTCTGTCTTTCTCTGCCAAGCGAGCCAAATCACGCCGCAGCGGTCGATCGCGTTCGCGCGGCGATCAGTCTGAAGCAAGCGATGTCCCCGGCTCGCCCACCTTTAACCGCAAAGCACCTCTTACACCCTACTTTGCGCCTTTGACAGATTTCCCACTTGGAAAGAAAGCTGCCGAGAGGCGTCAAAACAAGAAGGCCAGGCAAGCCGCTCGCCGGGCCAAGAAGCGCGAAGAGGCACTCATCCGTCAGGGTCGATTGCCACCTAAACCGAGTCGAAACGCTCGTGCCAAAGCCATCCGTGCCAGAGAGCTCGCTGGAGGCGTCACAGAATACCAACTCTTCACACCGATGCGGCTGCCGATGGACATGGCCTGCACGGCTCTGTCCACTCTGGAAGCAACGCCCGCTCCCCAAGCAGGCACATCTGTTGTCCTCAAAAAGACCATGAGGACACGTAGCTGGGAACAAGTTCGCAATCAACTCTACGTATTGCGCAACTACCTTCGACAAGTGGACTCACAAGGCGGAGACATTGGAATCGATCCGCAAGCGGCCTACCCAACTTTGCATCGCAATCACAAGCACAGGACGGCGGCCGAAAAGGCTGCCCACCACCGGGCAAAGAAAGCGCACGCCAAGGATGGCAAACATCCCAAACATGAACGCAAGAGCCACATACCCGAGCCTGTTCCCGAAGCAGAGCAGGAGGAGCTCGACTTCTTTGACGGCGATCTGGCTCTTCCGCCGCCAGCCTTGGAACTGCCCGAGGATCAGATGGACGCGGTTCCAGCTAGCGAAACGGCTATGAACAATGTAGAGCCCGCTTCTACCAAGGGCTCGTCACCAGAGGAGCCATCGACATCAACATATTACAACTTTGATCAGCATCTTCCCGCTGATCAAGAGGAAGAGACTCGTACAGGTCGCCATCTGTCAGACATGCCAATGAGCCCGCATTTCGAGACCGCATTTGGCAAAGACTTTGGTCGAGCTCCGCGACCCTTCTCGACGGTCAAGTCACATCGGGGCAAAGACTCCAAGCAAGACACTCATGCTGCTTCGAATGGTCATTCGAGCGCTGGCAAGACTCCCCCTGATGGCAGTTCAGACAAGCCCGCCGAGCTGTCGGATGAAGGGGCCTGGTGGCTGCACGTCCATTGCCCGACATACCGAGACATGCACGAGATATCCAAGCTGTTCCCTATGCATCCGCTGACAGTGGAGGATGTACTGCAGCAGGATCCGCGCGAAAAGGTGGATGTCTTTGATCGTCTGGGATACTACTTTGTCGTCATTCGAGCTATCGACGAAAGATACTTCCGTTATACTTCGACCACCTCCAAGAGCTCACCAGGCTCACCCAACTTCTCGGGCTCTTCTTCTAATGAAACTGTCCACGGTGAAGGTGACGCGAAGCTCAAGACGAGTGACGAAATTGATCCGGACAAGCCTGGAACTGCTCTTGAGATGCAAGAGATCGGTGGCGCACCCATATCCGACGATCGCGGCCAGCAATCTAAAGAGCGACAGCAACATGGCCACAACACACGATTGGCAGCTCCAGCTCGCACTGGCAAAGGCCGCGTCGAGATTGTGGAAGGCATCGGCGGTAAAGAAGGTCTCGAAGGTGTCAGTGTCGGTGGTAACAATCTCTACCTCCTCGTTTTCTCGCACGGTGTTATCTCGTTCTCGTTTGAGGACGTTAGCAAACACATCGACCGTGTGGCTGCACGCCTCCTCGAGATCACTCGACCTGTCGAACTGACAGCAGACTGGATCGCGCACGACCTGTACGACTCTGTGGTGGATGCCTTCTTCCCGCTGATTTCTTTTGTGCAGTCCGAAGTCGTCGAAGTGGAAGAGCTGGCGAGCGAGCCCGTGAGTTCGAGCCAGAGTCGCAAGCAGAACAACTTTGCGCCCAAACAGCGTCGTCAGAGAGCGCTTCTTGGGTCCAACCCAGAAGGTCGTCTGATCAGTGTCGAGCCCGTGTCGGCGGTCTCATCTCCCATCTCGGAAGTGGAGAAGCGCACACCGATGCTCGAGGTTCGTCGTCTGAAGACGGTGCAAAGCTTCCGGCCTCTTCCCGTTCTGCGACTCGGCGATCGCATCTTGAATCGCTTGCCTCATTTCATGGTCAAGCAAAAGCAGAAGGTGACCATCTCTCGCTTACCCGAGTGGGAGTTTAAAGACACTTTGGAGGCCGAGATGCGACGCACTGCTGCCGAGATTGACGAAGCGAGCAATTCAGTGTTTGACACGCAAGCGGCTGCGGATCAGAGTATCATGTTGCATCGCATCGCTGATACGCGCAAGATTGTCACGGGTCTTTCACGGTTGCTTGGGCCCAAGAATGATGCAGTCAAAGGTCTACGTAAGCGTCTTGCCGATATGCAGCAACTTCAACGACGCCAAGAAGCTCTGCAACGGATTGGAGCCAACAGCCGCAACCTTTTGGCGCGAACCGAAGTGTCCATGTACATGTCGGACGTTCACGACCACATCATCTCGATGCTCAACCAACTCAACTCTGGTGAAGGACGACTTTCCGAGATCCACGCCACCTACCTCGCCCAAATCACGATCGAAAACAGGAGGTTTCGTCAAGGCGCCGATGCCGAGATTCTGCTGTTGGCGGCTATCGGTGTGTCGGTGGTGATTGCCGTGTTTATAACGTCGATCTTCTCGGTCAACGTGCAGCGACCGATGAACACGCATGGGTCCAAACATCTGGCGTACTTTGGCGGCATCGTGGGCGCGTGTGTTTTGACACCCATTGGGCTGTATACGTACGTGAGGTGGTTGGAGAAGAAAAGTCAGGCCAGGCTCGCGAGTAAGAGGGCCGCGCGCTGAGAGGGTCGCAGCCAGATTGGCCAAGAAGGAAGAGGGATGGGGAAGTGTCATATAGTCACGCAAATAAACGCATGTAATCTCAATGCTTTAAGGGATAATCCACATCTGTTCATCACAGAGTGTTCTTGTTGTCGTTTGTTCCGATTGCTCGGAAAGAGGACTTTTTGCCTGAGTGTTGCACGAATGGACGCAGCAAACTAGCACACGCACCCGCACTTGCTCTCTCAACTTGCTCCCAATTCGACACTCTCTATGCATCATATCGCGGATGAAAGAGTAAGACTTGATCTGATTGCCAACTTTGTCTGTACAGGAGACCTGCTTCCTCCTCTCTATGGAAAGGCTAAGGCATGGCTCCTCCGACAACCTTGCGTAAGAGGGGAGCTTTACCACGAAGCCTTGGCACTATCCACCCGAACCCGCGACAGATATTCTTTGTCAGTATGCCATCTCTCTCTGATATGTGCGAGTCAAGGTCGGGGGAGGGTGAGGGGGAACTTACATCTGGAACTTGGCAGCGATGAAGGGGAGGGAGAAGCCAAACACGAGGAAAGTGGTGAGGCCGACGGCGACGGGCACCTTGCGCGTGGGGCCCGAGGGGAAGGGAACTGTTTCGTTGCAAGAAGGTGGAGGTCAAAGGGAAGGTTTGGAGGGTCAGTTGAGATTGTTTGGGTCGACAGTAGTGAGAGATAAGATGATGGAGTGGGTGACTTACGCGACTGATGAAGATGCAGAGTATGCAAGTAGAAGGGACAGTCCAGTCGAAAGATCATTGTAGTACACGAAGCAAGAAAGAGACAGAAGTCAGTAAATTGAGAGTCAGATTTGGTCGTATTAGCACAGTGCGGCATCTGCAGGTTGAAGAGCCTCCTTGTTGTCGTAGTCTGGCCATACGAAGGAGCAGCTGTGATTGCAAGGGGCGGAAGGGATGCTAAAGTTGATTTCGACACCTACAGTCTCGTGAGTGTTCTCGACGTGCAGGTTGCGACGGAGCAAAGGCTGCTGCTGCTGACGCATCACGGTGCGAGCGGAGCGAACGGTCTGGCGGGCGAGAATCGACATGTTTGTGATGCTTATCGGTTGGGTGAAGACTGATATGATAGTGATGATGGTTGAGCTTTGGGCGTTGATGGCGATGAAGCAGTTGACGGGCGCCCAACTCTAGTATTCCGAACAGAGCCGGCTGCGAATTTCCCACCGTCGCAGAAAGTCAGGATGAGAAAAGCATGACAAATCAAGATAAGCGCAAAACCACAATCACGTGCGGCCGGATTTTTGGATTTGTGTGTGTGGAGAAATTCTCAAAATTTCCCCCTTCTTGACGCTGCACTCACGAACCCTAAATTCTTCCTGTGCCCACTCTCCTCCAGCTTTCACCCACCTTATCCTCCTCCTCATCATTGACCACACACCATCGCAGGAGTCGACGATAGCTGCAGCAGCAACGCATTTCACCTCACACAGCTGCTCTCTTAGGGTTACAATCATCTGCTAGCTTAGCAAAGCTTCCTCGCGGCAGACATGGCAGGCAACGCAGAAGCCTCCGGCTCCGGCTCTGGCGGCGACCAACCCGCCTCCGGCTCGTTCAAACACATCGGCAACAAGATGAAGCGAACCGAACTTTATCGCAAGTACAAAGCCGAGAAACGCAAGTCGAAGCTCGCACGTCGATCTGCACAGGCCAAGGAGGAGCGCGGAGAGGATGGCGCGGCGAAGAAGGCGGCCCGTCTGGCGGCGAATAAGACAAGGACGATTGAGAATACGAGGGATTTCAACCCGACCATCATTAATGCGCCGAATACACATGAAGGTCCAGGCCCGAGCAATCGGACGAAAACCGCTGCGGGCAAGGACGATGGGGAGGAAAGCGGTGCCGAACAGGATGATGAGGAAGAGAAGGTGGAGGAAGAGCAGGAAGCGGCGGAAGAGACTGATGACGATGAAGATCCACATGCGCCACCCGCCATTCTAATTACTACTTCAATGCCGTCATCGTCCACCTCGCCGCATCTCGAATCGCTCAATGCACGCTCGCATCCATCCGAAAAGACGAGGGAGTTTGTCGACGAACTTCTCTCCGTCTTCCCTGGTGCGGAATACCGTCCGCGTGCCAAAGCCCAAGGTGTCGGTCTGGGCAAGATCTGCGGCTGGGCGCGTGATCGTCGTTTCGACGCCCTCGTTGTCGTCAACGAATCCCGCAAAGCCCCCTTCGCGCTCACCGTCATCAACCTCCCCCTCGGCCCTACCGCCTTCTTCCGTCTCACCTCGATCTCCTCGGGAGCCGAAATCTACGGCAAAGCTCGGCCCACCCCGCACACTCCGGAACTCATCCTGAACAACTTCACCACGGTCCTAGGCCATCGTGTGGGAAAAGTGCTCCAATCTTTGTTCCCCAAGATCCCGCAGTTGGAGGGAAGGCAGGTGGTGACTTGTCATAACCAGAGAGATTACATCTTTTTTAGGAGACATCGGTATATGTTCAAGAGCGATGAAAAGACGGCATTGCAGGAGATAGGGCCGAGGTTTACGTTGAAGTTGCATAGTTTGAAGGAAGGGTTGCCAAAGGGGGCGGGGGTGTGGGATGGTAAATATACGGGAGAGTATGCCGAGTTGGAGCCGGAGGAGTTGGAGGCACTTGCAAAGCAGCACGAAGCGGGAGGGGAGGGCGAGGAAGGAGAGGCGATGGAGGGAGGAGAGGAGGAGGTGGAGGAGGACGAGTTGAACAAGAGTGCCAAGGCGATGCCAGCGGCGGACTCGTCATCAAAGAAGAGACAGAGAGGAGAAGAAGAGACGACCGGGTTGGACTTCCAGTGGAAGCCAAAGATGAGCGTCTCCAGGCGCAACTTCTACCTCTAAGCTTTTCAACGACTATGCGCATTCTCAATCGTTGTGTCCTCTCACAATCATGTACTTTTAGCTCCATCAGTGTCGATGGTCTTTCAAAGAGCTTTGCGAACGACCAGTGTAGTGAATGTGATGTTTGGTAGTGAAGTCGAGATATTGACTGGCACAAGAGCGAGGGAGGGCTTCTCTCAACGCGCATTATTTATTTGGCAAGTGGCGCGTCGGTACAGTAAGAAGATCGCAAAGAAGGTTGGACCCTGAATTCCACACTGAGCAACAAATAAAACCTCTTGGCGCACAGACTTGCACCCTTCTCGTCTGCACTCGATCACGAGCCTCATCTATACCCAGCTGCGGCTCTCGCCGTCGCCCTCTCCATCCTCACCGTCATCATGAATGCGCAGCTGCTCAACCCATTCACGCTCGACATTCCCGATTCGGTCTCGCAAACGCTCTCGACTGCCGAATGCACCACGCTCCTCTTCAACCACGGCCACAACTCTCTCTCAGGCCAGTACCTCGCCGTCGGACGCCACGACGGCTACATCACCATATGGGATATCGAAACCAAATCCGTCCTACGCGTGCTGGCGGGACATGTGAGAGGCGTCAACGCCCTGGCCTGGAGTAGTGGCAACAGGTACCTTGCGAGTGCGGGTGCAGATTGGAATGTGATTGTTTGGGATCTCAAGGCCAAGAGTTGGCCTGGCCCCACGCTCAGGTCGAGCACAAGAGATGTCGGTGCAGAAGGTGAGGGGGCAGAGAAGCAAGCTCCGCTCTATGCGACAGAGAGGAAGACGACGATCCGATTCGATTGCCCCGTAACATCTGTTCAGTTCGATCCGGGGAATAGCAGGAGACTCGTCATCGTGCTGAGTTCCAACCAAGCTTTTCTCGTGGATATGCAAGAGAAGCTCCGCATCAGACGCAGGAGGACCATCCCTTCGACGTCTGCGTCGAACGAGGCCTTGTTCGAGGTGGAAGACGTTGCCTGCTTCCCTATCCGGATCCCGCTGACGCTCGCGCATACGTCTAGCTCGCAAGATACGGCCATTCCTGGCATCACCGCTGCGCGCTTCACCCCCGATGGCCGCTTTATCATCGCCGGCACGTCCAAAGGCTCGCTCCTGATCTTTTGCGCGCTCTCGGGTGTGCTGTTGGACGAATCCAAATGCCTCTCCACCTCGTCGGGCGTCAAGGAACTCGCGTTCGACTCTCACGGTCGATATCTAGTCGTCAACTGCAACGATCGCGCCATCCGAGTCGTCTCCATCACCACGTCTTACCCTCAGCAACCACACTCACAACAAGAAGGAGAAGAAGAAGCAGAAGGCGAGAAACCGAATGCGAAACTTCACCAGACCACGCTTTCGTTGAGACTGCAACACAAGCTGCAGGACATGATCAACCGCACCGCTTGGAGCAATATCGGCTTCTCCGCTTCGTCGGACTACATCTATGCTGGAGCAGCGCACAAAGCAGCGCACAACATCTACGTGTATGATCTGGGATCTGGGGTTTTGGAGAGGATCCTGTCGGGGCCTAAGGATTGGTTGGTTGGTGTGGATTGGGCAGCGAATCGGGCGATGTTGGCTAGTGTGAGTAATGCCGGGGTGGTGTATGTTTGGTTTACGCCGACCGAGGAGATTTGGAGTGCGTACGCTCCCGGGTTTGAAGAGTTGGACGAGAACCAGGAGTATCAGGAGAGGGAGGATGAGTTTGATTTCTTCAACCATACAGACGGCGAGATCAAGAGGTTGCAGGACGAGGAAGAAGCCGCACTAGTCAGGGTTAAGGAACAACATCTCCCCAAACTCCACACTTCGCCAAATAGCAGAGCGGTAGACGTACAAGAGGTACTGGCTAAACTCGAGATCCCAAGACAAGAACGCAAGGAGAGGTACGCAAAGGCGTTGGAGGATATAGTCACAAGGTTGGGCACGTGTTGTGCAGATTCAGGTTGGATCCAAGCTCAACCAAACAAAGAGGTGAGAGAGTTGGTCTTCACTTTGAGCGACGATGATGCACAGGATACTTTTGTCATTCCTCCAAGATTAGAGCTGGATTATTCCGACTTTCATGACGATCACATCTGAATAATATATCTCGCACTCGAATCCAGCATACCACGGTCGACAGCAAGCCAGTGTCAACCAATGTGTGTCCCCTCTGGATTCCATTGTTCCTTTCGATTCCAAAATTGAGTCTACTACTCTCACATCCGATCCATGGTGCGGGCTGGTATAAGCATGTTAGAAGCCGAAAACAGCCGCTGCCTTGGGGTTGGTCAAGGCCTCCATCGCCTCTTTTCGATAAGTATCCGGAATCGTCGTAATATTGTCGCCCTTGAGCTGAAGCAACATATTGCCATCCTCATACTTTGGCCAATCAAGTCCCGAAAGAACAGTAGGGTCATGGAAGTTGACAAAACTGATATACGCAGCCGGCATCTTTTCAGCAAGCACTGGATCTTTAGCCCGACCATCCGGCTGGATGAAAAAGTACTTAAGCTCAGCACTGTGGTAAGCACCCAGCGGCGAGCCCTGTCCGTTCGGATACTTGTCGTTCTGGCTGAACTGGAACGACCATGTCTTGCTCTTGTTCTTCCTCCAAGGCAACATGCAAGCCGCAAGGTAGGTGCGACGATGAGCTTGGAAAGTAAAGTCACCAAAGAACGACGCCTGACGCTTGTACTGGTTGGTGGCCAGCGGAGCGTAAGTGCGGTTGCTCAAATCATAGGTCGTGTTGGCACAAGTGGCGGTACCTTGGTTGAAGTAAGGAGCACCCTCCTCAGGAATGTCGGGGTAGGCCTTGAACACAGCCTCGAAGACTTGCTCTGCGTCGGAAGTGTTGTAGATGGTGCCGACAGTGCGCACCCAGGTCTCAAACTCGGCGCTACTGTTGAGGTGCTGCTGAGCAAAGAGAGGACCTTCGTTGAGGTTGTTTCCGTCAATGATGGGGATGTCGGCAAGCAAGCCTTTGGGAAGGTTGATGTGAGGGTAGTTGGTAATGAGCTCGTAGTCAACAAGGGGCAACCAAGCAAGTGCGCCAGCGATAGGGAAGGTTCCTCCAGCAATGCTCGTGAGCATCATGCCAACGTTCTGTACATCAGTAGCATTGGCCTTGCGCAGACACGAGAGCAAAGGGCCCTTGGTGCAGCCGACACCGGCAGCAAGATCAGTAAAAGACTTTTCGACGGTAGGATGCTTAGGGGTGAGCAGAGGGCCAGGTGCGATTCCTCCCGAATCCATGATGGCAGCATGGTAGAGACCCTGGGTGTCACCGTTGTAGGCGAAAGTCTGAAGAGCAATGCTCATAGCACCTGCCGACTCGCCAAAGAGTGTGACGCGGCTCGCATCTCCACCGAAGCTGCCAATGTTGTCTTGAACCCACTTGAAGGCCAATCGTTGATCGTAGAGACCTGCGTTGGAAGTGGCCGAGCTGCTGTCGGCGATCTCGGAGCCTCCAATGAAGCCGAAGGGACCAATACGATAGTTGGCAGCCACAAAGATGAAAGGGTTGCCGAGCTCAACACCCTTCTGCACAAGCTCACTTGCATTGAAGGAAGGAATGTTGCCCATGAAGAAGGCACCACCGTAAACCCAGACCATAACGGGAAGCTTTGCATCCTCAGAAACGCCTTGAGGACGTACAACGTTGAGGTTGAGGCAGTCCTCGCTCATGTTGTACAGGGGGGATGGTGCTCCTGGCTGCATGCAAATGTTGCCAAAACGGGTGGCATCAATGTCTCCTTGCCATTCCTTGATAGGCTGAGGTTTGGCAAATCGAAGGTGACCGGTGGGTGGCTTGGCGAAGGGAATGCCGAAGAATTGCTCCAAGCCATAGTTTTCATCGACGAAACCAGTGACTTTGCCCGTTTTGATCTCGACGGTAGGGGTATCACATCGTTCCTCCAAAGAATGTGGAAGTGCCGAAACCACACCGATAGCCGCAGCTACCGACGCAAGGAGCGACAAGGAGGGCAGCCTCATGACGATGCCGAGTCGAGATCCGTCGCGAGTAGTGGGAGGGATTGAAAGGGCAACAGGAGGTTGGGAGGACGAGGAACGAAGAAAAAGGAGACGAAGCGAGAGGGGTCTTGAGGGGGAGAGGAGCTGAATGTGACCTATGGAATGTTTCG
This sequence comes from Pseudozyma thailandica, assembly GCA_023212835.1. NCBI lineage: Eukaryota > Fungi > Basidiomycota > Ustilaginomycetes > Ustilaginales > Ustilaginaceae > Pseudozyma > Pseudozyma thailandica. The sequence continues at coordinate 333,413 of JALCCH010000001.1, forward strand.
TTCCATGATCTCGTGGAAGGGGCCTTCTTATGTGATTTGAGCGGAGAACAGGAACATCCTGATCCAGTTAGCGAAGAGCGCGACGAAAGGATGGCGTAGGTACACAGTGACTGCGAGAAGACAAGGGATTGCTGCAGGTCTGCGATGTTGAGCTCTGCTTGTGCGCCTTTGTCGAGAAGGGCAGCAGCCGTTGGCACGCAGAAGCACGTACGTCCAACATTTGAACGGTCAATACCGCCTGAGCTCGCTTAATCCTCGTGCAGATGCACCTCGTGCTCGCTCGTCGGACCGACTCGAGCCCGTCCGTACACGGTCGATGAATCAAAGGCATGTTTCGCTTTGTGCTGGACCTACCGCAGATCAACGGTCAATGGGAACCTGTTGGTAGGACAGGAAAAACGAGCAGGGAAAGCAATACAATCCCACGCACTTCGGGACCACAAGCGGGCATGATTGTACGACGTTGAGGAGCTCTGTGCGCCGCGATAGCCGTGCAGAGTGCTGCATAGCATCAGCGGGGAAACAGTGCACTGTATGAGGACGAAAGACGGGATCCGTACAGTGGCGAGAAGACATGATCATGTATGGCATGCACGCTTCAGGGAGTGGAGGCTGGAAACATGGTTCAACCCCCGCAAAATCTCGATGCACAATCGTGAATGCGTCAGCATGGATCAAGGACCCTGTTTGCGGGGTCGAATGGGGATGGCATAGGACAAGAAGACATGATATCGTGGAACTCCACTGTCACAATTGCAGAACAATGTGGGGCATGAGGGTTTGGGGTCGTTCTCGATGGATACAGGTGCGCCAATGTGGGGAAGGACAAGCATGGTTGCTGTGAAAAAGTCAAGTGGTGGCGGAGCACAGAATGAGCTGCATGAATGGAAGGAAGAAGCGTCGTTGTGTGACGGCAAATAAGCTCGCAACCGAGTTGGCCGTATGGCCTCAAAGGTCAAGAAGGAGCGATGCGGCCGAGATGGAGGATGATAATGAAAAGCAAACCGGCCGGTATCCAATGGAAAAGACGGCACCGGCGAATTTTGATACCGCGACATCTAAGCGAGCTTCTTTTTTGTGGGGAAGAAGGCAGCTTCGGCGGTCCGTGCCTGTGCCGCTGCCGTCGGTGCGGCTTCGTAGAGTACATCCAAGATGACTCCGTCTCCTCGATTCCGTCTCCTCCCTCCTTTTCCAAGAAAGTGCTGAGGTAGAGACCACATCAAGGGTGATCCAAGATATGCGCCAGCGCAAGATCGCGTTGTCAGGCAATCATATCGGCCTTGGTCGATGGCGTATGGCGATCACGGGTCTTTTCGGCTCAACGCTTTCAGGGGTGTGTAGGGGAATTCGGCCTTCTTGCCTTGCGAGAGACGGAGGAAGGTGTTCCTATGACGCTGTGAGAGCTGCGGTTTACATCTGCATACCATTGCTGCCGCTGCCGCTGCGGCTGTCACTCTCTCTTGAATGTGTGCAAAGACACGATGCATTCAAGAGTCGGTGTGCGGCTTGGCATGGTAACGAGAGCGCCTCAAAAAGGCGAACGTGAAGCTGGCTGAGATGGACAAAGCCGTATGGGAACTCTCAAGGATAACCTCCCCTCACTTGTTTCGCGGGTCACTGTCTCGACACTTTCACCGTGGGTTAAATGGTACGACACATTGGGCCAATCAAGTCGTCATCTTATGACAATGGATGTATGCAAAACGTGCACCTTGGATGGATGAGTAAGAGCCTGTTAGCGGTGAGATCTGCTGAGGGCATGTTACACTCCGGTCCTTTGTGTCCGACATGGCGTCATGAATCCTTGAAGGAGGCAGGTGAATGCACAACCTAAGGAAGCGTGGACGTGGGAATCTGATCGGCATCTGGGGTCAGCGGAGGATCAGGCACGGAGATCTATGCGGATCAAGTTGAGAATGGGCCATCGATTCACCTTGTCGTTTGCTATTGGACAAGGCGTCGTTGATTCCCATGGATCCGGAAGCGAATAGAATTTGCAGTGTGGCGCTGAGAATGCAGGTTTCGGGAAGAGGAAGCGGAAGCGGAAGCGTAAGCTTGGATCTTTTGAATGTACCGTACCAGCTCGCGGGTTGGTTGGCCGGCACTCGACGTTGACAGGCGCAGGTCCCACGTTGCTTTAGCTTGCTATACAGCCCTATTTGCTAGACAGCTCCTTGCAGAAATCAGAGTTGAGCCGCAACAGGATACGTCAAGCAAAGCTTGGAGGAGTAGGCCCGAAAAATCGGTGGAGCCTGGGAAAAGTTACGCGTTGCATGATTTCCGATGGAGGCCTACAAGATCCGAACAGCTCTTGCTTGGTCTCTCAGCTATTGTCTGCAAGAGCAAAGCGATTCAACTTGTTCCTATCAGCATCGAATGCCTCAAAGGTTTTCATCCACGATCACTACCCAAAGCGCTTTGGAGGGGAACTTTGCGCTTTCTTGCGCTGTTTGATGACGGTGTTGAAGAACGCCGAGTACTGTACTGTAGTACATGGGAATTCTGGTATTTCCGTGGTGATTGTGATTGTGATTGTTTCGATTTTGGCCGTTATGGGTGGAAATCAATCACAAATACAGCATGGAAGCAGAGCAAATCGAGAATCTGGACCAAGACCTCGGCTAAGGTGGCTTAGTCCAGACTTTGCGCCCATCGAATTCATCTGAACCTGTGTTCTCCATCAACTCATACTAAGCCTTTTCTTCTTGCTAATGTGAAAGCTAATCCACTTGCTGACGTTGTAGAAACAGGAGAAAGCGATGTTGGTAGTTTCAAGTAGGAGTGGCGCTGCTTTTTTGGCTTCCAGCGTTGACTGTCCCTCTGACAAATACACGCAGAAGATGTCTAGACAGACGCTTGCGCGAACCAAGCTCGAAAAGGCAAGGCGATGGTCGCATTGAATACTGACCCCACCTCGTTTTTTTTTACACATACACATGCACATGCACATGCAAATGCAAATGCAGATGCAGAAGCAGGTGCAGGTGCAGCTGTATTACTGTACAGTACGGTGCTGTGTGCATGCGCACGCTCTTCCCTCGGTTCGCTTCTTTTAGGTCTTGTCTATTTATTCGCAACAAAGCGCTTTTGCCGAGCAGAGACAAGGGTTTGAAACTCACCACTTGTCCGTTTGGCGGTACATACCCAACCAGTCAATACTGAACCAGTGAGCGTCTCTCTATCGCACGTCTATATACTACTGTACTGTACTTTTCCTCGCTCTCCCAAAAGACAAAATATAATAGCAGCAGCTAATCATCGAATTGGAGCCCCTCGAACAATGTTGCAACAACCCACCTAATTCACCACTTCGCATTGTTCGGCCACGGTTCGCTGCGCAGGACTGTAGGTCAAGGTAATCAAGGAAGCCTTGGGCAATATATGGCAGAATGCATGCATTTTCCTGCGTCAATTGATGAATTTATATGTAGTGATTCTGCAGCACTGCGCGAATTTGTGCTCATCAGGGTCGGCCAAGTGAGTGATTTGATGCGAACCAACTTTATTAATCTTGTTAGCTTGAGCTCTCCAAGAAGCCATTCCTGTACATTTGATCCTTGTGTCCCACACCTACTTGACATCGCAAGCTCTTTCTTCGCTCATCACTCACATCCTCCAACTCAGCCTCCATCTCTGAATCGTATCGTCACTCTGCATCGTACTCGTTCAACCATCCGACACACACAGCTACATTCGTCGGTCCACTTGCAACTTACTCCTGCCGACTTCTCGTCCCCATTCAGCGCCAAGCACTTATTACCAACCACGATGTCATCTTGAACCCAATCGAACTCTCGATCATCAACACGACGCTTCATCACAACCTCATCACAACTTTGATCGCCCCTCTTTCACCGCACGGCTTCTCACACATCTCAGGCCTCGCCCTACAGACAGCTTCATACCAATCCTCATTTCGGACAAAGCGCGGACGACTCCTCACTTGCAGCGTGGAGGCCCATGCTTATGACAACGCACGCTGTCATTGGCATCCTGCTCACCATCTGATCCTACCACTTGCCTCGGCGCATATCATCATCATGTGGTGATCTCACCAATCCCACCGTCTCATCCTTTCGCCATTCCCTTCGTCAACATGACCGAAACCGCTAAACCCACAATCAACACTCGCATGCCCAAGGGCGCAAAGCGTCCCAAAACTTCTCGTGCTTGCTTGGCCTGTCGTAAACTCAAAGCACGATGCGAGCCAGCAGGACGCGCAAGGAACACCCCCGCCGACGAACCACAGTCGTCCTCCACTCCCACGTTCGTCATCTGCCACCGTTGCAAGACTCTCTGCATCGATTGTCTCTATGAGACTCCAGACGCCCAAGTGGTCAAAGGTGACGACGTGCCAGCAACAGCCTTGTCCCCTTCGCCATCAGAAGATCCACTCAGATCGTCACGCTCCTCGAAACGTCTCAGATCAGACGATCTCGACCATCCCTCCAACCATACATTCGGCAACGATCGTGCTGTCTTTCTCTCATCTGCTCTCTCCCCCAGCCCTTTGACCCGATCCATCTATCGAGATGTTCTCATCAATTCCCTCAACACTGCGCCAATCCAACATCTCGAACGTCCAGTACTACCCGCCAATGCTCTCTCCCGACTGATTGGTGCGGACCCCGCACTCAAGATCCACGCACAAGACTACATCCTTAGCCTCACTGGCGTCTTGGGGTCAAGCTCGCCTCACAGCTGGAAGCAAGCACCGCCAGATCTTTGTGCAGGCAAGGCGGCTGCAAAGCTCATGTCAGGTCAGACGCCTCTGCCGCCCTTCCCGACAACCGAGGTTGACTTTCTCACTCGCTTGTTGCAACCACACGAGCTTCACTTGAGGCTTCTCTTCCAAGGCATCTACGGCGCCTACTCGCCTTTCCTCTCCACACCCTTCGAAGACACACTCACTCTGTCCACGTTCCAATCCGAGGCGCAATGCTTTCTGCTCCTCACCCTCTACCTAGCTGCCTTTCCACATCTCGAGTCCACAACCGCCATAGCGCAAGCCAAAAAGCCCCTTCGCGAAGCCGTAGATACCCTCTTGCGCCGCGCCATTCATACTTCCACCAATGATCATCTCAACATATTTGCCTTGCATAACTGCGCTTCATTGCTCCTGATGCCCGTCGACGGCCTGGTCGAGGACCGTCGTCCTGTTCACACAACCGAGCAAGAGAATGACCGTCTCCTCGAATTTGCTCTTGACCTCAATCCACGTGCAGCCATCATCACAGCTTTGCTTATAGCTCAAAGACTTGGCTACGCCGGTTATGCCAGCAAGCTCTCTTCCTTACGCCAATCCTTTGAAGCTGACTCACTTCAGCCCAGCTTTCCTTCCGACTCTTCTCGCGACGAATACGCGCATGCAGTTTTGTGCACCTTCACCTGGCTCACTCTTCTTCAATTCCGTGCTTCCATCGACGTTGCCGAGGATCGTATCGAGTGGGATTCCCTTGCTCAGTTCGAGCATGAAATTTCTCGCATCCCCATTCCAGACATGACTGCTGCCCTCATGCCGCCTCCTTCTTTCCTTTCACCTCGTGAGCAGAGTCGCTGCTCCTGGATGGCTCAGCGCACCGAACTTTACGGCATCGCTCGCGATCACCGCCATCTCAAGCGCGCTGCCGCCTCCTTTACCAAGAAAGAGGCCGAGGAGCAGGCGTTCAGCTACAAGAAGGCCCTCGATGCATGGCGATACAAGTTCAACGAACAAATGCGTACTATGAGCATCGACTTTCGCAAAGATGATCGTGGCCTCCGCTTCCATCGCTTCTACACTGTCTTCTCCAATGCCGAGGCTGCATCGCTCCAGGTCTGCGTCGGCTCAGTCTATCACAAGGAGTTTGCGAGCGATATGCGTCAACGATTGCCAGAGCCCTTCTACCGTGACAAGATTCCTTGGAAGACGTCCGCAACTATTCTACTCGGTCACGAGAACGACCGCCTCACCAAAGCGTCGCTCATCAACATGGCCTTCATCGATGCCATGTACAAAGCGCTCGGCCTCCTCTCCACCTTGACCCCCGTCATGCCCCAACTCTACGACTTTGTCTCATACGAGGAAAGCCTGGGCAGTGAGATTCCTTCGCTCTGTATCGTGGCTCCGCCCTTGGTCCAAGCTGGTCTCTTTGCTGCTACCGTGCTGACTGCAGCTGACCTTCGATTGTCGGTTATAGAGGCGTGGGGTGCTCACGCCTCCTACTTCAACCACCATCTCTTGCCGCTGCTCACTAATTGTGTCAAGTCTTTACGCGCCTGCCACGTCAGGGTCGATCTCCCTGGCGTCCTCAAGATCTCTTACACAACTGCCAATCCCATCGCTAACTATCTGCAAGGGCCATTCGAGGTATTGATGAGGAGGCTTGCCTTAGACGAGGAGCGTCTGCAAATGATGCACGTGCAAAGCATCCTGGACAACAGCTTTCAGCTGTCCCGTAAGAAGAAACAAGTCGAGGCCATAGCGGAGGAGCTGGCTCCCGACGTGCCAGAGATGGTACAAGAGATTGCCGACAGCTCCAAGATCGAGGACGACATCTCGGCGAGTATGATGGGATCGCTGAGTGTCCAAGCTTTTGAACAGGTTGGCGACACGGACTTTGCCGTCAGAATGTTTGGTTCAGATTTGCGCGAGGCGGATATCAAGGCCACACGCAAGTCAGATCGTAGCGTCAATAGCTCGGCTACCACTCCGGACGCTGAAGGTCCCTCGCAGACTTCTGTCAATATGGGGTCAGACAGTGGTGGAAAGGAGCTTGATGGAGGCTCTTCAGTCTTGGCGAGTCCGTCAAAGCACAAGTCAGCGTTCCATCGGACCATCCGTTCGGTCGCCAGTACTTCTCGATTCTCAAGCCCAGTTTCCTCGACGCAAGGAGGCCCTGCGATGGTAATTGGTAACACCACTCCGCCGAGCAATATGTCTGGCGCGCAGATGTACCCGTCTCGAACCGCAGCTGACTTTGCGCTCTCTCAGTCGGCCACACATCAATCGCCATCATCTATACATTATCCTTCTTCGCGTGACACGATGCACAACGAGGGTGGGCGTCCCCCTTCAGTCTCTGAACACGAAGTTCATTCCGACGTAGGCGCTGCACATGACGGTCAGGCTTTCAACCACATGCCGCGCGACGGCGTCGAGAATGCTTCGCAGGATGTTTCGGCGTACACTGTCAATCAAACGGATGCGCCTCAATTCAACTCTGTTAGCCGAATGAGCGTGGGACCAAACGCACCGGACCAAAGCATCCATGGAGCGTACAGTGCTGGTTCGAACAACGCTCAGCATCTTCAGATGCATATCGAGCAAGGTTTTGTCGCACCCGAGGAACACCATTCGCAATGTGCAATCACAAGCGGTGGGTTCGACGCTCCACCTGGGCAAGCTGCTTTCCGCGCGGTCACGAGCGCTGGAGACGATAGCGGATACGCTTCGATGAATGCTGGTCAGATTCATGGAGGTGGGCCGACCACCAATGGATCAGACATGTGGTCACAATCGCATGCCAATGGTCACCACACGATGCAGTTCGGAGGGCATTATCAAGGCGAGTCGAGCCTGGCTCATGTGCAGCCCAGATTCGAGACCTTTGGACAGCAGCCGACGGCGCAGGCAGGGCCGTTCTATGCGTGTGAACCTGCGCCGCAATCGGCGGAATACAGTCATTCGGCGTACCAGCCGAGCTACTATGCGGGCCCAAACGCTCATCACGTGCCTGTCAAGCAAGGGAGCGGCGGGCGCGCAATCGAGGATTACTACTCGCCGGTGCATCAACAGGAGCAGGTGCAGAGTGGGGCAGAGTGGGATGCGTGGTCTTCGAGTCAGGCTCAACAGCAAAATGTTTGTCATCATGGGCACCAGCAGCATCAACAAGAGCAGTATCAACGCCTCGATCAGCATCAGCAACAGCATTATCGCGGTTAGAAGTTCGATAGACAGTCAGTCAGTCAGTCAGTCGTTGACTCGGGATGTTTGACGAACGTGCCTGCCTGATTGTCCAACTGTATTTTTAGTCTCGTGATCACGTCGAGTTATACATACACTTTTGCAACAGATACAGTAAGTTAATGACAGTAGTAGGGATTGAAACGTTGTTCAGCTGGTGCTGGTGCTGGTGTTGGTGTTGTTGTCGTCGGAATCGGTGTCGTGCGAGGCTTCGAGGTTGAAGAAAGCCTTTACAGTTGCGGCGATGGGTGGGAGGATTCCCCATCGTCCCGTGATCGGGTCAGAGTCTTGATCATCGTCGTCGTCGTCGTCCTTGTGGTGATCGGGGAAGCCTACGATTCCGTCTTGGGCGATTCCAGTTTGGAGTAGGTGCTGAAACTCGTCTTGAAAGCCGGCAAGAAAAGCACGCGAAGTAGGATTCGAAAGCGAAGTTGGGACTGAGGGGACGGCAGTGATGTGGGGAGATGCGTGTCCGAAGCGGTTGAATCGGATGCTGAAACGCAAGGTGAGCGACGCGCCTTTTGTATTCTGCAGCACAAGGGTTTCGGCCGAAGAAGCGAGAATCAGCGACTTGGCCAGCGCCTCATCCACGGCTTGGCCGGACGACGAGGAGGAGGAGGAGCGCGCAAGACGCTTTCGAGAAGACAAAGACGACGAGCTCGACGAAGCGGGCGCGTGATACGGCCCGAAATCCACCCGGTTCTCCTTCTCCCACGCCCGAACATGGTCTCGAACAAGATCCGTATACTGCTCCATCAACGCAGTATAAAGATTACGCCGCAGCGAGAGGAGCGGGATCATGGTTCGAAGCATGAGCAGGATCGCCGGTAGGTCATTGCGTCGTACCAGACGCGAGAAGAGATTGTGCGGGCCATTGAGCGTCTCACTGAGCCACGAGGGCAGTTTCACTTGCAGATTCTCGATCCGAGGCGATTGCGAAGCGCTCGCAATTTCGTCCTCGACAACGTCGAACCGAATGTCGAGCGTAAAGAGTCGAGCGACGTTGCCGGCCATGTGGATGCTCCTCGACCTGCGCCCGTTCCGATCAACGCCGGCATCGCCTTGTTCCAAAGTATCAATCTCCAGATGCGAGAATTGCTGCAAGCCTTCCACCAACGCTGTGGATCTTCGTTGTCGATCTTGGAGCCATTCGTTGACCGATGCTGCATGTCGAGATTTCGCGAGATCCTGCTCCACTCCACTCCTTCCCTCCCCTGCTGATTTGCCGTCTTTGTCTTCCATTTGCAGCCTCAAACGTCGATCGATATCACTCGCACTTCCTGTTCCCTCGACACCTACCGACTTGCTCGCTGCCAACCTCGGCTGCCCCGCTCCCCACCCACGCTTCTTGCCCGTCATCCACCTCGCCAACCCCTCCGTGCCCGCCTGCAGCAAACTCGTCAATGCATCATCATCCATGCGCCTCAATCTCTCCATGAGCACCTCGTGGATCTCCCTCGTGCCCCTACCTGTGGGGTCGATGTATTCCAGCTGTAAAGAGGGCGCCTTTTCGCGTTGGCGCGCGGTAGACGTGCGCCGTCGTTCACGTTCAGACGCAATGCTCCGGCGCAGGTCGTGTACTTCGAGATCGAGCGATTCCACCCGTTCCAACAGCGTCGAGCGGTCGATTGTCGTCGACGCATTGGAACGCACCGAGCCGGGCGTTTCGGGCGCGACGCCGCGCCGACGCGAGGGCGTGGATGTGGGCGTGGATTGAGACATATCCTTCGCTCACGAGACTCGATTCTCCAGCGCTGGCTGTGTGCGAATGGTTGGGATCCTGCGCAGTTCCGGGTACAAGGTCAATGCATGCGAGACGTTTCAACCGAGATTCTTGTCGAACTGAGCGTGTCCAGCAACCAACATGGGTATGGGTATGATGGGTACAGTGTGGTTATTGTATGTGTCGAGTTGGAGGCTGATGAAACTGGCGGAGGTGCAAATGGTGGTGTGCAAAGCTTTTCGAGAAGATTGTCAAGGTAAAAAGATAGGAGAATGATTACAGGTATCATGATGGTGTTGCTTGGTCGGCTGCAGGGTCGTCTGCGTCGCGCGTCGCGTCTCATGATTTTGCCGGCCCTGCGTCAAAGCCACGTCGGTCTAACATGCTCTAAAATTTCCAAAGCATCAAGACATACTGCACAGTACTTCGCAATGGATACCCAGTCTCAGCTTGGCTGGCTATGCTTCGAATGCTCCGGACAGATGTCTGCAATGGTATTGAATGCATTGATAGACGGCGAACAAAGGGTTTCAGAACCTCGCTCTTTTGCTTCCCTCTGTGCCGGCCGCCCCGGGATTCCTCTTCCTCTTGGGCACCGTCGCTCCTCCCTCTCTGCCGAACCCAATCCCCACCGGCATATCCCTCTTCTCCTTTTGAGCATTCTTCCTCCTCCTCCTCTCCAGCGCCTTTTTGAGTTGTTTCTTCTCCTGCCCACTCGCCCTCTTCTCCCCCTCTCCTCCTCCACCCGACAGTCGATCGTATTTGTCTTTCAACAACATCTGCTTGATCTCGCTCTTCTTGGGATAGAAAGGCTGCAACCCCTTGTCCACCCTCTCTTTGTTCTGAGCCTTGATCTTGCCCTTGACACTACTTTCTCTCGCCCTCCTCTCCCTCTCGCCTGCAAGACCCTCAGCGCGCCGCAGGGCTGCTTCCACCTTGGCCCTCTCCTCGCGTATAGCCAGTGCCGATTCCGACTTTGCCTTGGGCCCAGCTTGGTGCATCTCTTGCTTTTTCAACTTCGCCAACGTCTTCTTGAGCGTGGAGAGTTCATCTTTGAACATCGAAGGTAAGAAGAAATACGATTTGGCGAACAGGTCTTTGTTGACGCTACCGGATAAAGATTCGAAGCGTGGATCGCGCACGGAAGAGGAGGCGGTTTCGATGACGTTTCGACGTCGAGAAACGGGGCGCTTGGAGGACACCTCGGTGGGCGCATTTTTGTTGCTTCGTTTGGCTAGGTCGTGAGCTTCGCGCGATCTGCGCTCGGAGCGGTCTTTGCGTGCTGCCGCCCACGCATCGTCTGTCTCGTTATGGGAGGAAGAGGAGGCGCCAGCCGAGCCGGACAGTTGACGAAGACGTTCGCGTACTTCACGACGTTTGGCTTCGAGTGCTTCGTCTGCGTCCTCCGAGGTGCGCGAGGAGGATTTGGAAGAGCTAGAGTTGCGCTGGGGTTGTTTGCCCGCCTTAGCTTTGGCAAGACGTTGGCGGTCGGCTGCGAACTCGTCTTGTTCGATATCAGAAATGTCTGGTTCGGAAAAGTCGTCGTCGCTGGCAGAGCCATCCATTTGTTGGCGAGCCTTCATGAGTGCCGAGAAAGGAATCTTTTTCATCTGCTGTTGAAGATCATGCTCGTCCACATCGGAAGTCGCGTTATCGCTGGAGTACTGCGCTGCATCAACCTCGTCCTCGTCCTCGTCCGCCTCGTTGTCGTCGTCTTCGGAATCGACTTCTTCGTCGGATTCGCCCATGAATTGAGCGTACTTCGGCTTTTCTTCTTCTTCTTCTTCCTCCTCCTCCTCATCATCGTCTTGCTCTTCCTGATCGTCTAGTTCGGAGCCGTACTCGACCTCGCTCCCGGACTCCAACTGCAGCGAGCCCGCTTCCGACTCTTCCGAGTCCTGTTCGAATACGGCTGCTGGTTCCGGCTTCCTTGCCGCTACTCCTTTCGCCATTGCTTCTGATGCCGAATGTGAGAGAAAGGGTATGGATGATGGGAGTCTGGAAGAAAGCGCAAAGTGGAGTGTTGGTGAGCAGCTGCATGAGCACTTTTTTTTTTGAATTGGAGCTTTCTGTGACGGGTGGGAAGATGTATTCAAAAGTCAAATTTTGAATACAATTCGAAAGAGAAGGTTCAGGGTTTTGGTAGTGAAAAAGTTGCGAAAGGGTTTTGGTTTTTGCGAGTAAACTTCTTCAGCTGAGTTTTTGGTGTGGAGCAAAAGACCCTTCTTTCTACCTTTGCTTTACAGCTATCATCATTCGAGCTGAGCTTGATCGCCATCATCTCCTGCATCGTACTCGACGGCAGCATAGCTTCGCAGACTCCACATATACGATCGAGAAGCACACTGGGTACCGGTGTCTCGAATCAGTCTTCCGTGGCCCCCACCAGGAACGAATTACTCGACCGTTGGATCCGCTCAACCACCTTCGAGTAGGATCGCAGAGCTAGTAGCTCTCACATCATATTCATCATGGATCCGGGACCTTCCAATCGCTCTTCTTCCAGCGGCGGCTCTAAAGGCAAGAAGTCTGGCGAGAAGAAAGCCTACCACAGTCAGGAAGCACTTGACAAGCAAGCCAACTCCATCGCAGCCGCCACCTCCCTCCCTCGTTCCCTAGACCGATCCGCACCTGCCTCCGTACGCGATGCGAAACTCCCCAAATCCGTCGCCAACATCAAAGACAAGAAGTTGAAAAGCAAGCTCACCCACCAGCACCTCTCGGCGAAACGAGCGGCCGAATCAGCACGCCTCGCCAATGAGTATCTCAACACTTCCGCACCTGGTGAGGGCGCAGGGATGATCGAGACGGAAGGAGAGTTGGAGAGGACGTTCAAAGTTACGCAAGCTCAGATTAGGGATAATGTGGGCATTGACACCGCGACCAAAGGTTTTGAATTGAAGTTGGATGGTGGCAAGCAGGGTGTAGGATTGGGTCCGTATAGGTGTGATTACACGAGGAATGGAAGGCAGTTGGTGATCGGAGGGAGGAAGGGGCATTTGGCTGCATTTGATTGGCAGACCGGCAAGTTGAGTTGCGAGATTCAAGTGAGGGAGACGGTGAGGGATGTAAAGTGGTTGCATAACAGTAGCTTCTTTGCGGCGGCGCAGAAGAAGTACGTTTACATCTACGATGATGCAGGGATTGAGATTCACAAGTTGAAGCAGCATACGGATGTCAACAGGCTCGAATTCTTGCCGTACCACTTCTTGCTCGCTTCGGTGGGAGCAACAGGCTATCTCAAGTACCAGGACACCTCGACGGGAACCTTGATCAGCCAGCATCGAACGGGCCTTGGAAACTGCAACACCATGACTCAAAACCCTCTCACAGCAGTTCTTCATCTTGGACACACCAACGGAACTGTCACGCTTTGGACGCCCAACCTTTCGACCCCCGCAGTAAAGCTTCTTGCTCATCGTGGACCGGTGACAGGTATCTCGATCGACTCGCGCAACGGCGGACGCGATATGGCTACTTGCGGCATGGACGGTACTATCAAAGTCTGGGACACCCGCATGCTCGGCAAAGGCCCTCGTCGTGAATGGCAAGCTCGTCGACCCGCATCCGACCTCCAATACTCTCAACGAGGACTTCTCGGTGTCGCTTGGGGACCTCACGTTTCGGTCTACGACACCAACGCTCAGCTTGGAAACGCACCTCCCGGTCCTTACATCACCCAAGGCTTCCCTCGCTCCGAACCTCTCCAAGTCAAATTCTGCCCCTTTGAAGACGTCCTCGGTGTCGGCCACTCGGGTGGTTTCACTTCCTTGCTCGTGCCCGGTGCAGGTGAACCTAACTTTGACTCGAGCGAGTTGGACCCCTTTGAAACGCGCAATGCCCGTCGCGAACGAGAAGTTCACCAGCTCTTGGACAAGATCTCCCCGGACCTTATCTCTATCGACTCTTCCATCCTCGGCTCGGTCCACGTCGCCGAAACCAACGTCTCTGCCGCTGAACAAGATCGAATTCTGCGTGAGATCTCGAAACGCAACCCTGACGCAGTCGCGCGTTCCACCGACGGTCGAGCCTACTCCCAACTCTCCCGAATCGAACGTATGCAGCTCGACAACCCATCCTCCTCTCCTCTCGAGTCTTTGGAAGAAGAATTCGAAGATGGAGGTACGGGTAGTTTGGCCGCGACGATCGCCGCCCATGAAGGACCCAAGAAGGAGAAGAAGGAGAAGAACCGGATGCGTGGCAAGAACAAGGCGTTGAGTAGGTACTTGAGGAAGAAGAGGGAGAATGTAATCGATCCCAATAGGATTGCGGTGAAGCAGAGGATGGAGAAGATGAGAAAGGAAGAGATGGAGGAGAGGAAGAGAAAGAAAGCGGCCGGGTTGAGGGAGGATGATGAGAGTTTCTCGGCGTTGGATATGTTCAAGAAGCGCTCATGATCCTTTTCTCCCACAGTCTCTGTTGTCTTTGATTGATAGCATTGCATTGTTGTTCTACGTGAAATGATGGATGAGATTGTGCAATCGTCCTGTGATAAGAGATGTATGTGCTTAGTTGAGTTCCCACTCGTGTCGTTCATTGAACTTGATCTCGACCGTTCTCTTGGCGTCTAAACTTATCCTACCCGCTTGCAGAATGGCCGTCGTCAATACGGTATCCTTGATGGTGGGTAGCACCACGTCGTAATCCTTTGCCTTTCTTTCGCTTCTGTTGATCTTTGTGCAGGCGGTGACAAAGTTTTCCAAACTGATGTATCCATAACCGTGCTGGCCTGCAAAGTAGCCTTCGGCGTCCGGGGTGTATCGCATGTAGAAGGGGTTGTAGTCCGTACAAGCTCCGCCCGTGATGGCTTGGGAGGCATCTTCTTTGGTCAACTGGTATCCACGTCGGGCTTGGTTGATTCTGGTTTCGCCAGCGGTGCCGACGTAGTGGAAGTGCTGTTCAGAGTGAACGCCGGCGCCCTGCGGGGCTGTCCAGGAGGCGGTAAAGATAGCGGTGGCATTTTTGCCCTCGATTGGCTCTCGGTCTGCGTTGAGGATGGCGAAATCCACAAGCAGGGTGATGGTATCTTCGGTGCCCTTTACGCAACCTTTGCTCGTCGCAATCCCCATCGACCCGGACGCAGTCACCCTGATCGGAACCGCACGACCCTGCACCATCCAAAGACAGACATCGATATGGTGCGAATTCAGGTAGTAGCTGATATCGCTATCCCTCCCCGCCCAGGCTTTGAACGTCTCGAGTTGGTTTTTGGGTTGACTCATGTACGAGTAGAAGTAGTTGAATTCTCCCAACTCTTGCCGGGCGCGGTGTCTGGCATCGGCGTACGCTGGGTCGAAGCGCTTGTGATGCTCCACCATGCACAACACCCCCGCCTCCTCCGCCGCCCTGACCAACTCTTGATGATGCTTCAAACTCTGCGTGGCAGGTTTGGTTACGAGGACGTGGATCTTGCGCTGGATGGCGTACATGGCAATGTCGAAATGCGTAGAGTCGGGCGTGAAAATCGTGATCGCATCTCCCGGATTCAAACTGTCAATGGCGGTCTCGTACGCATCTGCATCCCGAACACCAGCAGCAGGGTAGCCCGTGAATGACGTGTCCATTTCGCGATACTTCCCCTCGATGTTCTTCTTGAAATGGTCACGGATGCCGGGGAACTTGTCGCCGTTTGTACCGACCATTTTGATCTCGGGTGCGATGAGGCCTCGACGACGGAGGTCGAACATGACCAGTCCAACCACGCCAAGTTTCTTATCCGAGGGCGATTCGGAACCACCCACAAACCCGGTGGTGTACTCGCCTGTACCCACGGCGAGGACGGTGGGTACACCTGCGTTGTTGGCCATCTTGATGGATTGCTTTCCTCCAAAAGTGCGAATCTGGTGGTGGCAAGATCAACACCAAGCAACGAGCGACGGAAGTAGTACTTTATATCAAGGAAGATCGTCGGTCGTCCAGTGCAATTGACCAGGAGAAATGGCCAATCACGCGGAGGGCGAGGAGGAAGACACGGCAATCGCTTCCGTCGGACCGTCGAGGACCGAACATGCATATCCTACCAATAACGGCAGGACAGTGCGCAACGCGCCCCACGTCCATCTTTTTTTTTTTAACTCCCCACGTTCATCCCACATTTCCATCCTTCTCTCCGCGAAATCACCGATACGACGAGAATGCTTCCACTTTGCCTTTCACCCTTCCCCTCCCCCCGCTCCCCGCTCCCCGGCGCTGTCAACCGCCACATTCAAACCACCTTGTGACATCTCTGCAGCTCGTAACCCACAACCGTGACGCAATCAGAATCCAACAACGAGGCGAAACGAATATCCAATTGCAATCAGGAGGGTCTAAATCATCTGTCTGCACTCTACTATTTACACTTGTCCGGCTCATGTGATCCGACGTCGGAAACCCATCTAATCTAGCTCAATTCGGGATCGAGTACGCCTCCCCTCTCCTCCCAGCATTCCCAAGTGCCGGCGCAGCCTTGCCATTCGAATTGGCTTGAAGCGGGTTGACCACCCCCGTCCTACCCCTCGCACCCGACTTGAACCCTGGTCCATCATAGAAGATTGTCTCATCTGGCCTGTTGAGTGTTGGCCAAGCAACATAGTCCAACCCCCTACTAACCATGAACTGCGCGCTTCCCATCGCCACCACCAACCAAAGAGTGAAAAAGTAGAGGTTCTTGGAGCTCTTTGCGACTGCATTTGCCGCGTCCGTTCCGGCCACCGTCGCAACGGCGTGCCTGGGCAGAACAAGACTGGCAAACACCATAGTGAGCGCAAACAAGAAGATCCAAGGCATAGCCCTGACCAACAGCGCCCTCTGGTCAGGATGAGGCAGACCCTTGCTCGGCTCCCAAGCACCTGTGAAAAGATCGTATGCATCCTGTCGTGCTCCGTCAAAGTAATTGTTCTTAATGTACCTCGTGACCGAGTTGACACCGTCTTGCAATGCACCTTGATTCGAGCGCTTGCCAGTTCGTGTAAAGTCAGTCTTGAGCGCACCCGTTCCACTGTATGCCTTCGAAATTACATCAGCGTGGTCGGCCCAGACGTTTCGGTAGACATGCATGAACTCATTCTGCGTCTCCACCTTCTCGCCTTCACCGAGAATGCCGATCGATCGCAATTGCTCGTTGAGGATCCATCTTGCAAGTGTACCCTGAACGACATTAGTGCGGTCCAAGCAGTCCATACAGTTGGTGCGCACCACCGACTTTTGCTGGCTAGACACCTTACCATCTTCCTCTGCAAAGTAGTCGGTTGACTTGAGACCCTTGGTCTGCAACCTTTCGATGAGGTCCATGACACGTTCAAACTTCATCCCCTTGCATTCATGGTGGAAGTCGTAGTACGTGTAATGCACCTGAGGGTTGTGCAGCTTCTCGACTGCACGCTCGTAGGCCTCCTTGACAGGCTTCTCGTATCCCTTCTGGTTGACGAGGTTGACCAGGTAGTTGTCACCGTAACGAGCCACTTGGTCCTCAAAGTGCTTACGAGTGGCCTCTGCAGTCTCTGGCTTCTCCATGATCTGGAGGTCTGGCTTGTAGCGGAGGTTATTGACTTCAGCCCAGAAGACGGGAACACTGCCTCGAGTCTGAATGTAGCTCTTGCGAATGCTGCCGTCGGCCTTGTTCATCGTCTTGCCTCCCTTAGGATTGGTGATGACAAACTGCTCAGTTTCGTTGAAGTTGGACACATTGCCGTCGAGGTCAATACCACGGGAGAAATAGCGAGTGCCAACGCGATGACGAGATCGGCGAGCAATGAGCCCGAGGACAAAGGGATGACCGTTGATCTTGACTTCCTTGATCTCGAGAAAGCCAAATACACATGGCAAGATGAAGCGCGAGAGGTCCTGATCAGTGTTTTGAGTCGTATCGACGAGCTTTTGCACAAGGAAGCGGTTCCAGAAGAAACGATCGTCGGTGCGCTGCCAGAGAGGGGCGGACTTGTTGGAGATGCTTGCTTGACGCTGCATGCTACTGGTAAGGTCGTAGTCGTAGCTGAAGTAGAACGGAGCACTGTAGAGGTGCGCCTTGAGCAAGCCGAGGAGTGTCTTTTCTACTGGATGCTTGAGAATCGAAGGTTTGGCTTCCTTGTCGAGAGGCAGAGTGCGGAATTCGGTAGCCATGTAGATTTCGGCACCTGCGATATCGGCCACCTTCTTCTTGCTGGTAATCACAACGAGGAACTCGGAGATGTGGAGCTTGATGATACCGACGATTCCCTGAACGGTCATGGTTTTGTCACCTCCAGGAGCAGAGCCGTCCTTGACCAGACGGAGAGAGCTGTCATCGCGATTGATGACCAAGACTTCCGATGGTGTGGTGCCGGGCTTGGATGAAGGCTCGAACACATAGGCTTGAGGCGAGATGCGCATGCGCAGACCAGGCCAAAGCTGGGGGACGCCTTGTGACGACGACATCCTGATCGAGCTGACACAAGGGAAGTTGTTAGCCGTTGGATGTGGTGATGCGAAGAAGAGAAGGTGCAGAACGGTGCTTCGTTCTGGGCTGTGCGTGTGCGAGTGCGGAGCGAGCAGCGGCTCAGTCTGGAAGCAATGACACAATTTCAGGAGACACATTTGTGTGTGTGTGTGTGGAGCACGGCTCCAGCAGCTCGGCCAGTTTGCAGCGTGAAAATGCGATCCGAGCGTCAATCGCGATTTCAATCCGATTATCTGGCCCGATGACACTGAGATGCCCTTCGACTTGACCATGCTCACCCCCAGATCCTGACTTTCACGGCATGGCAGTATCTCTTGGCAAGCGAAACAAGTAGATTGACAATGGCCGAGTCAACTCAAGAACACTATGAGAGTCAGAAGCAGACCGCTCACTCATAATCAGGTGGCTGCTGAACCGAAACTTATCGGAGCTGGCTGCTCATTTGTACTAATGCTGCAGTAGAAGCTTCTGCAACGTCGCCACCAGAAGTCAATGCTAGAATGTTTAGGATATCGCAGCCTGGCTACATGTACAAAGAGAGAGACGGCAGGAAAGGGCTAATAACATTGTCGGTCATGTCATATCAGCCGACCATTTTGGGGTGATGTTGAAGATGCAAGGCGAACATGCGGTGGACAGCGCTAGATACAATGTGAAAGCATCCCGACCGCAAAACTCGCCCACAAATGCTGAAGAAAGCGCTTAGGTGAGGAGGGTAAGACGAGACGAAACCTCGGCCTGGGCACGAACAACGTTGGCGAGGTACGAGACCATGAGCACGTCTTGAAGGTGAGCATTGAAAAGGGTCTCGAGCTTGTTGTCGTCCATACCAGCGGGGACAACGCTGATGGTGTCGTTGAGGAATCGGCCAACAGCCTTGTCACCCTCCTTCTCTCCCGAGATGACGGCGCGGACGTATGTGAGGACACGGTCAAGCTGAGCCTGAACCTGCTTAAGGCTGACAGCAAGAGCGTCGAGGTCGCTCAAAGGCGAGGAAACGTTTTGCGATGCCAGAAGGGAGAGCGAAGAGTGCTCTGGTGTCGAGTGAAGGAGGTTGGTGGGCAATGGGAGGAAGACGCAATTCTCAGCCTTGGGGGTAGCACCCAACGGCGAAGAGATGTAAGACTTGATGCCGAGACCGGAAGCCTTGGAGCCGTCGATGGAGGTGTCCATGGTGAGGTGGACGGCCTGGTGAGGAGCAGTCTCTCGCGAGTAGAAGTCCTGAATCAAAGCGCTGTAAGTGTTGAGCTCTGGCGAGGTAGCGTACCAACCAACGATGACCTCATCCGGTCGGACCTTTTGGCAAAGCTCGTACATGTTTCGGTGGTACTCCATGTCAACCTGAACCTGACCTTCCTCCTCATCTTCCAAGTGGGGAACAGCGAAGCAGTTCTTGATCTCGATCTCGGACTCGGTGCGGGTACCGAGCAGAGTACCGATGACACGGTGCTGGCCATCGTTGCGGCGAAGGTAGTGGTCGAGGATGGAGAAGAGTGCGACAGGGTGAACATTGACAGCAGTGACGGATCGAGAGTGCATGACACCCGTACCAGTGGAGGCCGGGAAGTCGATGTGAAGAGCCGAGGATGAAGATTCAGCGAGCGACATATTGGCGGATCAATGCTCGATGTGTATAAAGACCGAGAGGTAAGAGAGGGTTTCGATGTATCGTAAGTCGAACCCAGCGAAGTCCAAGTCTGTGCGTAACGAGTTCCGATGTAGGTCGCGGTGCGATCTTTCGAGCCAGAGCACACAAAAGCTGTTGGCAATGAGGTTGATGAGGAGGTAGTAGTAAGGCAAGCAGTTGATGGTATAGAGATACTTTTGTCGTCGTTGTGTGCAATTCAATCGGTAGCAAGCCCTGTGTCGGTGCTCTGCTGTGCTGTTCTATCTACTCTTGTGAGCGTTGCTCGTTGGTCTTTCTTCTCGAACACCTCGAATTTGAAGCAGGAAAGCTGCACACTGCCGTGTCTCTTGAATCTTGAATCAAGCTACAGAACTCGACCCTTTCTTCTGGGACTCGCAGATCCGAAAAAAAGACGCAGCAGCAGGCAGCAGGCAGCTCTTCAGCCATAGGAGGAAGAAAAAAAAAAATCCTAATTCTTCTCAGCCAGTTTGTAATATTCATTTCAACCGGGCACGCGTGAGTTGGATACAAAAGAGAGCTGTGGTTGTGCTTGCTTGAATACAAACAGCTGCCCTTTCTCTGTGAAGCCACTTAGCGCGAGAAGAAGCCATCATCATGTATTTTCGCCTCGCGTCTTCCTTTTTTTTCTTCGGAATTGGAATGTTAGTTGTGGAAGGTTGAGTTGATCTGATCGAGCTGTTGGTTGGTCGAGCGCACAAGCGGTGAAGCTGCCATCTCTCGAGTTTCCATTCTGGGACATCCGAATCGCATCTCCTTCCTCATTTCCATCCTTCCCTTTCCCCTTCCTTTCTTTTCTCTTCCAACGATCGCCCTGGTCAAAGTCCTCTCTGACTGACCTATCTTCACGACCCTATCACGATCAGCAAATTCGTTCTGCATCCAGCTCCCCCGACGTTAGACGCACTAGCTGGGATCCGTTGCTTGGTCAACCATTCCGAGAACCGAGATCTTTATTGGTCTCGAGTTGAGGCGCAGCTGCTATCGGCGAATCAACTACGGACCGGTAACCATTCGAACTTCGACCATCGTCCTCACCGCTCCGACACCACATCGCAATAGCCATTCATCATGGCTGACGAGGAGAGGGTCCCCGCCCCATACTTCCAAGATGACGAGGAAGGAGAGCAGTCAGAAGAGGGCGAGGGCGTCGACCTCATGAGGTCAGACGGCAACCTTGTCGGCTCCGGAGGTGAAGATAGCAGTGACGAAGACGAAGAGGACGACCCGGAAGAGGCTCGTCGTGTCGCCGAGGGCTTCATTGCAGAAGACGACGAGGAAGAGGAGGAGGACGAAGAAGCGCGCAGAGAACGCAGGAGGCGTAGGAAGAAGAAGAGAAAGCAGAACGAGGAAGACTTTGAGGTCGACGAGGATGACCTCGAGCTGCTTGCAGAAAACACCGGTCAGTCTGGACGCAAAGGAGCTGGCCGTCTCAAGCGCTTCCGACGAGGCTCTGCCTCTCCTCCACCAGATGACGAAGCCGCTGCAAGGCAAAAGACCCTCGACCAAATCTTCGAAGATGACGATGACGAGGATGACGACGACATTCGATCCGGTCGTCGAGGTGGCAATTATGATGATGAAGATGAGGACCTCCCCTCCGTCGGCCAAGCCCTTCGAGCTGGTGTGGCTCGTAAGCAGCGCGAAGCTGTTGGTGGCTACGAGGATGATGGTCTTGACGACTTCATCGAGGAAGACGAGGACGACGAAGAGATGCAGGGCCTCGACGAAGATGAGCGGGAAGCTCGACGCCAAGAAAGGAGGGAAGAGAAGCGAAGAGCGCGCATGTCTGGTTCAGCTGCTGACCCAGCAAAGGCCGGTATCGATCGTGAAGCCTGGGACGAGATCCACGAAATCTTCGGCAACGGCGAAGACTACTTCTGGGCGCTCGAGGACGAAGATGAGGATGCCTTTGAAGAGGAAAAGAAGAACAAGATGGAGTACAAGGACATCTTCGAGCCTGCACAGATTGCAGAGCGCATGTTGACCGAAGAGGACGAGCGCATCAAGCGCGTCGACATCCCAGAACGTCTTCAGCTTGCCTGCCCCGGCGAAGAAGGCCTCAGACTGCTTGAACGCAAGCTCAACGACGCAGAGCTTTTCGAAGCTGCCAAGTGGGCATCCACGCGCATCTCCACCAGGACAGCAGCCGAGTTCCTCGACGATGCCGGTCTCTTCTTCCGCTTCCGATCCGAATTCCTCAACGCTGTTCAGCTCATGCTCTCGTATATGCTCAATGACCTCCTCGAAGTACCTTTCCTCTTCCAGCACAGGTTCGACGAGCTCGAACACGTCTTCAATGATGACGTCGAGCGACGCCTCCGCAGCATCGACCTTCTCACTCGACGAGAGCTCTACACACTCAGCGGTCTTGGTCTCAAGTTCAAGACGCTGCTCGTCCGCAAAGATCAGCTGCGCTCCACCTTCAACAAGATTCATGTCGAAGTCAAGCCCGAAAAGACAGAGCCGGGCGAAGATGATTTCACTATTGAAGCTCCATCAGTCGATGAAGCACAAGCCAGCCGAGACGAGTCTTCACGCAGGCAAAGAGTTATCTTCGAAGACATGCTGGCGCAGGCTTCCAGTCTCGAGGAAATCTCGGACATCACCGAATGGCTCACACTCCGCTACGGACAGAAGATGCGCGATGCACAAGCCCTTACGGCAAAGGCCGACGAAGCTGCAGAGGATATGGAAGGTCTCACTCTCAACGGCGAGCCCGTTCTTAGCGCTGCTCCTGGCTTCAAGAAGCCCAGTCTTGTGGGTCAGTACGAGCGCACCAAGAACACTGTTCTCTCGGAGCTTGCAAAGAAGTTTGGCATCTCGTCGGACGAGCTCGCTGCCAACATTTCCAGCTCTTCTCGCCAATACTCGCCTCAAGATCCTGAGCAGGATCCTTTCAAGTTCGCCGAGCAGTTCACAGGTGCGGCGTGGGGTGCACAGTCGCCAGAGATTGCACTTGCTAAGGCCAAGATGATGCTCAGTCAGGAGATTGGCAAGGACCCTATCCTCAAACGAGAGATGCGTCAACTCTTCAAGGACGCTGCCGAGATCAATATCGAGCCCACTGAGCGCGGCATGACTGTCATCGATGAACAGCACCCATACGCCAATTTCAAGTTCATCCTCAACAAGCCTGCTCGTCTTGTACCTCAGCAGCCTGCACAATACTTGCAAGTGCTTCAGGCAGAAGACGACCTTCTCATCAAGCTCGACATCGGTCTCAAGGATGTCGTGTTGGCGCGATTCGAGAACCGTCTCTACAACAACTACGCGAGTGAAGGCGTCGGCGAGGTTAGCAAAGCATGGAACGACCAGAGACGCGAAGTCATCAAGGAGGCGCTCAAGTTGCATCTCGTTCCTCAAGGCCGACTTTGGCTTAAAGAGTGGCTTCGTGAGGAATCGCGCGAGACATTGCTGCGTCACTGCGATGTGCTCATGACCAAGCGCGTTCAGGACGGTCCTTTCATGTCGCGCAGCATGATTGCAAGGAATCGCGATCCCAAGATCGAGGAAGAGGACCGCGTTCCACGCGTGCTCGCTGTCTCGCACGGTGGTGGTGACCCCAGGAAAGATGTTGTTCAGGCTGTCTACCTCGACGAGCGTGGCCGTTTCCGTGAACATGCCACATTCGATGATCTGCGCCCTCTTTCTGCACGACAGATTCAGGAGCGCGAGCTCGAGATGGAGCGCACTCGAGGCAAGGCCGAGTTCGTTGACCACCGCGCCGACTTTGTCAAGCTCCTCAAGAACCGCAGGCCGGACGTTGTCGTGGTCAGCGGTTGGAGTGTTCGCACTGCCGAGCTGAAAAGGAACGTTCGCGAGCTTGTCGACATGGCTCATCAAGAGATCTGCGACGAAGATCGTTTGGACAAGGACATCGAACGCGATCAAGCGCTCATCGATGTTGCAACATGCCATGACGATGTCGCCCGCATCTACCAGCACAGCAGCCGTGCCGCCGAGGAGTTCCCCGAGCTCAGCGAGTTGGGCCGTTACTGTTTGGCATTGGCCCGTTACGCACAATCGCCTGTCAACGAATTTGCTGCCCTCGGAAACGACTTGACTGCCGTCATCCTTGATCCCAATCAGCGATTGCTGCCACAGGAACGACTCCGTCTTCACTTCGAACGCTGCATTGGTGCTGTCATCAACGACATTGGTGTCGAGATCAACCAGGCCATGACCAGCACGTATACGCAAACCATGCTGCCCTTCGTTGCCGGTCTCGGTCCGAGAAAAGCTCATGCTCTCGTCAACGCTATCAGCACCAAGCTCGAGGGTACGCTCATCAACCGAACCTTGCTCATCACGCGAAACATCTTGACCTTCCAGATCTTCCAGAACTGTGCATCGTTCCTTCGCATCGAGCAGGACATGTTGCTTGAGGCGGATGAGGACGACGTGCCCGACGTCCTCGACAGCACCCGTATTCACCCCGAGGATTACGACTTTCCTCGCAAGATGGCCGCTGATGCGCTCAACAAGCACGAGGAGGATCTCGAGGGCGAACACCCGAGTTTGCCGTGTAAGGAGTTGATGGAGGATGCGGACCCAGAGGACAAGTTGTCCACGCTCGACTTGGACAACTACGCCCAAATGCTGTTTGAACGCAAGGGCGAACGTAAGCGTGCGACATTGCACTCGTGCAAGCAGGAGTTGATCAAGCCCTATGACGATTTACGAGAGAAGCAGCGCGAGCCATCGTCAGAAGAGATTCTGACCATGTTCACCGGCGAGACCTCAAAAACGCTGGCTGAAGGCTTTGTTGTCTCGGTCGAGGTCTTCCGAGTGTTTGAAGGCAACCGTATGGCAGAGGGACGCATTCTTTGCCGGCTCGACTCGGGTATGGAGGGCACCATTGAGGCTGAAGACACGGTTGACAACT
The DNA here is from genome assembly GCA_023212835.1 of Pseudozyma thailandica. NCBI lineage: Eukaryota > Fungi > Basidiomycota > Ustilaginomycetes > Ustilaginales > Ustilaginaceae > Pseudozyma > Pseudozyma thailandica. The sequence goes on from JALCCH010000001.1 coordinate 358,030, forward strand.
ATGTACCTGGATCCATCCGCCTCCGCGAGCTTGTGCGACCGCAACAAACGTTGGATGCCCTCGTCAGGCAGATCGACGCAGAGAATTGCACAGTCAAGCTCAGCATCAAGCCTTGGGATCTGCAGCACCGTGCCACACATCAAGGCAAGACACCGATCGACTCTAAATTCTACGACGTCAAGAAGGCCGAAAAGTGGAACGAAGAGGCTGAGAAGAAGGCCAGCATGCGCATTCAGGCTCGTCGTCAGAACCGTGTCATCGATCACCCCAACTACCACAACTTCAACTACAAGAAGGCCGTTGAGTTCCTCAAAACTCAGCCTCGAGGTTCCGTGGTCGTGCGACCAAGCAGCAAGGGTGATGACCATCTCGCAGTGACATGGAAGGTGGACGATGATGTCTACCAAAACATCGACGTGAACGAGCTTGACAAGGAGAGCGAATACTCGCTTGGTCGTGTTCTTCGTATCGAGGGAATGGGCTCTTACTCGGATCTCGACGAGCTCATCGTCAACCACGTCAAGCCCATGGTGCATATGGTGGAAATGATGATGAATCACGAGAAGTACAAGGGCGCTGACGAGGAGGATCTGCATCGATACCTGACCAATTGGTCGCTCGCCAACCCATCGAGGTCGGTCTACGCTTTCGGTCTCAACAAGGATCGACCCGGCTACTTCAACCTCTCCTTCAAGGCGAATCGAGACGCGGCGATCCAGACATGGCCCGTCAAGGTGCTGCCGAATGCATTCAAGCTTGGTCCCGCTGACCAGTTGGCGGATGTGGCTGCGCTATGCAACGCCTTCAAGACGCAGTACACTACTCAGGCAAGTATGGCTCGTGGTGCCAAGACGCCTTACGGCGGTGGACGAACACCGGCTCCCGGTATGGGTGGATCGACACCAATGGGTGGTCGCACACCTTACGGAGGAGGTATGAGGAACGGCATGCCCGGTGGTGCTACACCGATGGCTGGCGGCTACGGAGGTCCACCCGTCAACGTTGCTTCTGCCACGCCCAACCCTTACGGTGGCGGATACGGACGTGCTCCACCAAGCGCAGGCGGCTATGGCGCACCTCCTCCCCCCGGTCGCCCTCCGTCTATGCCTGGTGCTCCACCGATGATGCCACCCGGCATGATGGCCGGTGGGGCACCCAGCTATCCCCCTCCCTACGGTGGCGCGGGTGGTGGACAGCCAGGCCCACCGCCATCTCGGCCGCCCGTGCCGCATGGAATGCATCCTGATCGATTCCGTCAGGCTGAATACGGTGGAAACAGCTCTCAGCCTTACGGTGGGAACCAAGGCGGTGGTGGAGGAGGCTACCGCGGCGGCTACTGAACGGCTGTTTGTGAGCGCAAAAGAAAAGTTAGGAATCTAGATCTTCGCATCGGCTGTATTGATATCATTGAAAATCTTTCAATTGCATTTTGTTTCGTTGATGATGATACTGAGTGAGGTTGGGCTGATGTAGAGTTGAGAAGGGGTGGTGTCGGAGTTGATGTTGGTGGGGACAGGCTTTGAGGGGAAATTACTCCACTTTTTTTTGGGGGGTCGCATATGAGATGCGAGGTTGCATCGAGAGAAAGGGTGTGCGCACGTGAACCCTTTTTGTTTCGCCCGGGTCCATCTTGCCTCTCGGCATCCACCTCGTCATCACTATCATCCTCCCGTCCATCGCTAGTTTGGCGTAGAGAGCGAATATGTCGGATGCAAGCACGCCAACTTCGGGTTCGAGCCTGAGTGCAACGACTTTTACGTTTGGCTCCTCGGTAGAGAGCATAGGTGAGACGTCGGCATCCGAGTTTACGTTCACCTCGGACTCGAATCGCTATTCTTCTACAGGAGAGAGTGGGTATTTGGATGACCGCTCCTCAGCGTCTACTTCGAGTGCGACTATGAACTCGCAAAGCCTATTCCAGCATCTGGCACGACGTCAATACGGCATGAGCCAGGAGGAATATGACGAGCCGAGTTCTTGGACCACCACTTCAAGACGGACGAATCGAAACCACCTCGATCAAGACGATGACGAATCGATCAGTGGGAGCGACTACACTTATGATTCGGAGGATGAACGTCACGAAGCCGCTTTACAGAAGGAGTGGGAAGAACAGCTGGAACAGATGAAGTTGATGTTCCAGATCATCATCTTTCCGTTTGTAGGCAAGTTCTTTGGGCGCAAGTTCGGGTATTACTGTAAGTGCAAATGCATTGAAAACGCTCCGGACAGAAAAAGAAGGACGTGCTGACCCAGGTTTGATCCTTCTGTCGGGATGACAGTGTTCAATCGGTATAAAGTCTTGGGCTCGCCCTTCACGGGGGCTTTTTGGAGAGGCGTGGTTGCGTGATTTTGTTATGGATTCCATTCAGACAGACATAGTTTGCGGCTCAGTCTGTGAAATTCCATTTGGAAGCAGTCGAGGATCAAGACAGGATGGATGCCGAACATGTTGACAACGCGAAAGAACGTCCGAGTATGGCCTCCGCAAAGGCTTGATTCGTGACTCTCAGACCCAGGTGCTGATCCGCGAGATGTTCTAGCTGTGTCTGCAGCGACACATCGACCTGGTCCCCCGTGCGTGTCTCCTCCGAGGCCCACAGCAGCATGCCAAACCGGTCAGAGTAGAGAATGTGGACGGGAACTGAACGCTCAAGATCACACCCACTAACGCTGCCCAGCAAGGCTAGTATCTTGGCAACAAACCCAAGGTGTTGAGGGTGAGACCAACATGTTCGCACATTCAAGATGACGATCAAGAACTTGTCCGTCTACTCTCCAACACCCTCATCGCACCGCTTTACACCACACAAAGCCACCCACCGTGGGTCTACTCGAACATCTCTGAATCGCATGAACTCTCGATTGAAGCTAGGTAAGAAGCGTGATCCGGATCTCTCCATACGCCTGATCCTGTTGCACCTTGATCCTCGCCGCGCTCGTCAATGCCAGCGTATGATAGAACGCCTGAGCCGCCACTGCCGGGGTGCTACTCGGCACTGGCGCCAGATCACTAAAGAACAAGAAATTCGGATCTTCCAACTCCTCCCTGACGCTCTTTGCATACTCGAAAAAGTTGCGAGTTTCCTCCTGCATTTCCTGTTGAAACACCTCTGCTGGAGGTGTAGGGGATCGTTCTACTCCTTCCGGTGCTCTGGGTAGGCCAAGTCTGAGTCCCGTTACCGAAGGCGTTTCCGGTGGAGGTTGGTAGAACTCTTCCAGTGGCGCAATGGTGGAGGGGGTTGCGGGGGCGGGCAAGAGTGGCGATATGGGCGCGCGAGGAAGGCGACGCAGACCTGTGGGTGTTTCGACAGATACCTCCCTCGGTGGACGCAGTGGCGTAGTCTCTCGCAGGAATGTGGGGGGTTGCTCAATCGAAATCGACGGCATCCTGGACGATCTCCTCCTTTGCTGCATGAATACGTTCCACGGTAAGGCCTCTCTTACTCCCCTCAGCGCTGCTGGTAGCTCAGCTTCCGCTTCCGCTTCCGCCGCCGCCCTCGCCACCCCGACTTCCACCAGATCCGATAGATCGATCGGCGAGGGGGGCGGTGGGGTGGGAGGGATCTCGTCAAGTGGGAGCAAGGCGGCTTCGTTCGCCATCTGATGGTACCTTTGTCGGCGCGAGGCGAGGTCAGCTCCGACGGTGAGATCCCACATCTCGGACAGGAGCGGGTCGAGCGCGAGATCTTCGGGAGGGTTGTAGATCATGCCGCGGACGGTGGCGTCGGCCTCACGCCGGGTTTTGCGGCGTCGTTGGACGGAGCGTTCGAGAGCCATACGGGCGGGGTAGTCGGCGCGCGAGGTGCGAAGTTGTTGATCGGTGAGTTCGGTGAAGGCGTCTTCCAAGGGGAAGGCAGGAGGTCGAGGAGCAGGTGGACGGCCGGGAAGACGCTCTTCTTCTTCTACTTCCTCTTCGCGAGGTCGACGGGCAGGAGTGACGGTAGGAACGCCTTGAATGATTTCCAATCGTGAAGCTTCTTCCACCAGCCTGTCTTCGAGTTCAGGCCATTCGACGAGAGGACCAACAGTGACTCCGGTTTCCTCACCAGCCTCTCTTTCGACCCCTTCAAGCGCCTCCGGGATGAACGGCTCAGGTCGAACCGGTTCCAATCCTAAATCTAGTCCCTCCATCTCTTCTTCCTCCACCCCGTACTCTTCAAAGAACGGTGCGACTGGCTCAGCCTCCTCATACGCTCTTGCCAGACCCAACTCTTCTTCTTCGAATGCGGCACGCGGGAGCGTGATTCGGCGTTCCTCCTCTACAAACCTTACCGGTGTTGGCGTTCGGAACCCATCGCCCACCACACCTTGAACATCGCGCATGGTCGGAGGCTCGACACTCCATCTCCCCCACAATCCGGCACTTGCCATATCAAGATCCAACGTGAAAAACGCCAGATCCAATGGCAACGTTATCGCTTCCACACCCATGGTAGGCTTGCGCATATCAATCCCTTCAGTCCCCGTCCCTCTAACGTCAAAAGTGAGCATATGTCGTCGAACATCGCTATGCGTATTCACCACATCTTGGTACAGCAACTCCATCTGATGCCCATAAAGCTTGACAACCCCATACATCAGTTGACTAGACAGTCGAAGCGCCAACGGCTCGCTAGGCGCACCAATGTACTCGCATGCTCGACTAATCCCAACAGAAAGAATGTCTTTCCGAGTAAGACGCCGCACAACGGATCGATCGCCAAGTGTAGCAGCTAGCCAAACAATCCCCAACCCAGTCTTGCGCCGAGACAGAATGTCCTGGTTATAAAACATGGTCCACCCGTTCACGTGTTTGCAAGCAGAAAGTACGAGGCGCGGTTTTGATGAAGTTGATTCATTCAAAAATGTCGAGAAAGAGAGAGAGAGAGGTGGGTGGTTATATAGAATACACAGAGGTGAGAGAAACAGACAAAGATTGCGGTGCGAATGCGAGTGTACTGCAGACCTTTTCCGAAAAGGAGTAGTAAGGCAGGGTATAGTCAAAGCGCCCTCTCTAGATCCGTTGAAGATGCAAAGAGAAGCGGCAGAGATGAGTATAAGTTGCAGCAGCAGAGACGGACGGCGACGGCACAATTGCAAAAAACAAGACAAGGATGAACCGGTGACAGTTGGGAGCATGTGCGCCGTTCCGGAACGGACATTTCAAGCAAGAGCCGAGAAAGTTGTAGAAGTTGGCCCGAATGGATGGAGAAACTCAAACCTTGATTGAGATCTTCCGAAAGCTTGACCTTGAGCCCGTCCGCAAGCTTAGAGATTGATGAGAGGATTGGCATGGTGTCGAGATTAGCGATCAGTAGGGTCGAAGTTGAGCTGCAGGAAACTGTGCGGTCCAGATGGTAGGCGTGCTTGCTCCACTGGCACCGAGAGCGTCGAATTGAGGAAGCGCATGCAAGTTGATCGACTTGTGGAGCTGCCTTCGCTGCAGAAGGTTGTCAATACTTGCTTCGGCATCTTCCGAAACGGCACCGCGTGCATGGTGCATAGCTGCCCAGTCTTCATATGCTTCGTCGACCTCGGCCTCTTCATAGGTCTGTGCGTACCCAGGTGCAGCGCTACTTGTTGAAAGCGTCTGAGCCGACTCCTGGCTGGAACCAGTGTCAGCAAGGAAAGGCGCGAAACGAGGAGGCTGATCATGAAGCACCGAGACAGCTTGACTGACTTCGCCACTTGAAGTTGTGGTGCTGCGTAGACGGTCAGCACCGCTATAAATGTGAGAGAGTCTAGCTTCGGGGGCGTGCATGGCATGGTGTGTGGGGATATCTTCGTCATCATCGTCACCGAGCTGAAGCTGGCTGAAGCGGGACGACCAAAAGTGGACCTCGTCTTCCTTTTCGCCGTTGGCCGTGCGTATGTAGGTGCGAATGAGGCAGCCAAGGATGGCCAAGCTCACAAAGACAAAGGCTCTGGCAGTCTCTGAGCTTGTCATGATGCGGAGTGAGCTTGTTTGCGCTTCGTGATGAGCAAATTGAAGGATGGTTGAGAGGGCCGACAAGTCGATAGATGAGATCAAAAGATGCCCGGAGGAAATTTCGCAACAGAGCCGAGTAAAAGCGGCAATCCACGTCGGTGATTGCGGAAAAGGCGCAGTCCAGCGGTCGAGGAGGACCGATGAGCTTAAGTAGATATTGGCTATTGAAGTGAGATTGCCCGCCCTAAAGGTGATTGGCCAGGTGATTGGCCAGGTGACAGCTTGATTGTGAGCTTATTGATGCTTGATGCTCGACTAGCTCAAGATGTATGTGGTGGTTCTGAACGTGGAAGAGTCGCAGGGAGTCTGTAGCAGTGCTTTCAGGATGCAAGAAAGGCTGCAGAGGGGTCTGGAGGGAAGAGAGCGTGAAGAGATGCGAGTGGTTATGAAGAGCACCGGACATCAAGGTACTCCCACCCACTCTGTGCTTGAAAAGGCTGAGCTGTTGAGAGATGTTGTTGGTGGGGCGGAAGCAAGTTGCATGCAAGCTCTGAATTGGGACGAGTGTGGGGCCTATGAGAAGAATGAGAAGAGGGCGCAAAGCAGAGAGGGCCTGCTTGTAGTTTGCTCAGCCTTGAACGTTGAAAGTCAACAATCTGGCATACAGTGATAGAACGAGAAAACAAAAGAATAAAAAGAAAAAGAAAAACACACGGAGCGGATCCTGCGGCATCAAAAGGCGTCAACTGGCTGCATTTTCAGGGTCCCGTGTGATCTTCACTGATTAGTTATGCTGCGCCTTTTCTGCATACAGTATGTGCTGCGCGACCCCTGGTGTAAAATCACATCAATTATATCCTCATTCGCTCGATGCATGAGCGACATTCGTTACTTCTGAATCTGCACAGCAAAAGGCTCACATGATCTTTGATCTGCCAGATGACCCCGACGATAATGATAGGGGAGGATCTGCGATGGACAATGTTCGCTTACTGTGCAGACAGCGAGGAAAGATGACAGGATCGATGCATGCTGTATGCGGGGGCTTCGATCGGCAACCTCACTCGTGGAGAAGAAGCCAAGACTCGAGCTGTCAGAGCACAAGGGACGTCGAGAGGGTCTCTCGAGTGAAATGCCATCTTACCGCAGCCGAAGTTGGCTGACACGCCAGCAAAAATTGGGCTAAGCGAGACTGGCGACTCTGCGCATGACAGCCTGTACTGTACCAGGGCGCGATTGTGTGCAGGCCTCCAGCGCCCACCTCCTATTCGGCCTCTTTTCTGGCTGCAGCTGATCAAGCTCAGGCTGTCCATGATCTTGGCAACACGATGATCGGACCCCCTTCGAAATACTGTAGTATGGATGCAAAAACGCCGCTTTGGGAAAGCCGAGATGACGCCGTAAGGGCTCGTGCTTTTTGACTCTTTCATCCTCTGTCAAGAAAGACATGCTTCGGCATTGCAACTCACGCCGGGTATACCCAGCGCCGTCACGCTGCGCATCCTGGCAACTTGCCTCCACTTCATCAAGTTGACAAGACAAGTCCTGAACTTTGTTGGAACCAAATCACGATCATTGACTGGCAAACCCGGAGCAGGCTTGGAACGATTCATCTCATGTGTTGTATCACGAGCTCGAGCACTCGGATGTATTGTAGGCCAGATGATGGCGGTTAGGGGCTCACAACTTCAACACCCTGATCGGAGTGAGAAAACAAAAAGTGTCGCACATGATCAATCGAATGCGGGGAAGTTAAGACGTTCGATCTCTAAGCCATATGACAATTATTTCGCAATTTCAATGTCAGATTTCTCGCTGCATCATACCGGCCGTGTCAATGCCAGACGACCGAATTCCGAGGCCGCTTGTGCCGAATTGCGGAAAAGGAGGGTGCAACCAACTTTTTCAGTTGCTGCATTGCATGGCTTCACCGCCGGGGCCATGTCAGCCGACACACCGAACGCAAGCAGCAGCAACACCAGCCAATCCTGTCCAACACTTTCCAGCTTGTCATGGAATCTAGCCTTCCGCCTACCATCATCCCTTTGTCCCCCCTTTGAAGCATCTCCAAGTGTAGCACATCCTCTGCCGCTTGGTTTTCATGGTGCTTGTTGCTCGTTTCGCTCCTTCATCCTTGTCTGCTTCTCGGTCTCTTCGCTCGTTCGCTCCATCGCTCCGTTCCGCTTCCTTCTCTCCGCTCCCCTCTTTCGCCGCTCGCGCAGTATCAAGAGCTCTCGCAAGTCCAAACTCAAATCTCTTCGTCCACAAGCGCTACGTCAGCAGCACTCCTATTCGCCTCGCAAACATGACCTGGACTGCTCCTGACCCCAAGAGCGTCGGCGCTCCTGCCCCTCGTATCCCCGAGGACAACCACACTCATTCCAAGGTTGCCGAGTACAAGCCCGTCCACCTTCACCTTGACTGGAGCATCGACTGGGAGGCTCGCATCATCTCTGGTCGTGTCTCGCACGTCATCGAGCTCATCCAGCCCGGTCTTGCCTCCATCACTTTGGATGCTAGCTACCTCAAGATCAACTCCGTTCAAGTCGAGGGCAAGAAGGTCGACTACACTCTCGGTACACAGCGTGGCACTCTTGGTGCTCCTCTTCAGATCCCCATCCCTTCCTCTGCTAACAAAAAGGGCGACAAGGTCCACGTCGATATTGAATACAGCACCACTCAGCACTGCACTGCTCTTGGCTGGCTCACAAAGGAGCAGACTGCCGGCAAGACCAACCCCTTCCTCTACTCGCAATGCCAAGCCATTCACTGCCGTTCCCTCGTCCCTTGCATCGACTCGCCCTCCCACAAAATCACCTACACTGCCAGCGTCAAGTCTCGCATTCCCGTTCTCATGTCTGCATTGAAGGACGACTCCAAGCCAGACGAGGCTAACACGTACCACTTTAAGCAGCCTGTCGGTATCCCCTCCTACCTCATTGCCATCGTCGGTGGTGACCTCGAATTCCGCAAGCTCGGTGAGCGAACCGGTATCTGGGCCGAACCTCCCAACGCTGACGCTGTTCAGTGGGAGTTTGAGGCTGACGCTGAGCGTTTCCTCAAGCACGCCGAAAAGGTCATCTCGCCTTACTCGTGGACCCGTTATGACTCGGTCGTTCTCCCGCCTTCCTTCCCTTACGGTGGTATGGAGAACGCCAATCTTACTACCCTCACTCCTTCGCTCGTCTGCGGTGACCGCAGCTTGACCGATGTCTTGCTTCACGAGCTTTGCCACTCGTGGTCCGGAAACCTCACTTCGTGTGCCAACTGGACTCACTTTTGGCTCAACGAGGGTTGGACTGTCTATCTCGAACGTCTCCTGCTCCAGGATGTGCATGGTGACAAGGAGGGACCTGCCCACCGTGGCTTCTCTTACATCATCGGATCCAAGGCCTTGAAGGACGCACTCGAGCAGTTCAACGAGAACCCACGTTTCCAGCGTCTCATCCCCGCCTTCAAGGATGGTGAGGACCCCGATGATGCCTTCTCCTCCATCCCTTACGAGAAGGGCTCCAATTTCCTCCTCTACCTCGAACGCACTGTTGGAGGTCTTGAGAATTTCCTCCCATACGCAAAGAGTTACTTCCACGCCTTCTACAATCGCTCCGTCACCACTCAGGAATGGCGCGAGCACCTCTTCAAGTTCTTCGAGAGCAACAAGGAGGCTACCGCTGCTCTGGAGAAGGTGGACTGGGATGCATGGTTCCACGGTGAGGGAACCGAGTTGCCAGTCAAGATGGAATACGATACCACTCTTGCTGAGCAAGCTTTCTCGCTTGCCAGCAGGTGGATTCAGGTCATTGAAGGAAAGCAGTCGCTCGAGAATGCGCACTTCAAGAAGAGCGACATTCAGGGCTGGAACGCGAACCAGGTCGTCGTCTTCCTCGAGCGTCTTCATTCCGGTCCCAAGGTCCCCCTCGCTGTTACTGAAAAGCTTGACCAAGTCTACGAGTTCAGCAAGGCGACCAACGGCGAAGTGCTCCTCCGCTTCTTTGAGGTGGCACTCGAGGTCAAGGGTGGCAAGTATGCTCAGCAAGCGGCAGAGTGGGTCAAGGGTCAGGGTAGGATGAAGTTCTGCAGGACGGTTTACAGGGCCTTGAACAAGGTTGAGCCGGAGTTGGCAAAGAAGACGTTCATCGAGAACAAGAGTTTCTATCATCCCATTGCTGCGGCCCAGATTGAGAAGGTAAGTGCCTCATCCCCTCATCCAAATCCCCACCTCGCCTTTTATTTTCATTGCGTGCCGATGGCAGGCCGATATAAGCGCAGTGATGCTGACACGCATCGATGCTGTTGCCTTTTCTTCTCCCTCAGGATTTGGGTCTCTGAGTTGGCGCAAAAGTTAGTGCATTATGCTCAAATGAATACATTTTTTTTCTCCTCTGCTTTTTTTGCGTCTGTGGTCGTTATTTAGGATCTCGGGTTGAGTCGAACCCCAGCGGGAGAGGGGAAGGCGGGCGATGTGGTGACCATTTTTGGCAGCACGGGAGTGGGCAAGACGAAGCTTTCGGTTGAACTTGGGCTTGCCATTGCAGCGAATCCTGAGCGATTTGGAGGGTATCGAGGGGCCGAAGTGATTTCGTGTGATAGTATGCAGATTTACCGTGGGTTGGATATTATTACCAACAAAGCGACGCAGGAGGAGATGCAAGGGGTTCAGCATCATTTGTTAGGGTTTTTGGATCCGGAGGAAGAGGGGATGGGAGGAGGGTATGATGTGACGAGGTTTGTGGAGGATACGAATGGCATTGTGGCCGGATTGAGGAAGGAAGGGAAGGTGGGGGTGGTGTGTGGGGGGACGACGTATTATATGCAGCATTTGCTGTTTCCGGGGAGGTTGATATCGAGCGCGTCAGCAGATGGTGTTGGAGATGCAGAGGTGGACTTGGAGAAGAACGAGGGGTATCAAAAGTTGGATGCGGAGCAGAGGGAGCTGTTGGGCGAAGTGGGTGTGGCGAGTAGTACGAAAGTCGATTTGGCGACGCGAGCCACCGCCGAGCCGAGTTTGGGCATGAAGCTCTGGAAGCTGCTTGAAGCGGTTGATCCGGTGATGGCGGAAAGGTGGCACTACCGCGACTCGCGCAAAGTAGCCAATTCGCTCCGAGTCTTTAAGGAAACCGGTCGTCCGCATTCGCTCTGGATCGCCGAGCAGGACTCACGCGCCCAATCCGATCCCACCCACACGCAGCAAGAGCAGGGGGTGAGTGGGTACCGCAAGCTTCTCTTCTGGCTCTGGTGCGACCCTACTATCCACAAAAAGAGGCTCGACGATCGAGTCGATGTCATGGTGGAGCGTGGGCTTGAAGCTGAAGTGGCAGAGATGCGCGAGATCGCCAAGCGTATGCTCAACGACACGATGAGCGCCAAGCCGAATTATCAATCCGGCATCTTCCAAACCATAGGCTATCGTCAGTTCGCAGAGTACCTCGACAAGCTCCATTCCCTCACCACCACCTCGCCTTCACCAAAACAGCAGCAAGAGTGGTTCGGTAAAGCAGTGCAGGAGACGAAAACGAGCACTCGACAGTACGCAAAGTCGCAGCTGAAATGGGTTCAAAACAAGCTCATCCCTGAAGTCCGTCGCGCACAAGCAGCGGTTGGCGAGGGTGAGGTGGAGCTCTACCTCCTCGACACCAGCGATCTTGACAAATGGGACCAAGTCGTCCTCACTCCCGCGCTCGAGGTCATGTCTGCCTTCCTCAACCGCACCCCTCTTCCCAACCCGATCGAGGTTTCCAACCCCACCGCAGCAAGCCACTACCTCCTCTCCGGCCGCACAGCCAACCAAGCCCTTTCCAAACTCACCCTCCAACATGACGATCAATCCAAAACGGAAAAGGGAGAGGGCGTGTCGACCATCGAAGCCAACAAGCTCTTCACTTGCGAAGTATGCACCTTCGACCCCGCCAACCCAGTCCTGGTCCGCCAAGTAGACAGAGAATCACACAGGAAAGGTCGCCACCACCGAAACAACGTCAAACGCAAGATGAGCAGCGAGGACAAAGCCAAACGCATTCAGGACAAGATCCAACAGGGCGCAAAAGTTCGTGCTCTCAGGGAGCAATCGAAAGCTGAAGGACGGACCGCGCGCGAGAAAGCGGAGGAGGACAAGTGAGGTAAAATCACTCTTACCATGATAGGTTCTCATTCATATACCCGGAGCGAACGAGCGAGCATTAACACATGTTCGGCAGCTTGAGTATGAAGAACAATGTGCGATTGCGAGAAACCGAGCAGAGAACAAATGCGAATGCGAACATGAAGTTGAGGTAATCTATACAGCCTGAGTGGCATCAATTTCGATAGCGGGCACAATGGAAGCCATGAACTTGAGGAAGATGATCATGTATTGATCCACCCTCAATCCCTCCACCTCATCTTCTGCTCCGGCTTCACCCTCGCCTGCCGCTGCATCGCCTCCTGTTGGCGTCGCATCACCCGCACCTCCACCGGTAACCCTCTTGACCGCTGACGATACACTCCAAGCCTTCTTCTTCTTCTTTTCTGCCGTTGGTGCTCCCGAGGCTGCCACCGCCTTCCTCTGCTCCTCAATCACAGATGCATTCATGCGCTCGATGACCTTCTTCATAACACTCGCATGCTTGCATGGATGAATGCTGGCGGTGGCAACGCCGACTGTGGACGCAGAAGAGGTGGCTGAACTGTCTGGTCCAGCGTGACCGTGCGGGAATGGCTCGATGGTGACTGTCTTCTGTGCGTAATCCGAAGAAACGTCCTCGAAGATCTGGGCGGGCTTGAGCGGTACGCCGTGTTCGTCGTAGCCTACCAGCCACATTCTTGGTGTCTGGTAGTATTTGTCGTAAGTGATGATGCAGTCGTACTTACGCACGGAAAGAAGCTTGCCGTTGTCCGCAACAGACGACCCAGATGCGGTAGCGTTTGCAACAGGCACGGCGGCTGTCGCAGGGTCGTCCTCCTCTTCCACGCCACCCGCAAGGTCGTCTGTCTCGTCGTCCATATCAGGAATGTCGGGTATGTCGGGAATGTCGCCAATCTCGTTAGCAGAGTTGGAAGTGCTTTGGGGGCCTATTCTGACACCAGCCACGCGTGCTGCGAGATCATCTTCCTGACCCTCGGTGAGCTGGTGTTCCGGTGCCAGCTGGTCCTCACCGATGTCTGGGATATCGAGCATGTCGGTAGCACGACTGCTGCCGCCCGTCTGTTGATCATAGTGCGTGGCAACCCATTGGTCTTCCTCATTGCCATCTGCGCCTGACTCGTCGAAGCTCATCAGCTTCTCATCGTCCTCTTTCAGTCCAACGCCGACACCCTTTTCGATCTGACTGACACGGCGCAAAGAAGGTACACCGCACGAAATGAGGAATTGCTTGTCCTTTGGGAGGTACTCGCGCGCCTTGGAAGGACTGCCGGCGCACCATTGCCATGTTGGAAACTTGTAGGATAGGAAGTCACCTGCGGCTACGAACTCGTCTGTGATGGTCGAGTTTCGGCAGAATACATTTGAGATGATCAGGATACAATGCAGATGACGGTGAACCAAAGACGTTCGCAATACGCACCTGGTGTAATTCGACCATGCTCCTTGAACTTAGACTCTCTCAAGACCGGTGCGAGGTAGTCTCTTACAGCCCAGAAGTGGGTCTGCAATGCGTTCATCTTGTGGCGCCGACGCTGTCGGTGAGTCTAGAGCGATACTTGGTCGATGATTGGGCGGTGTGTTGAGGATGCTGCGTATGCCAGCAGCGCTTGCGCCAAGTACGAGGTGGTTGTGGAAACGAAAGAGACGACAAAATTGCGCAGCACGGCGTGAAAGGTGCGTGTGTTGCTAAGCTGAGCTTGGGATGGTCCGTGTTTCGACTCGACTAGACCCTGACCTTGTAAACCTCAGAGTCACACGGCCATCCTCTCTCTAAAGCCTCAGAAAACGGGGACGCGAATTTCAAACAAAAATCAAATCATGTTAGGTCGACTCCACATAGATACGAGGTTCAGGTTTTGGTACCGCAAAGTACCTCGAAGTATCGTCCCCACAATGTCTGTGAGGTTTTCAAAGTAGCTCAGAAAGTAGCACATCCAAACAGCACATCCGCAAACATCCACTTTGCTCGGGTTGAAAAGTACGAGGTCAGGCGACTACGATCGTGGAGATGAACGGAAGAAGGAAGTCGAATGACAGCTAGGAACACAAGGGAACCGATTGTGCCGATCCAGAGCGAGCCTTTTTAACGGTATCATGCGGCGTGGCTGTGGTAGGCATAGCCTCTTAGCAATACAGTTCGCAGAGAATGGGATCTTGGCGAGCTCAAGAGCTCGAGAAGGATGCAATCGCTAGCGCTTTACTTTGATGGAGTTGCAATCCATGTGAAGGTTGACCGCTATATAGACTAATTCCCGCACACACATGTGATCAGACGTTCGAGGCCTTAGACAGACCCCTGCATCGGTCGAATTACCCCCTTTGACACAGCTGAACGGCGCACAATCAAAGCTTTCCAAAGTTGGCCGACATGTGTAGAGGGTCAGGATGAAGAGCGGATACTGAACGCTCATGAAAGAAGCAATGGGAACAGTGTAGCGGAATCTGAACTTGGGTTCTCGATCTGACAGAGCATCCCGCGTTCTGACAGCGTTCCCCATACAACGAGTTGCACAGCAAATGGTCCGAGTATGTCACTTATCAACGTATGAGAAGCCTGCAAAAGCTGAGACCTCGTTGCATACGAATACTGCTATATTTGACGTATGATGCAGAAAGGTTATTTGCAAGCCAAAATGCGTCGCTCAAAACCCTTGTTTGGCGCAAGAGTGCTGCGGGCAATGAGTTCATTCTGACGCGCCAACCTGCACAACCCATCTGCTACCCGAGGGTCCAGTTTGCCGCATCGACGCCTTCATTTTTCGAGAAAATGTTAGCTTTCCCGCAAACAGACACCTTCGGGAAACGGAAATGAATTTCGACGATGCTTCCAAATTTTTCGTGAACAAAGCTTCCAAAGCCACACTTGAACCCTGGCCAACCCAAACTTCACTCTTCTCACCACCCATTTGCACTTCCACATTCAGCTCGCCACCTCGTCACCTCGTTACAAGGTGCTACTGACAAGATGGCGAAGGGAAGCAAGAGCTCCAAGGGAGGCGCTTCCGCTTTCAGCGATTCGCCAATGACCACCGACCCACGTTTCGCCAAAGTCCACACCGACCCTCGATTCTTGAAACCCAAAAAGGATGACACCAAAGTGATTGTGGACGACCGTTTCAAGGGTCTTTTCGAGGACGACAAGAGCAAGAAGAAAAAGACGGACAAATACGGCCGCAAAATCACCAAAGGACAGAGCGATGCGGACCAGATGAAGCGGTTCTACCGCTTGGAGGATGACGACCTTGATCCAAGCAAGGCATTCGCGGGGTCTGAGGATGAAGACCAGGAAAGCGAAGAGGACGTGGCTGACGCTGGACCGGTCGACTATGCTCGTGGTGAAGGTGACCTGGAGAGCAGCTCGGAAGAAGAATCGTCTGAGGAGTCGGACGACGAAGACTCTGAGTCCGAGAGCGAGGATGAGGATAGCGAAGAGGACGATGTCATGATCGGTCCCTCCAGCGTACTCGATCGCGAGCGCAGAAAGCGCGCCGCTCGTAACGCCCGCTTCGGGGAAAATGACCAAGATGATGACGGCCTCGGCTCCGATATTGGCGAAATCGACTTGGATGAAGATCTCGATGAGGACGTCTACGCTCAGCTTGATGCTCAAGCCGAACGAGCCATCGCAGAAGGCGGCATCGAAGGCGACGATTCTGACTCCGACGTCGAGGCCACTTCCTCACGCAAGAAGGGCAAAGGCAAAGAGAAAGCACGCAGAACTAAGGCAAAGACAAGCAAGGAGAAGATTCCCCGTGGCGACGACACTTGCCGCCTCGCTGCCGTCAACCTCGACTGGGACCATGTCCGAGCCAAGGACATCTACAAGGTCTTTAGCAGTATCGTCTCCCCCACCGCTTCAATCTCTGCTGCGGACGCTCTTCAGGCTCACCGCAGGGCTGATGCGGAAGGCGCATCCTCTTCAGGCTCTCGTGCCAGGTCTGCACCCGCTATCTCACAAGTCAGAGGAAAGCTCCTCCATGTTCGCGTCTACCCTTCGGACTTCGGCAAAGAGCGTATGGCAAAAGAAGATTTGGAAGGTCCGCCGCCTGAGATCTTCAAAGGTTCCAAGTCCCGCCAGAACGGCCTCGACTCGGGCTCTGAAGATGAGTCCAAGATCAACGCCAAGACCATTGTTCAAGTTGACGAAGGAGGCGAATTCGACGAAGAAGCTCTTCGCAAGTACCAACTCGATCGTCTTCGCTACTACTACGCCGTAGCCACATTTGACAGCAAAGAAACCGCACGTCACGTATACAACGAGATCGACGGGACAGAAATGGAACGCACCGCCAATGTCTTTGACCTCCGCTTCGTACCGGATGGAATGGACTTCCCCGACGGCGAAGACGACCGAGACGCCGAGTTCAGGGACGAAGCTACTGAGGACATTGCCAACTACAAAGGAGTCGACTTCAAAACCGACGCTCTCCGTCACTCTCGCGTCAAACTCACTTGGGATCAAGACGACCCTGAACGCTCCAAGCTCACCCGAATGGTCGCTCGTGGCGGTCTCACCAAAGAGCAACTCCGGGATGACGACTTCAAAGCTTATCTCGCTTCTGACACCGAATCTGAGCCTGATGAGGATGAGATCGCCGCCAAGAACGGACGCGACCGGCTCCGTGCGCTCCTCAACCTCGACGGCGGGGAGGAAGGCAGTGGGTTCGGTAAGAAAGGGAAGCGCAGTGGAGGCGTTTTCGACGACCCCACACATGACGATGATGAGCAGGGAGAGATGCAGATCACTTTCATGCCCGGTTTGTCGGAAGCTGCCGCGAAGAAGGCTGCGGCAGGCGGTAAGAAGGGCGGCGAGGACGAAACGACATTAGAGAAGTATCTGAGGAAGCAGAAGGAGAAAAAGGAGCGTCGTAAGGCTGCTCGTTCCGGCGAAGACGAGGAGGAGGAAGAGCAAGAGCAGGAGGAGGTTGGGGCGATTGGTAGTACGGATGCCGGATTCGACGATCCGTTCTTCAACGAGGACATGGATATGGAAGCTGCTCTGGCTGCCGAGTTCGGCTCCGACGGACCCACCGGCAAGTCCAAGAAGTCCACTAAGAAGATCAAAGCCACCAAGCCTTCCACAGATTCAGACTCGGACCCAGAAGAATCCGCTCGCTCACGTGCCCAGCTGAAAGCCATCATTGGCGACACCAACGACGAGCTCACTCAAGACGGTCGTCAGCACTTCGACATGAAAGACATCCTCCGCGTCGAATCCGGCAAAGATGCCAAGCGAGCCAAGATGCTCAAGCGTCTCTCAAAGAAGAAGCAGCGCGAGGAGGAGGCTTTCCAGGAGAGGAAAGGCGCACCGTTGGTGCAAGATACTTTCGAAGTGGATGCGAAGGATGAGAGGTTCAGCGCCTTGATGGACGATCATAGGTATGCGATCGATCCGACGCATCCAGGGTTTGCAAAGACCAAGGCGATGCAGAAGATTATGGATAGTATGGATGGCGAGAAGGTGGAGAAGAAGAAGACGAAGCGTGGTGTTAAGGAAGAGGGAGGAAAGGATGGCGAGCTGTCGGCGTTGGTCGAGAAGCTCAAGAGGAGGAACGGTGCTGGTGAGAACGGCGAGCAGGCGAACAAGAGGAGGAGGAAACAGCGTAGTTGAGCATGAGTAGATACCTGTATCGCATCTCTCCTCAATCAAGAATGGGCATCGACAACATGGCTCGAGCATGTCTTCTCAATGTGTCGAATTCTTTCCCGTTGGCCGTGGCTGATCACATCATCAAGCTCGGCTTTCAAATAAAGCTTGCAGCCAGACCGGAGTATGTCCCGTTGCACCACGGCGTTTAGTCTTGCCCACACTTCGTCTGTCCGTTCCCTTGTACGAACAGTCGTTGAGCAGACGTCATTCTATCTGCAGCTGAGATTGTTTTGATTGTTGTAACGTAATACAAGTACATGGATAAGAGGTTTGTTGTTGATGTTGGCTTGATCGTTCAAGCGTCTTCAGGACCTTCCGAGCCGGGGATGAGCTGCAGTAAGCGACCGAAGAAGACAGGTCACAGCGTCAGTTGAAGCGCCGTCGTTTCTGTGTTTCTCCCTTTTCGGCCTTCGCGAGGCCAAGAGGCAGGACTGTACTTACCATGCAGATGTTGTTACCATTGAGAAGCGTCTGACCGAGCTTCGTCTTCTTCTTCTTGCCATCTGGCGAGGTCTCGCTGCAGAAGATGAACGCATTTCAAATTAACCAAATGGTGTCGAACGTCAGTACCGAGCTTCCACATGTTAGAAACGCGGGATCGCATCGTCTTCACTTACTATTCTGTTACGTCCTCGAGCACCATGTCTGTGCGGTCAAAACATAGTGAAGGTGTATGCAATCAGTAATGATCTCTTGAGAGAAGCAACGGCTTGCGATCGAGCTGGGGCAGCTATCTGCTGTGTCTGCTGCTGTACTCACTGACATAGTCGTCGAAACCCAACAGAGTCCCGCTGAACTCGCGGTCGGTCTTCATGATAACCCAAATGCTCGAGCCGATGCACTTGTCGATCAGCTCCAAAGGAAGGATTGTGGGAAGAGCGGCGGCGGCAGCGGCTGCGCCCGCGGGTGTTGGTTCGCCTGGTGGAGCCATATTGTCGTAGCTGAGAACGGGAGAGGTGCGAAGAAGAGGAGAGGAAGCGGAAGGGTCGAGTTGGCGTAGAAGGTTCAACAGTGCAGATTGACGGGCGCGTGCAATCTTGGCCCGACTCCCGAGATTTTTTTGCCTGCTGAGCTTTGTTCTCCACCTTGACTTCCTTCAACTTGCCGTCTTTCATCCAGCTTCTGCATCGGTATGCTGCCCATCTGATCAGCTTATTACGGTCTTAATTGTACGAGCGACGGTATCGACGCCACAATTGCCGAGAAAATCCAGCAGGGGGGGCTCTACGAAAGCGCCAAGATGCCAGATCCCAACCTCCAATCCTACCTAGCCGCGCACTACCTTTCGGGCCCGAAAGCTGACGCCATCCTCGCCCGCACCTCAGCTGATGGCAAGGTCAAGCGCAAGAAGAAGAAGCCCCGCTCTGAAGATCCTTCTTCCTCTGGACTTGTCTTCAAAGACGACTCGGACCCGTGGATGACCGCACCTACAGCTGACGAGGACGAAGATGGCCTAACACCGCAAGTCGTCGGTTCAGCCTCTGCTGGCCCTAGCAAGGCTTTTCGCAAGATCGGCAGCTCATCGTCTAAAGACAAAGAAGATGCCCCCAAGGACGTAGAGGCGGAATTGGAGCGCGAGAAGGCACCCGAGTTCAAAGCGGGCCTAAGAACAAAAGAAGAGATGAAAGCCGCCCGTATAGCACGCGAGGAACGCAAGCGCAGGGACGCTGCACGCTCTCCGTCTGCTACTTCCGCCCCCACCGCTGAGGATAATGACGAAGAAGCTCGTCTAGCTCAACAAACCGTCTACCGCGACTCTTCCGGTCGCATCATCGACATCGCCGCGGCTGAAGCCGCCGAACGCGAACTGGAGCAAGAACGAAAACGCAAAGAAGCCGAACGTGCAACTTGGGGTCAAGGTCTCGTTCAGAAGCAACAGCGTCAAACCGCCGCGGCTGAGCTCGCTTCTGTGCGCGAGCAGGGCATCTCTCGTCGCGCCACTGATAGCGAGTATAACAAGCATTTCAGAGAGCAAGAGAGGGCGGATGACCCCGCATTGGCCTTCTTGACAAAGAAGAGGGTGGCAGGACCACAGAAGCCCAAATACAAGGGACCGTTCCCGCCGAATCGATTCAATATTCCCCCAGGATATAGGTGGGATGGAGTCGATAGAGGCAATGGGTTTGAAAAGGCATTCTTCGAAAGAAAGGCAGCGTTGGAGAGGAGGGAACAGGAGGCTAGGGCTTGGGGACAGTCCGACATGTGATGAGCGCTTCCTCGATCTCAAAACGGCATCCTTCCACATCCTCCAGTGCTTCAATAGCCCACATCCTCGATCGCAGCACACTCATTATATATACCCGCACAACGCACAATTCAATCAGCTGGCAATGCCTATGTTGTCCAGATCAAATGATGTTTGAAGATGGTAGAGTACAAATACAAGCGGAGCCCTCAACTCATGAGAGCCGTGAGGTAATAGAGAGGGGCCTTCCGCGCAAAGGATGAGCTCCAGAGGAACATGCGAGCGCAGCGATGACTGTGCGGGTAACCTGATAGATAAGAATACAAAGACGTCCGGTCCAATCGAACAAGAACAAGTCTCAGACATCATGTGACTGCGACTGGGAAGACGAAGCAACACCCTCTTCAACGTCGTGCAAACCACCGTCTCTTGGCACGGACCTGCTGGAGCCAAGACGTTGAATGCGACCGGTGCCGCTGCTGCCTGGTCGACTGCCAGGTCTGCTTGCTGTGCCGTCTTGCAAAGACAAGCTGCTGCCCTTTCGCCCGGGACTTTCGAGCTTGTCGGAGGCACCGTTCAGAGGAGCAAAAAGGGTGGCGTCGGATGATCTCCGCGACTCATACTGCTGCAAGGCATAAGTGACGGGGAATTCGATCGAGAGACGGTCGGCCGTGCCGGGTGTGCCGCCGAGATACCGAGCATCGGAGCGCGCGTTGGCAGGCGCGAGATGATCGTGTGCCGATGACTTGGGCGAAACATCACCAGAATTCACCCCATTCGGACCGGTAGCGCTGTGGCCATCAGTCACGAGGGTTGCAAGACCAGGGACCGAAGAGCTGGACTCCACACCCGGAGTATCGACGGCTTGCAGACCGCGCCTTCTTGAGTCGGATGAAGCAAGAGCGGAAGTGTTAAAGGTGGGCCGGGTCGGAGTGCTCGACTCGGACATAACTGATTCGAGGGCCGGAATCTGGCGAGAGACGCGGTTGCTGGAACGAGCAGCGAAGGGATCGCTGGGGCCTCGCATGTTGGGAAGGACAGCATTGTCGGCTGCGAGATCATCTGTGAAGCGATCCTCCCTCCATTTGTAAGCATTCGACAATGAGGCGAGCACGGCGCCGAACGCCTGCACATAGACATTTGCGACGAGCATGAATCCCATGTCAACGGCGCGAAGGGATAGTGCTCTGGACAAGACAAGGGCCAGTGCATAAACTGTTGGCAATACGTAGCCGAAAGCGATAGCAAACATGATCTGTTTGGACCATCGCCAGGCAACGCTGGCTTTTTTGCTCATCAATTCGCTGTCGCGGCGACCAAGGTGCCCGTAACGCCAGAGGAGGAAGCAAGAGGCGTATAAGCAGTCGACGAGCTGGAATATGAGCGTGAGGAGATTGCTGGTATCGTCGGTGGCTTTGGAGATGGTGAGGCCAAAACCGTCTGTGCGGTAGACTCGAGCTGAAGCGCTGAGGGTGATGCTGATGGTGGTGAGTCTTGCGATCTTCATGAGAGTTGGCAAGATACTGATAGCAATGCGTTTGTTCCTGCTAGCGAGTGTGGGTGGGTAGAAGGATAGCAGTCGGAGCTGGATGGCGATGTGGGTGATGAGAGGCACAATGTAGAGCATGGCAGTCGAAGCCATCCAAAGGCGGAACATGGCGTCTTGCGAGACATTGCCGAAGAGCTGATACGCCCAGAAGACAGTGTTGAGCGTGGAGCCTAGAAGACCGCCCAGCATAGCGAGACCGAGAACCCAGACGACTGGAAGTCGACGTTTTTGTGGACTGAGACCATTCTTGAACAGAACGGCACAAAGCAAGACGAAGAGGAGGGTCGCAAACATGGAGTAGAGAATGATATAGGTCACTCCGCTTCGGACAAGGTCGACAGGGACATACTGTGTCTCTCTGGTTGTATGAGTGGTGGCATTCTCGACAACCAGCAAGATACGATGACGCCATTCGACATCGTTCTCCCATGATGTTGTCGACATGGTGGATGATAGAGACCAAGCCCGCTCCGGCCTGGTCGGTGTTGAGAGAACGCAAGTGTAGGGAGCGTTGGTATGTAATCTAGAGAGAGTGATGCGCCATGAGTTCTATGAAGCCAAGGATCACAAGCACATGAAATGAAGGCAGAGATGAATCGACGGTGCTGAATATTTGTTGGTATGGGATAATTAGTTGTTGCGAAGCAAGTGCTGGATAGTCAAAGCTGGTGGCAGTGTGGTGATGGTGGGCGACAAGCAGGGGTGATAGGATACGTCGATATGGCCGCGGCGACAGTCGTCTTGTCTACGTGGGTTTGCGCTGCGAATAGGAGAAACTTTGTGATGAGAAAGAGAGGGAGCGAGTTTTCTGCGCCGGCAAGGTGTGCTGGTTCCACGCCGAGTGTAGCCCTGGCTCCTGGAAGTGATAGAAGGATGTGCGCAGCAAGGACGCAGTATCGATTGAAGCTTAGGTAGCGGGACAGGTACAAGAGACGAGAGGAGGCGAGTGTGTGGTTGGCGAGGCTAGGCGAAGGGGGTTGTTGTCGGAGGAGAAAATGGCGACAAGGAAACAGGAAGCGACGATTAGCGGCGGCTAGGATAACTTGGGAAGGCTTGCAAGCAAGAATACAGTAGCGTCGCCTGTCGAGGAGCGAGGTTCAAGTTGAGCTGGTCGTGACGGAGGCAAGCGGAACGGCAGACAGCAAGCTTAGCTGCTAACTTTTAATCCGAAGCTAACGAAGACAAAGCGAGAGGCCGTCTGCATATGGAATGCCATCGGATGAGGGAGCGGCAAATGCAATCCAGCGTGGGTGCGGGTGCGGGTGCGGGTGTGGTAGATGAGGAGTGAGATAGCTCAGCTGCAGCAGAAACCAAAAGAGGGACAGACAATGGCATGGAACATTGGGACAAGGCGTAGAATCGTGCAGTAGAAGCCCCTCTGCAGAACACACACAAAACAGATACACGGCAGAAATCAGAGCCGTAGGACACGAATCATCAGACCAAAGGACAGTAAGACGCTAACTACAGTAAGTGAGTTATGGCTGTGACGGATCGAGGAAGCGAGGCAGCTACAGTAGAGTGAGAACGAAACAAAGCACAAGCGAGGAGCGCCAGTTGAATTTAGCTGCAGAGGGCGCTTAACCGAGTCTCATTGATTTCAGAAAAGGTACCAACTGCCGCACCGAGCCCAGACCAAGACGAGGCTCTGTAAGTATTCGCAGCTAGCTGCACGGCAGTCTATGGACTACAGTAAGGCATTCATTTTAGTTTTATTTTACGTTCTTCAAATTTTGGCAGTGAGGTCAGAATCCACCCTTACTCGCCACAGCTCAAGCGAGTGCAGGCGTTTTGACTTCCACTTTAGCGAAGTCGCAGAGACTCGACTCCTGTATGATTGCAACAGTCAAGGTATGGATATCAGCCGAGACTCTTCGATGCATCATCCAAGTCCTAAAGTTACTGTACAGTTACTGTGTTCGAAGTCTGAGGTGAAATGAAACGGAGGAGAATGAATGATTCGTTCACATGTCCATCGAACACCAAGATCTTTCTGACAGCGATGCCGACTCACATCAGCGTCGTGTCGTGTTGGACTGCATTCGTATCAAATTGCGGCTGGAAAGAAGAACGGTTGCTGGCCTGGCCTGCATACCTGGCATTGATCATCTTTAGAAATTGCTGCAGCCGACGGAAGAGACTGCGCAGCAGGCGACTTGGGTTGTCCTTAGCGAGCAGCTACTGCAAAGAGAATAAATGACCGACTCCCGGGCAGCGTTAGTTCGGTTTTTGTTCTGCCAAGCGACGTGATGTATCGGCACTCTTCTGCCGTCTGCAACCGTAGACTTGGCATAAACTCTTGACACCCTCTTTCTGCTTATGACGAGCCTTCTGAGCTGAGGTATACCGTTGTACCGTACTGTGAGAGGTTCGATCGAACGATGACTCGCTAGCGAGGTTCTGCTTCATGCCGACAATATTGCCCAGAGACCAGCTGACACTTGCATTGATACAAAGAGAAGAGGTCACCTACTTTCGCAGAGCCTTACATGATGCTGCAATAAGCATGCTCGCTGGCTTGTAAGCTCGTCCTGTTGACCGGCGTTCGCACGCACAAGATCGTGATCAAGGCATAACTAGAAAACGGGAAAGAGAAAATTCTTTGATGACACACAAATCTGTCAAGGCGGTTAGGACGGCTGAGGACTTGAGACTCCGCAGTCTTTTTTTTCCACGAATTGGTCGCTGGGCGTCTTGTGCGATCAGGATTCCGAGTTCAATTCCGGCGATCCAGGCGCCTGAGCTGCGGGAGTGAATGCACGCAACTCTGAAGCAGGAAAATCATCCTGTGGGGAGAGATCACCTTTTCGAAGAGGATCACAGAACAGTGGACATGCACCTTGTCAATTGTCTTTGACTCCTTGCAGCGTTGCACAGCTGTCAAATCGAATAGAAGCAAGATTTCCCTTTGCCTTTCCGCTGCCTCTTTCCTTCTCAGAAATTCCGAGCTGACCAGCGTTCAAATACTGTACAGTAGGTCACTTGCTAACTACAGTAATTTTCGCCTTCCTCCGACACCGCCGTTCATCGTGAGAGCAAGAGCGGAGTTGTTTCGGAATCCAATGATTCGAGCGCTCCCCTGAATATCCGTCCTGTCTTTGCAGCCTGAATTGCTTGCGTTGATGCATCGCACGCTGCAAGCCCTCATCTCTTTTTGCATTCTAGTGGCGCGGAGCAAGGTCTTACCTGAGCGCCGCTTTATCTCTCCGGATTGGATCTGACCGAGCCATTTCCAATATGGACCCTGCCCCAATCATCCTGTCGGAGTCGCAAATGTACAGGTCGTCCACAGAGGCGGTACTGTATGAAGCGAAGTTGACTGCCTGTCTTGCTCTTCAAAACGGCGCTCGGCGAATGTGTGCCAAGATGGGGCAAGAGTCTCTTCGCCTTGCACAAAAGCGTCATGTCTGTCTAAATTTCCCATCCGAGAGGCTCTGGCCGACCCTTGAGCAAAACCCCACTCCGTCTCGTACTCGCTTTGCACAGAGAGGTCCCGTTTCTGGTGCTATTACAGGTGAGGTACAGTATGTGCCAATCGTCAATATCGTTTACCCGACTTGGCCGCAGCGGACACAGATGAACGATTAGAAAGCAGACTGCAATACATTCGGTGGATTCCGTCGGTCCAATGAACACCGTTCTCATGCACGACATCGTGACTTCAGCTACAGTCCGCTGCGGTACAACGATGCCAAGCCGTCGGTCTTGACTCCACCGACAGAGGGCCGACCTTTCTATCAAATGCCGAAGGAATTGGCTGCTGAACTATCTCGACACTTCGTTTACAAGGGACGCTTCAAGCACGGCGAAATGTTGTGCAGCATTGATCGAAGTCCTGTGAGGTCTCCACGGTGGGAAAGAGTCCGACTTGTCTGTTCAGGGGTATCTGAGCTTGGTCCGGCGGGTGACAGACAACATTCTCACGATCAAGTTTTAAGGGGAAGGCTTGCCCGACATATGGTTGTCCACGACCTCTCCGTGATCCGCAACGCCCTTGCATCTCTAGATATTGACATCTCCGTCACGACGATCAGTGTCCCGAAACCAAATGTCACACTGAGCTTTGTGCAAACAACGCATACTTTTCTGGCTCGACGTGGTGCGTGGGAAAGGCAATGGGGCTCGATCAACTCCAAAAGGCAGGCCAAATGAGCAATCTAAAGCTTTCATTCTCGGACTTGTGTGAATCACCTCTGCAAGGGCCAATTCAGCTGCGATTTCTTCACACACTCTTGCAGTTTGGGTGCCCCGATCTCATCCCCGTACAGATGCCCAATCTAATTTCTCACGCCATCTGAAATCGATCCGAGCGTATCGGCATACCGCAAGATGGCTCCACTTGCGCATGAGCGACTTGATGGCTGTAGACCAACCCTGTTCGAAGACAAGTTCCTCGGCGTTATGCGCATGAAGTACAGCATGCTGCAGGTTCAGATGAATCTTCTCACAACCTGTGCAGGTCTGCAGCATGCTTGAACGAACACACGCAGTGCGTGCATCACGAGGACGCCGGGCACGCAGATCCCTCAGCAAGAGCAAGACCTTCAACACGTCACAAGGCGACATGACGAGGTGTGAGACAGCTCGTGACAACACTGCGTGAATTGTCCTTATCCAGTTTGAACATCGAGACTAAAGCAGTCGTTTACGATCATGCCCGATTTAGAGCGCGAAGCCTCCACACTTTGACGTGCAGCACAGACCCTTGAATCCGCCGCGCTCCAAACTTTACCTCCGACCTTGACTCGACGCTGTTGAAGCCGACTTTTCACTAAGGAGAACTGCAAGCTGAATCGGGTCTGGAGGTGAATGTACATCACCTCGGAAGAAAGGTTCCAGCTCGAGGATGTCTTCTCGGATGCGCCGTCGGGCCTCGGACCGCACATCTGTTTCGGCGTCATCAACATGGCTCACCCGTCTTGGCTTCAAGCCGCAAGTGACTGCACGGAACGTCATAGCCTTCCTGGTGCATTGCTCGGCATCCATCCTGTTTCTTGTCTTCCTGAACGCCTCTCAGCCATTCCTGATTCACCAGCTTGAATCAAGCAAGGGTCACGACAGTAATGGCCGTCCGAGCAAAGCTGGCTTGCTCAGCGGCTCTCTCATCTTCTACGACGAACTACTCTCGGCCTTTGTTTCTCTTATATGGGGTGCTCTTGCCGAGCTCGTAGGCCTGGCGACGGTCACTTCGACATCCTACCTCTTCATTGCCTTTGGCTTGGTGTCCTACACGCTGCCAACCAAGCCATGGCCAGATCTCATTCCGGCTCGTCTAGTGTTCGCGATAGGAGGTAGCGGAGCGACCGCAATGCTTTCCGGCATCTTGTCCGATTTCTCTGGCTCCAGCAGCGCTGAGCCCACCAGTGTACAGGATGATGGGACCCTGCAGCCCTCAACGGATCGTGATTCGGAAACTACATCGCAGGGAACGCTCAGACCGGCTTCCAGGCACGCTCAGCGACAAGCAGAAGCAAGTGCCTCGGATGGCATCAGTGAGACCGACCGTCTTCTCGAGACTCCATCTACGGGTGTGTATGCGCAAAAGACCCTCGCTCACCGACGTCATGGCCGCTTAGCTGCCGTCGCCGGCATCTTCACGGGATTCGGCGCTCTCATCGCCGTCTTTGTCCTGGTTCGTCTCCCACAAAAGCTCGCGAAGTTTTTCGAAGATCAAGATCCATCTCAGATGCTTTCCGAAGCATCTCGCGGCGACGAGAGCTCATACAATGACACTATGCTTCGCAGGGCAACGGTGGCCACATTTTGGCTGGTCGCGGCTTTGGCTCTTCTCGTAGCTGTCATCACAGCTCTCGGCCTCAGAACTCTACAAAGCGTTGCAACGTCGAGCGCAATACAGAGGTCAGGTGGAAGTGGTCAGCGACGCCAAGAGGAGTATGGTGCTCTGCATGACAGCACTATTGCTCTCGCAGAAGACACCCGTCAGGCTCGCCGAGCTCGATTGCGGCAAAGGCTCGAGCGTCGCTCGCAAGCAGCTTGGACGAATGTTATTCGTTCTCACTTCCATCGCTTTGTCAGCGCATCCATTGGAGGTTTCCGCATGGTCGGCCCGGTCCGATCGCGTGTAAACACGTCGGAAGATGCCGAAAGCGTGGGAAGGCGTCACAGGTTAGCATTGGAGCTACGTATGGCTTACCTCGGCGGTGCCCTCGCTCGAGCCTTCACGATCGGCACCACGGCATTCTTGCCTCTTCTCGTTTCGCACCACTATTACACGTCGGGTCTCTGCCGACAACTACCATCTCCTAGTCCTGATGCACCGCTGCCGAACGACGAACTCAAGAAGCTGTGTCGAAACGCTTTCACAGCTACAGCCATCCTGGGAGGCACGGCACAGTTGACCGCCTTGCTTGCTTCTCCTGTGGTCGGATTGCTGTGCGATACTTTGTCTCCAACTTCCACGATCTCTGTCACATCAGCATTGGGAGCTGTTGGATTCTACCTACTCGGCGTCGGGACTTCAGGTTTTGCGGGAGACAAGCAGACTGGAGAGGAGGTGCCTGATCCACTAACAGGTCTATCGATAGCAGCGGCCGTTCTGGTTGGGTTTGGTCAGATCGGAGCCATTGTTGCCAGCTTGGCTGGATGCGCGAGGGCAAGAGGTCTGCTTGCGGAAGACCGAGTTGGCCACGATGGCTCGTCGCGACACATCGAAGACGAGGAAGACGCTGACGGCTCTTCCGGGCAAGATACACTTGTTCCTGGCCAAAGAAATACTTCACGACAACAGGATGCGGTGGTTGAAGCTGGTCAAGGAGCGGGTGCTATAGCTGGAGCATACACCTGCACAGGCTCTCTGTCGATTTTGCTGATCTCGAAGCTTGGAGGGTTCTTGTTTGACATGTACGTGCCCAGCCCGTTCCTGCTCATAGGCGGCTTTGCTGCTCTGGTCGCTATCTATGGGTCCGCTATCAGCATTATGAAGCGAATCAAACGGACATAGGCTCGTGGAGACTTGCAACTCAAAGCTAGTCAGCGCAATTCTGATTTTATCAGAGCGTACATTCTCCGAATGACACTTGATTATCAAACAATCCAAGCAATTCAAGGCCGTATGTACGCGCTCTGGATCATAGCCGTCTCACCCCCTTCGCAGGGGCCATAATGTGTTTTCGATAGCCCGTGTTGGAAATGTCGTCCACCACATCATGGACAGTGACGTCCATTTTGGGCGCGCACTCTTGCAGCATGCCTTTCATGTGAAGACACAACGAAGGGTATATCGACGCTTCTGTTATCTTTTCGGCGTACGCTCAAAAATCTCACGTGGTAAAGATGCTGCGATCCCGTTCTTCTCACACACACGGCCAAGATCCGGATTCCGTTGCGGGACTGTTGCAGCTGCTGTGCGGTTTTCTTGGCGGAGGAACGGACGGTTTCGCGCCAGTTAGCGAGCACTTTTTTCCAGGAAGAAAGTCCACAGGGGAAAGCGTGAGGAAGGCTGAGATAAGCTACTTGTGCTTCCAAGGGGGAGGGACGGTCCAGAACTTGAGATGCTTTGGAACCCTCTTTTTGCCCTTGCAAATGGTCCAGAGTGATTTCCTGCCACTCGCAGTCAGCCAAGTCAACAAGCAACTCATACTGTTGTGGGGCTGAAATCCAGGGTTACCCAGTTGGTGTGCGATGAGGTCAAGATTTGCATCGCCTGCTTCAGCGAAGTACACCTGAGCGTTGGCTCGGCTCCATTAAACCGGTGCGACAACATGCTGCATTAAGGTTTGAACACTTGCAACACACTTTGATACGTGTTCTCGCTTAGATTTCGATACAGTGCAAGATGGGCACTATTTCACGAGACAACATGCGCGAGCTATTACGCTCAAGCATCCTTGGGTCTGTCTTGTTCGAACGAGATATGGGCTTTATGAGAGTCGGAGGAGGAAGCGGAGACGGTGGTCGAACGAACGTCGAATCGCGAAGACGCTCGTCGTCGACTTGCTCTCGAAGCTGGCCACAACGGTGCTGTTCGAGTCAAGTGCACCAGTCAGGGACGCCCGTGTTCGGTGGTATGAAGCTAATATTTAATGAAGCTTGAACGCGGGTGTATGACAGGCGATGGTCGACAACGGCGCCTATAGAAAACAATTTTTATTCTTGTCTGTCGGCAGGAAGAACGGACAAACCCCCAACTTGCGATTGGTATCGCCCTCGGCTGCCTCCTCCTCCTGCTCTCCCGTGCATTGGCTCTAGCGGTGAGTTATAGCGCCGCGGCAGACGGCGAGGTATGCAAAAATCCGTTCTGGCCAATCTTTAAGGAATAGGATACATGCCTTGGTGCGTGGACATCTCGCTTAGCCATGAGGAGCCGATGGCTGCTCATCCGCCTTATCTCCAAGGTCATGCTGGATGACGTGTTTCATGCTCGACCACAAAAGCATTGCTTGTTGACACATTGCTCATCGGTGTCGATCACAACACACTTGATCGAGGGCGCGGATCAGGAAGCAGGTGGGCACTGAACGGCGGAATACAGTGTAAGGAACGGAGACGGTCCAGACTCTACATCGTCAGGGTAAATTTTCACACCGGGAGTCTTGGCGGAACAACGAGTTGACAGAATGCGTGCGGCAATTTTCTCTCTCTTTGGACATGCAACAAGCACTCTGTTGTTCTGTTCTGTGCAATCCCCGTGGCACAAGGGATGTAGCAAAGCAAGGCTTTTGGTCTGACTTGGCAGCTCCGTATCGCAAAGGCATGGAGGAGCGTACAGTACGAAAATTGCTCAATATTGGAAACGCCGCTAGATCCTCGATTGAGGCGTTTCGGGCGTATAGAGCTTCGCCAATTGTGCTCTCGCGCCAGGAGGAGCAGAAAGGTGTTTGTGGTGTCTGGTCGGAATTGCGATCTGGCATCATCCGACAAGATTCAATCGTCCAACTTGAATCTCCGCAGGGTGCAAGTTCACTTTCTCACAGACTGCTTCGGTCGAGCAGAGCCGGGTTCAGCTAAGTCACCTTTGTCAGAGTGTACATAACATTGAAGCGCAGGTACAATAACTTGCTTTGGATGTTGGGAGTACAACCTAGCTGCTCTTTGTATGAGCATGCTTCCAGGAGAGATGGACGGGGTCATCAATTCTCAGCCATCTCTTGACATGCAAATTCTCTTCTCTTATGGTTGGCCTTTGACGTGCTTGTCAACGCGCCCTCGGCACCAAGGCAAGGAACAAATATTAATAATAAAACTCAAACAATAGGCCCAGAGGCCAGACTCGACTCCAGGCCAGGTGATGCCACCACGACATTAAGTCTCAGAGAATTTCAGCTTTTTTGTTCACACTCACACACTCTCTCTTTGAGACGCGCTGTCTTGATCGCTGACTTTGTTTCCAAATCTCAAAATTCCAAATTGTTTTCTCTGGTATTGCACCGGCAATCGGGACTTTCCTGCTCCCCTTTGCACAGAATGCACCTCTCTTGCGTCCAGACTCTTGAGCAAAACTTGGTTCAGGGTGCAGCAAAAGGACCTCGCTTGAAGCATTCTGACTCTTCACATGCTCAATTGCATGGAGCCGTTCTCGCTTCTTTTCTCTCTGGCTCCCTCCCCTTGTGCGTGAACTGTGTTCCTAATGTACTGTTCGACAAGCAGCGCATAAATCTCCCATTGTCTGGCTCTCGCTTCGGAGAGAATGCTCAGCTGCGTTGACGACCTTTGCTTGTCATCAGGCTTACTTTGCTACTGTGTACAGTACTGTACCTTGCATTTGCTCGCACGGTGGCATGCACTCAAACACATTCAGTACGCTTGATTTGAGGCCCAGCCAGACTCTCGGTACCGTCTAATCGGCCCTCTTTGAGCTCACTGCCGCTGCTCCTCACTGCCGCGAAAACCCGACAGGCCGATACACCGACACAGTCCAAATTCAACCTTGCCTAAAACCCAGTTAACTTACTGTGCCTCTCCCTCGTGCACACTCGCGACCCTGCTCAGCTCAATTTTGCATCCATCCTTCCGACACAATTGCCTTCTCCTCCTCCCCCTCATCCTCCTGGTCATCCTCCACCACCCCGCCTGTCACCCATCCTCTTCTTCTTTCTTCCTTCATCTCACTTCCGTTTCCGCTTCACCTATCGACCTCCTGGCTTCGTCCAGCCCCCCCACCGACCTGTGATCACGAAGCCATCCAGCGACAACCAGCGACAACCAGCGATCTTTCACTACTTCTCCCCCACAGGCACAAACGGATCTCAACTCATCAACCTCATAAGTCTGCATCTGATACCGCGTTGTGATCCCAGCCATCTCCCGTCACTTCATCCGATCGTCAAATCGGCTTATATCCTTCCAGCTTGGCATCATCGTGAGGCGTACAAGTCGGTCATACCCTCGCGTTCAACCGGACCGCTTCTGATCGAGCCCACCACTTCTTACCTAACGTTGCATACATCAATCGGTCACTCAACAGACGGACTCGTCTCGCCTAGCTATACCCATCGCTTGCACACCTATCAGCCGTCGACTCGTTCCTCCGACATCTGGACGCTTTCATCTGCGCTGCGCTGAGTGTGGCCATCAACACCCATCTCGAGCCAGTATCGACACAGCCATCGGTGCGTTGTGCACGGAAGTAGTCAGCTCTTGACATTTTGCGGCGCGGTCCATCCGCCTGCCAATGTCGTTGCGCAGCTATCCATCAGATCAAGATTCAAGCGCGCGCACCGTCGCTCAGCTTCCCGCCATGGCTCAGCATTCCGTTCCACCGCCTTACGGTCCAGCACCTGGCGCGGCCGACTCTCTGTATGCAAACACACCAAGGGGCATGAAGGATTACGACCTCGCCATGTCTTCCCAGCCTCACGCACCTCGTGGTCCCTGGGACGCTTCCTCTTCCGACCCTTACGCGCACCGTCATGCCGGTGTCCAGCATCAAAGGCCCGTGCCATACCCACCATTCGATGTGCGTCACCCTGCCGACGTCGACGCGCACCGCGGCCCTTCCATGCACCATCATCACGGTCCTCAGCATCCTCATTTGCACCACCACCCGTACAACAATCCACCTCACGGCGGACCCATGTATGCCTCGTCCTCTCGACAGGCTGACATGCACCACAGACATGTCTCCAGAGCTGCCTGTCTCTCCTGTCGCTCTGCAAAGCGCAAGTGCGACGGAGTCAAGCCTGTCTGTGGGCCCTGTGCTCTTAGAGGCGTCAAGGATGGCTACCCTCAAGACGATGGCGGCTGCGTCTATGTGGCGAGCAAACGTGGAGGTCCCCGTTTCAAGGGTGTCAAGGGCGCTGAAGCAACCAAGCGTAAGCTTGACGAGCGCGAGAAGGGTGGAAAGGTCAAGGGCAGGAACAGCCACGATGAAACCCAATCTCAGTCCCCGCCTGATCATGCAAGTCTACCACACTCTTCCAACGTTTCCACGCCGCTTGATGGAGCTACAATGCGTCTCAGATACCCGGAAGGCGATTCATCAGCACCTTTGAGCCTCGATCTGGGTCGAGGAGGTCATGACACGATGAGCGTTCCCGCCGAGGGTCTATCGCTCATGGAAGAATCGACTGATGCCTTCTCCTTCGATCGCGAGAGGAACGCGCTCACGCCTCGTAGTTTGTTCCGCCCCGACTCGCAGGTGGCAGGCGGTCTCTTTGATGATCTTTCAGCCACCAACTTCGACTTGCTACAGAAGCTCTCTGCCTCGCAAGCCTCGGTGGGTCTCTCACTCGCCAACTTCTACCACAAGCTCGAAGACTTGCCCAAAGCCGGTGTGCTTGCCATGTCAAACGTCGACGAATTTGGAAGTATCGAAGTAGACATGCCACAGGCTTTGCTCGAGATCGAGACGGCCAACAAGTCGAGTGCAGCGGTCAACTCGGAGCAACAAGCACGTGCACTTCTCTCCGACTTCTACGAGCTTGTCTACCCAGCATGCCCAGTGATGCTGCCTTCTGGCCATCTGTCGTCCTTGGCTTTCCATCTATCCGAGGACGAGTCGTCCGCATTGTTGGCAGCCATCTCTGCCTGCGTTGCTCTGCAGCTCCCGCAAGTCGAGGCTAAGCGCATTGTCAAGGGCAGTCTTCTCTTCCACGACCCCGAAGACCACGAGACCAAGGCCGAGCTTCTCGACCTCGAGCATGCCTCGCGCGACGAGATTGCGGCTTTCCATGCCAAGTCCGCCGAGAAGTTGTTGCTCAAGAAGGTAGCTTTGTTGGCTCGTGCTTCTTCCTTCCCGCCCGACTCGGCCAAAGCAGTCGAGGCAAGCAAGGTCATGGCCAACAGTCGCTCTGTTGGCTCTGATATCGAGCTGGTAAGGATCAAGCTCGTTGCTACCCATACCCTCTTGGCTCACTACCACTACGGAACCTCCAACAGTCGCCGCGCTTTCCACCACGCATCACAGGCTTGGAACCACGCACAAGCCTTGAACCTTGATGCAGGCGAAGTTGTTCCCTCGGCACCGTCTTGGTTCAGTCACGAGCAAAAGTGCGAGTGGGCACGCAGGGCTTACTGGGCTTGTTACGCTGCCGCCACGGTCATGGCCACCACAGGTGGATTCAAGCCCCTATCCGTCACTAGGGACATGCCTTCCGATCTTGGTCTGCTTCCCAACTTGCGTGGCGATCGATCCAGCTGGAAGGTTCTCGTGCGCGGTGCTCAGTTTGTCTCTCGATCGTACGCTAGCTTGTATGACCTTGATTCGTACAAGAACCGACCCGAGAACAAGATGGCCGACCCCGCCAACCAGCCTCGTGACAAGCGGCGAAAGTGGGAGATCATCTTTGAGCGTATGCAGAAGGTGGATGCCGATGTCATGCAGTATGCTCGTAATGACCCGGTGTGGAGTGACGAGAGCTGCTTCGAGCCAAGCGTCGGTCTTTCGCGTCAGACGATGCAGTTTGAGGAGGAGAACGAGATCCGTCTCTCGCGCAGTCTGCGTGTCGCGGGCAAGCTCATGACTAGCGGTGCTCTTATCATTTTGCATCGAGCACAGGCTTTCGCCAATGCGAGGATCTTTGTCGCGCCCACATGCGGAATTCCGGGTGCTTGCGAGGACAACAGCGACACTGCTTCGGATGTGGGAAGTCGCCGAGGTGGACCTGACCGCTTGTGGCATCGCGAAGCGGAGGGCTTGCCGCCTTCGGGCAAGGGACCTCAGAGCGACGAGATGAGCCCTAGCTTGGAATTCGCTCCTAGGCCCAACACCGCAGCCTCTCGGTCGGTTAGATCACGCAGTGCCAGCAGCTTGAGCAGCAGTGGAGCCGGAAGTGTTTCCAAAAGCTTGCTCAGCTCATCGTCGTCTTCGATGGCTGGCCAGATCACCTTTACTTCCTGCGGTATCCCAGCAAGATTCAACGGCGGACCTTTCGAGCCTTCCGAGTCGCTCGACCGATGCCGATTCGCTGCGGGTGTCATGTACCATCAGCTCACGCACATCAACACGAGCACCTTCCGACACGGGAGAAGGGAGTCGATGGCTCAGTTGCCCGTGGAGGCTAGCCATGGAAGGGAGAACCGCGAACAGTGGTCTGCGCCCTCGCTTCCGCCTTTCTCGGCTTGCTCGTTGGTGCTTGCGGCATACGTGTTGCTCATGGAAACGCTTCACGCGCAGATTGCAGCTGGTTTGGAGGATGATTTAGACTTTACCAGCACCGACATTGATGTGAGCGACGAGACGCTCTACCAACTTTCGCCCATTCTGCAGCCTGATCCGCACCGCACTGCACAGATCCCACAGTTGGCAGGAAGGCAAGCCTACGTGCTGGCGATTAAGCTGCGATCGTGTATCTTGCAGATCGAGTCGGCATTGGAGAAGTTTTCGAGGGCTTGGGAGATTGCAAAAGGGTATGCGCAGGAAGTCAAGTTGTTGTTGGAGGTGAATCAGAGCTTGTTCACCGGGAATGCGGCGCAGATCAAGTCGTAAGCCACTTCTCTATCCCTGTACTGTAACGGTTAGTTGTGTTTGATTGTTTCGTTTTCATGGTTTTGATTCATTCGCATCTTGTAATTCTTTCCATTGTTTTCATCATTCATGCTTACCCCCCCTCCCTACTTGCGCAAAGTGTCGTCAGCTCAGATTGAGGTATCCGATTTCTAGGCCTGACAGCCAGTCGCGAAGCCGGTGAAAATGGGTTGAATCACATTACGAGTTGGATCAAGACCAGTCGAAGGGAAGAATCTCGTATTAGAACGAAGAGTGAACAACGGGGACAAAGATTATATGAAAACAAGGCGATGGTATCACAGTAAAGATGACGGAAGAAGAGCAAGGAGTGTGGGGATTTTTTTAAATCGAATGTATAAAGGATGTAAGACTCTGCCCGCTAGGTTGGAGCAGAAAGCTTGGCGTCTGGATCGAACGAAGCCCTTGGAACGAGCTCGAGTCTCGTTGTTAATCCTTGCGGGAGAGCTCGATAACAGGCAAGGTGAAGAAGCTTGTGTCGGGGGTCAAGAGACCCGCTGCACCGACGTACCAAGCAATGGCAGCGGTGAGGATACCGAAAGCACCACCTGCGGTCTGGACTGCCGACTTTCCGGTAAACTCGGCGACAAAGAGGAGCAAGAAAGTAATGTCCAAGAAGAAGAACAAAGCCACCAGACCCACCGACGAACGGAAAGACGCAAGGAACATGATAAAGGTAAAGATGAACCAAGCGCTGAGGTAGATACCGAGCGCATTGGCAACCTGAGCCTCGGGAACACCGCTTGCGTTGTAAGCACCCTCTACCACACCGAACCAAGGGATCTGGATGATGGCGTAACTCCACCAGAAGGCGCCGTAACTCGAGAACGCCGTAGCACCGAACGTGTTACCGGCCGCAAACTCCCACATTCCAGCGAGGAACTGGGCAAGACCACCATAACCGACAGCCAAACCGACAACGACATTGGGCACGGTAACGCCACGCGCTTTGACATTGTACATGGAGAGGACGAAGGTGGTAGCGGCGAAACCGAAGAGGCCGAGAGGCGCTGGGTTGGCGAATCGACGGTGGTAGATGGGGAAAGCAGGTTGAGTGTTGTCCTGGGGGTGTCCTCCAGGAGTGAGGGCACGGATGGGCTGGGCTCCGCCCTGGTAGCCGTTCTCTTGCTGCTTGATCTCAGACATGATGTAGATGTCGATGTAGGCTGGAAAAGGATCGATAGGATGATGAAGAAAAAGCTCAATTGCGGGTGTTTCGGCGAGGAGGACGAGGGGGGTTTAAGTACTTTTCTCACCCCAAGGCGCTGGAGGAGGGCACCAAGGCAAGGGCGGGGGAGCGATCAGCGCTCATGGAATCGCGAAATGGGCTGAGCTTTGAAGTGCGTCACATACCTTGCTTGGCCCCAACCTCGTTGATCTTTGGCCCCCTCGCCTGCCTAGTTGACCGCTATGTATACTGTAGTGTTGGACGTCGGCCCTCTAATAATCTCGAAAGAGGCACTAGGTCAGTCACGGAGTTCCCGGTGTGGCTTTTTTGTTTTGTTTTTGTTTTTGTTTTTTTTTTTTTCTCAACTGTCAACTCCACACCATTTTTTTTTTCCTGTTTCGATCTCGTCGCTCTCCTACCTCGGCTATAGTGCCCCGTTCCCCATGCCTTGTTCGGCAGTCATTATTGTTCGACTATGAATCCGCACAAACACGAGAGTACAGACTCGAAGAGTAGAAGAAAGTTCTACCCAAACTGCTTTCTGCATCACATTAGCGTGCCTTGCTCAACAGGCCCCACGATGAGAACAAAAGAGAATCCCACACAAAAGAGCGAGCCTCCATGCTGAATCCACAAGGACACCGTTCAAGGTGAGGTGTTCTCCCTTCAATTCATCACCTTCGATACAACACTAGAGTGGCATCATAGCACGGAGACGACAATGCAAGGACGCCACAGACTCACAGACTCTGTGTACTTCGGCCAGGATCGATTGGTGAGCTTTGCTGATGTGCTTTTTTTTTCTGCCAAAATAAACACGTTCTCTTTGCGTGTTTGTGTGTGTGTGTGATGCTGCATTGCGCGAAAAGGCGCACACATAAAATTTTATTTCTCCGTGCGATCGATCGGTGAGAGAAGTTTGCCTGCGGGTCGCCAGTCCAATTTTCTCACTTTTCCAACTCCTCTGATTTGATGGAAAAAAAAAAGAAAAGAAAAAAGAAAAAAAAATTGTTGAGTGTCGGAAGACGCGCATGTCGATCCCCCACGATTCTGTCGTTCTCCCGTCCGTCGCGCGCTCGCTCACTGGCCACCATCCGCCTGAGCCCGAATGCCAGTCTCAATCCGGGCACTACACATGCACTTTTTCGCATGGCCACTGATGGGAAGCGGAATACTAACTGGTACCTCGAGAGACGAAGGAAGACGTGTGTTCGGAGCGACCGCGGGCGAGGCGAAAACGAGGAGGACTCACTTCTGCACATGTTCAGTACGCTCTTGGGCCATTCTAGCGTTTTCTTTTCTTCTGCAGACCTTGCAGTTCATGCCCTTTGCGTATAGGGGAAACGCGGAGCTAGAATCAATACAAGCCTGCCATACTCACTACAGTACAAACAATATGTACTCTCGCTACTACAATTCCACGCTCTTGCAGGGTAGGCCACCATTGAAGCTAGCGTGCCGCACCCGAAGCCCCCGCACCCGCGGCACGGAGTGTACTTTTTCGCTTTTTTAGCGTCATTTCACATTTACACATTTCGGCACTCTTGCTCCATCCAGAACGTTGGCGCGCGCAATCTTTGACCGAGCTTTTCCTGCCTTGAGCTGCAATGCAGGGCTGCAACAGTTCGCCGACTCCGCAAGTCAACTCAAAAAGCCGCAATCTCCGTCTTGACAATGCAGAAACGGTCAATTGACTTTGCAACACAGTCAACGAGCCAAGCACCAGTTGCACATTATCGGAGGCGAGTTGCGTGCTACTGTGCAACCGAGATCGACAGGAGGCTCTCATTTGTGTCTTACGCATCTTGATTGCCGAGAGTATGACTGAAGCAGTTGGTGTGTGATAAGCTCGCGAGTCACCGATGCCGTGGTTTTGCGTGGGGCTCCATCCCTACCATCCAAATCTGGTTGATGAGCGGCATCTGCATAGCCGAACCTCCACACCCTCGCTCACTCATTTCTTTTGTGCAAAATTTAGCACCCCCACCCGCCGCCATGCCAAGCACCACCTATGACGGAGGCCCAAGAGTCTTCACCCCATTTCAATCCTCCTACTGTACTGTACTCTACCTGTCATCCTTGCTTGGCACCGTCAAAAAGCGTCTATGCATCAAAATCGGATATGCACGGACCAAATACCGTACTAATCACACGCATGAACAAGATCGAACAGAGTGGAGAAAGTAGAGTGTGGTTTCCCCGGAATCGGCGAATAAACCTGAGAGATCTCGGATAACCCAGCCGACATTAGTGTCCCTTGTCTTGTCGAATGGAGTTCTTCGGATTTACGCGTGCCCATCCGCAAGATCTCATCATCTGGCCCATGCTCGCCGCCTCCTAGACTTTGCAACGATAGCGACAGAACGCAAACATGATATTATTGAGCGAAGAAATGGTACAGAAAAGGTTCGTAACGCGCAGATTTCGTTCGTCAGACAGCTTCACTTGTCCCAAGCAACACGTCCGCCTCCAAAGATATACGGATAAGCCGTTTGGTAGTAGTTGACAACAGACTTTCTACCTGCAATCGAAGGCGCCGTTGCAAAGCTTCCACCAATGACAACACTGTGCTTGCCATCGAAGAAGTCCGAACTGTAGCCAGGGTAGAGTGCTGACGGCTGGAACCCTTCATACTCGGCAAAGATAGTGCTCGTCCATTCCCACACACCACCGTTGTGACCTGGTAAGAGCGTGCCGTCAGAGTCGTATCGAGGAAGCGTGGCCGGAACGGGATGCCAGTTGCGGAAGCCGACATTAGCTGAGGGCGCCGCTTGACCCTGAGTTGGGTTCTGCGAGCTCCTACGCCTTGTAGCAGTAGGACGCGGTGCCTCTTCTCCCTCCTTGTCGCCTTCGCAAGTAGTACCGGGACCGTGCATCGAGATACCCGGTGGGTGAATCTCGGTCTTGAGCACTCGTCTAGACTTGTTCTGCGGCTTCGGAGCATTAGTGTTCTCCGTGACATAGAAGCGACGCAGCATCATGATGGCCTCGTCGCGCAAGTAGCCACCCACCGACTCGTAGCCAGGCGCACTGACAATGGCATCATCATCGTGAAGTCCAAGCACACTACCGTTGCCTCCGAATCGCTCGTTGCCAGCGCCAAACACGACTCTACCGATGCCTACTTGTCTCAACGCAGCCCCGCACATGATGCAAGGCTCGATGGTGACATATAGCGTGGTGTCCTTGAAAGGATTGTCGCCTTCGGGACCCGAATGAGGATCCACCGCAAAGTTGGCCGCAGAAGGAGGCAAGATCGACAGGATGTGATCGATCGCTTCGAGCTCTGCATGTCTAGTCGCATTGAGCAGCTCGTTGGTTCTGTTACGGCCTCGAGCAATGACCTCTCCCTTGCGCACAAAGACGCCGCCAACGGGGACTTCGTTTGCATCAAGCGCTTCTTGAGCCATGGCGAGCGCTTCGCGCATCCACCTGAGATCCTCCTCCGACTGCTCTTCGACTGGAACATACTTGACGGCCGAGCCACGGACAGGAGGAGCCTGCTTGCCGGGAGGATCAATGTCGTCGACCTCGGGCTCAGTCTTGGCCGAGTCGCGGTCGAAGGGAGGCACTGTCAGATCAAGGACAAGCGCCTCGGGCGGTGCATCCATGAGCTTTCGAAGCTCGGCGTGGGTTGGCAAGCGCCCACCTTTCCAAGCAGCGAATGCCGACAGCTGCTTGCCGGAAGCCTGGAGCGGCCAGTGTTGAGCGACAGTCATGTCCACGGGTCCATAGAAAGTGCGAACCATATAGCTGCTTCCGTTTTCGCCCTTAATCCATGAAGCAGGCACGTCGGCACTGTTGGTAGCCTCGAGGAACTCAGAGTACTCTGCGTTCGTGATCGGCAGAGCCGAGATTGAGAAAGCCTTGGTCTCCACCCTTCGTCGCGGATGCTCGTTGTCCCAGCCAAATTCGGGCTGACCAAGCTGCATGTTGAGATCACGCACATCGTTCGATGGCCGAGCTGCAATGATGTCAAAATCTTGCGTATCATCATCGTCATGACCAATCTCTACGGATGAAGCCTCAAAGTGGAAGCGCTGCTCCAGAGCTTTACGGCCGCCACGCTTCTGGAACTCTGCTTGCCACTTTTGCGACAAGGAAGCCCAGTCAGGAGCCATGAAGCCTGCAGGTGGCTTTGTGTTGGGTGACTGGATCAGCATGTAAAGTAGCGTCTCGAGGTGAAGATTGATGTGCTCCAGAGTCATCCAGAGCATCCTCGCCAATCGGCGATTCATGCTCAGATCGCCACGACCGACATCCTCGTAGATCTGCTGCACCCGCTGCTGAACAGTCTTCTGGTATGAAAGGATCTCATCGAGCGCAGGCCAGTCTTCCTCGCAAGTCGGCACCTCACTATGCGGATTGCACTGAGTGATGTCGTCCATGTGAGGATCAATGCCGCGTTCGAAGATGGCTGAGAAGCGATCATTGGAGTGGGGCTGCTTGAGATACGTCGAGATGTGGATGTCGACAAAAGCGGGGATGTGACCAAGGTAGAACAGGCAAATGTGTCGGAGATCGATCGGCTTCTCGTGCAGCTTGTCCTGAGGTATCATGGTCAGTGTGACGCAATTCCAAGCATCCCAAACTGTCTTCCAGTCACGCAGACTTGGCAGCCCAAGCAAGGCAGCTTTCTGAGCCATCTCGTCCAAGTTGCTGCCGCCCCAGCCATTGTCGATCTTCGGAACAGACGGATCCTGAGCAGGGGCCTGTGCGGTGACGGAGGAGCTGAGCGCTTCGGGCTCGGCTCCAGAGTTGGAGAAATGGAAGCTCGGCTTCTCGACGAGCCAGATGTCGTAACGATCAGACTTGTCACTCCAACGCTGAACTACACGTAGACCAGCGTAGTCGAAGAGGTTGAGGGTCTCACGCTCGCCAAACTTGTAGCTGGCCTCCATGTGAATGAGCTCGCCCTCTTGAATCTTGATGGGCTCGGTGAGACCTGGAATCTGGATTTGGTGAGCCTTCTTGGCGCGGTAGTACGACTCGTGGCGGCCTTCTCGTGCGTTATAGCGATCAAAGTACTCGAACTTGCTGCGATCGATGATATTGCCGCCAAGCGCGCGATCAGCATGGTCGAGGCCGTTCATGATAAAATCACGAGTAAGACCGGCGGGGTCGTTGTAGGCCAAAGCCACTTCGGCTGGCTTATTACGGCGGTCGATCGAGATAAGCATGGTGTCACCTGCGCGCATGCTGTCTCGTGCTGTCTTGGCCAGGAACTCGGCAGCAGACTTTCGATCAAAATTGCCGATACTAGATCCGAGCCATAGGAGACAACGTTGACCCTCAACCTGAGCACCGGCTGCAGTCGAGGCAGCTTTCAAGCCGTCTTTACCGATGAAGTCCAAGCCTGCATCGTACGTGGCCCACAGACCGTTGATGCCGACCTTGCCTCCGTGGATCGTCCAAGCGTCTTTGTCACCGCTGATAGCTTCCTGGGTGTGGAGGTCGCGCAAAGTACGTTCCAGCTCGGCATTGCCGAGGTCAAGAGCGTAGTAGTGAACGCTCGGGCCGCCTGTGTTGAGTGCAGGAAGAAGCTTGAGCGCACGCAAAAGATGAATTGTCTTCTTGAGCGAGCCGGCACCCAGCTCAACAAGACTTCCTGCGCCAACAGCTCGATCGCCGTCGAGACCTTCTTCAGCGTTGACCCCACCATTGAATCTGCCGACTCTTCCATCGCCCCACTTCTCCTTTGTGGATGCCTCGACATCACCTTGAGGCGGCAGGTCATCTTCCTTGTTGCCGTTCTGATCGAGATGAGGGACACGACGATGCGCCAATGTGGCATTTGACGGGGTCTCGTTCGATGTGGTGGAATGGCCAAAGATTCGCAATGCAATCTCTGGGCCATGATCCTTGAGAATTTGCAGCTCTGCGTTGTAGAGGTAATATTCGGGAGCTGCAGTAAGCTTGTCGTACAGGATGAGACCCTGCTCGTCGTACAGAATGGTGGTTGGAAGCGTCTTCCTGTACGAGTACTTGAGATCCTCGGGGTCTGACTCTTTGCCAGGAATGACGAGCTGGTTGCACTGCAGTCCAGAGATGATCTCGGCTCGAAGCTGTTCGTCTGTCGAGCTGCTGGAGAGACTACCAGCGCTTCCCGAGTAGAGATCAATGACCGGAGCAGTTCGAAGCTTGCCGGCCAGATTGGCTTGGTGTGATTTCGAGCTCATCTTGGCAATGTCTGTTGTGCCAACGTCGGTGGAAGGAGCAGATACAGCAGAAGGAGCCATTGTGTCTCGTGCGATGCTGACGGTGGAGCACTTCTGAAGCACGAGTCAAAACGTTGCGCTCTAGCAATTGACGGAGGAATGGTTGCTTTGCTGTTGAAGCGAAAACGTGAG
Organism: Pseudozyma thailandica; assembly: GCA_023212835.1. NCBI lineage: Eukaryota > Fungi > Basidiomycota > Ustilaginomycetes > Ustilaginales > Ustilaginaceae > Pseudozyma > Pseudozyma thailandica. The sequence goes on from JALCCH010000001.1 coordinate 400,888, forward strand.
AGAGTGGTGCCGGCTGGTGTTGGAGGGGGGGAGAAGACGATGATCGCTAGCAATACTGGTTTACTAGATCTTCATCAAGAGGGTCTTTGTCGCTTTGCTTCAGCTTATATACGACTGTCTGGAAAGGTCGAAGGAGCTACAGGTCAGGACGTCGCGCTCCTTCACAGGTATGTGCTCACAAACTCAGCAAAAGGGTCCAAGGGGTTCGGCTTCGCTTGAAGCACAATGCTGCCAAGGTGCAGCAACCCGGAGTCTGTGTATATTCACGGCTGGTCTCTAGCCGATGCTATTACCTTTCTAGAGCAACTCTGGTCTTTGCGGCCAAGACGAACTGGATCGGCGAAAAGGCGGATGAGCGGAAGGAGTCCGTGCGTTGTGTATATCTGCTGATCGTCGGGTACATCAAAAGAAAGCAGCATGCGGGCGTCGATTGGCCGTAAGTGACTTGTGACTGCGACTGACTGAGCCAGCGCCTTCCACCAAAGCGAGAGAGCGAACTTGAATTCAATATTCAGATCCTCCACTTTTTCGGGCACATGGCCCCCAAATCAAAATCTCCGTCAGGATGCGAGTGTGAGTGTTTGCAGCACGGATCGCGAATAAGTGCGGATAAGTCGGATCCTCTCCTGACGGCCTTTTAGAAGAGGCCTGAGACCACAATCCCACACTGCGTCTACAATATACTACAGGACAATTGCACACAATTAAAAGAAGGCTCGTGTTCAAGCATGAGCAGAAGCGGCTGCAGCAGGGTCCCATGACCCCCCATGCTCAAATGGTGGCTGGCACGAAGCTCGGTGCCCCTTTAGCGATCCTAGACCTAAGCCAACGAACAGCCACAGCATCACTCAACGAATAGAGTCACAGCAAGGCGACAAAGGTGTGGCTCCCGAGACGTCGAATGTCGATGTGACAAGACACCCGGGGGCCGATCTCAGTTCAGAAACTTAGTAAAGTCCCCGATCCGGTTCACAGCGCAACTGTCCGGGTTTTACGGCACCCTGCTCAGCTCATGTCTAGGCTGGGGCATCACATAACGTTGACGTTCGTCTCTACGGCTGACATGATGTTGTAGGCAGAGCTTGGCGCAACATAAAGATGTACCTGCTCCGACCCCAGATCCATGCATTTGATGAAAAATAGACCGACAAACCATGCCATGAGCGGCTCTGTGCGCTGAACGAGAAAGGCGCTCCCACAGGCCACCATTGAAAATGGCTTGGAGCTTATACTCAATTCACTTCAGCTTGCAATCCTCTTTGGCAGTTGCGTGTAGGGCCTCGCCGTCAATGCTGTCAAGGTGCTTCTCATCTCACAAACTATGGTCTTGGGAGAATTCATCGAGCGCGCTTGCTATCGGCATCATATACTGTAGCATCACAACTCTCATGGCACAGTCGGACCGCACTTGGGTCATGCTCTCAATACCGACACCCGAGTTTTGGTCGAAACATGGCTTCGCGCGCCTTGCGATGTATGCAGCTGTCCTGGAGGTCGATAGATGGGGGCATTGATCAGGCAGAGCCTTCGAGCTGCCTGAGAGCCTGATCATCTATCAGAGCAGTGTAAAAGTCAGTATCCTTCCACAGTCCGGGCTCTCATCACAAGCGCAGACCTGCACACGTAATGCTGGCGTAAACAGACTTGTTTTGGGTTGAGCTTAGCTTTTGTGTAGAGGTACAGATTGAAACGAGGGGACAAATGTCTACCTTTCGTTTCAGTATCGAGAATGGGTGGAGCTAACGAGAGAACAACGCAAGCTCGCAGCGTTGCCTCGAAAGCGGGTGCAATGTAGAAAGTGTGCGTAACGACAGCCCTGTCTGCGTGACCGTCGAAATCATGCTGATGAATCCTAAAAGCGGAGTGTGGGTAAAAGAAGAGAAGATGCGATTGCGAAACCAGAGACAACGTTGTTGAGACCTAGAATTTACTCCTGGTCAACGACGGTGGTCTGGAGACCCTTGCAGGTACCGAGGCCGAGAACGGGCATGGCGTAGGTGTAGAGCTTCTCCTTGGCACCCTCGTCATCGTTACGCTTGCGCTCGAGACGCACACGCAGGCGGCGGGGGAAGTTCTTGACACCGTACTTCCACACCTCCTGGTTGAGCTTGGGGTCAAGACGAACGTCCTGGGTGCCCATGGCCTTCTGAGCGAAGGCGACGACCTCCTTGATGGCGCGGGGAGCACGCTTCTTGAAGGCAACGTCGTGGACGCGCTTGTGAAGGTTGACAGTGTACTCGCGGGTCACAACATCGTTAAGGGCGGAGCGGGTCTTCTTGCCCTTCTGAGACTTGTCCTTGTGGTCAGCCATCTGTTTTGGTGGTGAAGGTCGAGTTGTATATGCAAATGAGGGAAGATGTGGTGGTCAGATGAATGTCCGTCATCTACGAGCAGATCAAATTTGACATCAACATGCCAACAAACGCCATATACAGTATCCTCCTTTTTAACACTCTCTGCCAAAGCACGTCGCTCCTGAGTTGAAATTGACCTTCCCAGGTTCAACATCGTGGACCTGTGTGAACATAACGCACAGCTGTCTCCGACCGGATGCTCTCCCATCATGCTCGATGCGCTATGCCTTCGGCTCTGACGTTGCTGGTACTGTTGCTGATGCTGGTACTGTTGCTGATGCTGATACTGATGCTGATGCCGGTGCTGGTGCTGAGTCCTGCGCGGCGGTTCGGGACTTCAATCTGCTATTCTTCGATATGGTCGCAGTCGCTGTGATGTTGGGATGCGCCATTTGTTACCGGAAGGAAGGTAGAGCATCATCGGATAGCGTTTGTGGGATAACGACGTTGCTCTCTGCTGACAGCAGCTCTAGGCAAATGATGCGATATCATAGTTCTTTGTCGGTTGCCATTGAATGCACGGACTAAGTCGACCATGTCCTTACTGTGTTTTGGATCTTGCAGTGTCGCAAAAGGTGGTGATGGGATGCGATACGTAGTGCGTGTCGGGATGAAAGATGTATCGGTGCAGTGTCGAGGTTTTACTTTTGCGGTCTCCGCAACAGTCTCCAAGCTTGCATAGCATCGACCAACATTCTTCCACCTTCCTGTGTCCTTCCAGATCCTCCCTACAATGACCTGTTTGTCCAACGTACTCTGCTTTGCTTCGTGCTCCTGCTGTAGAAACGTGATGGCTGTTGATGTATGGTGCAGAAAACACTTACTGTTGATATCGATCTTGAGGGTGATGGTATCGCAAAAGGATATGGAAGGCGACGACGGCGTTGACGTTGACAACTGCAACTCACTGGGACTCACACTCTCACACTCGACAGCGTATGCTCTCTCTCTTCTCTGGGCTCTGGAAGCAAGTCTCTACATCTCGATTCGATTCGAGATGCTCTGCTGCGTGCTGCCTCAAATTCTCATCGAATTCTCAGAGTGCGAAATTCGAGCTTCAGCCTGCGTTCCGAGACCCACCCGTCAAGGTTGGAGCCATTTCGGGCTGCGACCTTCACTAGCTAATATCGAGCTCACGTGATAAACTGTATGGACAAAACTTGACGGAGCTGGCACAGCTGGCACGGCACACACGCACGGAAAAAGCACAATTTCCAAATACAGTACGCTGCCTTGGAATTTGCTCTTCTTTGTGCCCAGACTAGGGTCTAACAACCCCTAAAAAGTCAGACCTGCTCCTCATCACAGGGTCCATTTCGCCTCGACTTTGAGACTCTGAGAGCAGTCAATGGTGCAGACGAAGATGGACGATGGCATCCGATATAACATTTCGTGTTGTCCATATGAGCGATATAGCCACAGTCTTCGGACCCTCGATCTTGCTATCAATGGGTTCAATATGCAGGAAGAGCTGGATGAAAGGTAAACTACAAAGTTGTGCGAAAGCCAAAGAATGAAAGGATCCTGCCGAGGCTCAATTCGAGCCGGGAGGGAGGGAGGAAGGAAGAGAACACGATCGCTTCCATTTGGGAAAGAGCTTCAAGAGCATAGATGCTTGCACACCTCCAATGCTACAGAGACAGAAGAATGGTATCGGGAGCTGAGAGCATGCTCATTTTGAATGATTGTATGCGATGAAAGGAAGACTCTATTTTACACGGCGCCAGTCTTGGCAGCGTTGAGCTGGATAACACCAAGAGCAGCGGTTTCGGCCAAGCGTCTCGCCGAGCTGTCGATCTGGCCAAGCAACAAAGTGGCCTCAAGACGCGAGGGCTCTGCGGGAATCTTGAACAAACGGTTGACATCCTCGACGGGGAGAGGAGCAAGACCCTGAGCCTCGCGTGCTGCGTTCTCAGCCTTCTTACGGGCAAGGTAGGCCTCGGCCTTGGCCTTCTCTCGTGCAAGTTGACGAGCCTGGAATCCAACGTTGCCAGCCTCAGCAGCGTGCTCGTCCATGATCTCGAGTGTAGACTCGAGCGAGGAAGCAAGGACAGGTTCCAATGCAAGGTTCAGGGAAGTGTAGGAGGGAGTAAGGGCGGCAGTAGGGGGGTTGCGAAGAAGATCCGAGGTGCTGAGCTGTACAATCGAGGGACCGGGCATGCTTGGTGTGGAAATGCTGCTAAGGAAGGCGTCGAGAAGGGCGGTGTTGCGGAGCGATACAGGGATCTCGATCAAGATGTTGGCAAAAGTGAGCTTGTGGTCGATGAGGCTCTGTGTGTGGAACTTGCCCTTCTTGTGGGCCTCGACGAACGATGGCGAGAGTCGGTATGCCTTGACTGAAGTGTTTCCCTGAGCAGACTGGGCAAGGTCGTGGACGATGAGAACACCCTTGCCGCGGCCGCTAGCACCGTCACGCTCCATGAGACCAGCGATGGCAGCGAGACCGTCAACAACAGACGAGTTCAAGAAAGCACCAAGGAAGCAGCCCTGGTAAAGACCGACGGGGTTGGCATCGGCATTGACATCGCGCAGCAGACGAACCATATCGGAAGTATATCTGGTAGCGTTGCGGCTGCTTCGGTCCTCCTCCTCATCGCGCTCTCCACCTCCACGTCCAGGGTTGGGAAGGGCGAAGACATTGGAAACTTCAAGGGTTCCACCGAGGTCCATGCCGAGAAGAGCGCCGGAAGCGGCAGCGGGGTGTGCGTCGCGGCAGTGCTTCACAATCTTGGTAAGAGCGAGGCCGTCAAGGCGCACAGATGTGATGACATCCGAGTCGAGCTCAAGGGCCTCGAGGGCGGCACGGTCGAGGTCGGATTGAGCCTCAGTGTTGGAGGCCTTGGCGGCGCCGGAAGCAACGTTGTTGGCGGGGGCGGCAGCTGCCGATGCTGCGCGTGCGGCTGTGGACATGTTGGATGGCGATCCCGGTCGATACGATGCAGAAAAGCGGGTATAGCGAGATGGTGGTGAGAAGATTGTGATCAACGTCAAAAACTGAAAAACCCGCAAGTTGACGCGGAACTGAGCTGTGTGCCAGTGCTAGTGCCAGTGCCAGTAGTGTGCAAAGCCTCGCCTGTCTGCCTGTGTGCGCGTTTGAGAAATGGTCGCAAATCTTCGCGCCGCGGTGTGTCAAAGGGGACCTTGATTCTTCTCAGGGTCAAAAATCGATGGATTGTGCGATTGCCGAGGTGTAACATTTGCCTGTCGATGATTTACCCCCCTCGTGCGATACCGCCCTCTAGAATCGCAACCCCTTCTCCATCAACTGCGACAGCAACGAACAATTCGGATGCTGTCCCTATCTCCTCTCCATATGTCTGCAGCTTCTTCCGGGGTGTATTGTGTTCGCATCAAGTGAATGGCACGTAGAGAGCGCACACCTGTCATAAGACAGTGGTCAATTTATGCAAACCTGTCGACATCAATGCAGCCCGAAAACCAAGTCCGAAAATAGTGCCCCGAAAAAGCTGTCAAAAATCAACGTGTACATGGATGAGTTCCACCAAGTACAGAGCTGAGACACACCTGTGAGTGCCATTCACACAATCGGTCGGGGCGCCTTCATACTAGGAAGATGTAGACCAAAGCAGACTAAGAATCAGCGATCGAATCGTCTGGTGTCGAGCCCCAGCACGGCGGCCCAAGGCGAGATTGTAACAGGGGGTGTTGCGATACGCGCCAATTCACAATGGCCGGATCCAGCGCTCGAGACGCGAGAAGCTGACAAAGGGCCTTGCAGTCGGACCTGCCTAGCCTGGGTTTGTTACATACGCGGCGCCAACGTCATGGTCGTCCCAGAAGGCGTACCTTGGTTGCAGGAGGAAAGGGTCGAGCGCAAATTAATTAGGCTGCACTCGGATTGTAGAAGGTAAACAAAGAGCATTTGCGCCCAATGGTAGGATGGTTCATGTTGCTACTGGCTTTTGTGAGACCTGCTAGACGGCATGCAACAATGTCGCCGGTAAGATCTGTGCTTGAGAAAGATGAGATCGACTCGGCAGCATGCAAAGCGACAAATACGCTCGTACATGCTCACCTGCGCTTTGGACACATGGTCTCGGCACACTTATTAAGACTTTTGCTGGGCTGGGCTGGGTACGACACGACAAGACCTGCTGAGTCCGATCGAGTGTGGCTTCATAGATGAAGCGGACAGGCGATGAACCATCACAACATATCACCAAAGAGGATGCTTTGGTGTCACATTATGTGAAAAAATAGAGCTGCTGCGTTCAGCTGCAGGGTGACCTTACTTTTGCGTCTTTTGCAGATGGGAACTGCAGCGTGGAGTTGGTGGAAAACCACATGTTGGTTCCATTTTTCCGGAATTTCTGGAGAATTGACGTTGGATTTTCTGTCGGGAAAGCTGGCGCTGTGCAGAGAGAGAGAGAGCGGTCGCGACCAGTGCTTTGGGGTCCGTGTTCCATGGCTCGAGACCTCGAAACACACGGAAAATAGATTCGAGCAAGGAACGCTTGGACCCTGAGAAAATGATGGATCTGTTCTGTGGCAGTGAGCGTTTGGGTCTCGGATTGGTGAAACACAACAGACATGGCAAGGTCAAAATAACACTCTGAAGCAGCTCGCGACATTGCACAAAGAATCGCTGAAGGGGAAATGTCAATAGTCGTATGCGAGAGTCACAACTGCTACATTGAGTTTGCTGACCTTTTGTGAACGCTTCAAAGGTGGCGGACCAGAGTCGAGATGGCTTGATCTGAGTCTCAAATGTCAACTTTTTCGATCCTGATATCGGCGTGGTGAGCAAAGCAAAAATTAAGCGGGCCAAGCGCACACGTCGACTGTATGGGCCATCATCGAGTTTTGCAAGCTTGGCACGCAATGATCGCAATCATTAGACGGGTTTGCATGCGCGGGCTTCTAGTTTTTTTATTTTTTAGTTTTTGCCAACATGATTGGTCGAGGGACATCTCGCTACGGCAGACCACGGCGCTCCGAAGACCCTTTCGTTCTGACAATTCTTGATGTTCACGCTAGTCTTTCATGAAATGGGGAGAGCCGACTCAGCTGGAAAAATTGATTCAAGAAGGGCAAAGCTCGAGCCAGTAATTGATCAGTCCGAACAAGCGCATTTGATGTGAAGTGATGTGATGACAGGATGTGAGACCGAAGATGGGCTGTTGCAAGCCTCATGCCATCCGCAGCCCGCTCTCTTTAATTCGACGACTCACAACTTGCGATCCACCCCTCGAGGCTGCAGGCTCTTCATCTTGCTCAGACCAAGTGTATTGTACGAGTGTATCACAATACTCTTCTGCAAGCCTTTGTTCCAGACGCATATTCAGTTCGCACCGTTCTCCTTCTACTGTACCTAATATACTGTAAAATCTGTTTTACTTTCTCTATTTTTACTTTTTTAAACTAATTGTTTGTATGGCTTCTCACGCATCGCTTCACCAACAGTTCGGCTAAAATGTCTCGTTTCACGATTTCCGCCCTGTCAATCGAAGGGTTTCCGCTGATCACGCCTGGCCTTTCGACTCCAGAGCCTACCTGCTTCTCCAGACCATCGTTTCCCTCAAGAACGCCGTCTCATCCTCGACCGCCCACGAAGCTTTCCCTTCATTTGCTTCTTCACTCTGTCTCCACGAGTTCGACGACCGTCTCTCATCTGCGCTATTCAGCGATCACGAGCAACGTCCACACCATCTTCGCGCCTTGTCCAAGTGGCCTCGACGTTCGGAATTTCGACTCAGTTGCCGGCACTAACATCACGCAAGGCTCACCAGGTTTCACGAAGCTTTGACGACGAATACGCATAGCATGGCTTGGTGCGTATAGAGCCAACGTTCATCGACCAGAGTGCATACAGGCTGCCGCACCATCGCCGGCGCCAAGTCGAGATCGATCAATCACCATGCTGCTCAACCAGCGCATGGCCACCATCTTTGGGCTGAGCCTTTTTGCCTTGCAGATCTGTTTAGCTCAAGGACAACAGCAAGCCCAGCCATCTTCGACAGCAAGCGTCTCGGGCACCACGCCGATTCTCACTTCAGCAGCTTCCTCGACAAGGACACCCGAATCGACCACTGTGATCTCAACCATCACCACCACATTGAGCAGTGGACAGTCGCTTCCTTCGAGTCTCAGAGCATCGGCGTCCCAGAGTAGCAATGTCTACTTCATTCCCGTCATCACTGCCATTCCGGTCACGGCCAATGCAACATCAACAGCCGTTGCCTCTTCGACATCGACATCTTCACCGGCTGCAAGCGGTACCTCAACATTGCACAACACGTCCAGCAACTCTTCACTGCCCCTTGACACAATCATCGATCCAGCTTTCGGCGTTCTCGGTGCTATCCTCATCATTGCTGGCCTACCCATGGCATTTTATGGTCATCGCAATCGCTGGTCCAGCTACTTCCTGTCTGGTTTCTTTGCCCTGGCTCTCATCACCATCTCCATCATCCTCAAGGTCGGAGTGTTGCCTGCCGTCAACCCGCCCTCGAAAGCCATTCGAGGTCTCTTCCTGGTCGCTGCCATGATTGCTGGCGCCGTCGGAGGTATCATCGCAATCGTCTTCTGGCGCGGTGCTGGCTTGTTCTCAAGTGGTCTCGGTGGCTTCTTCTTCGGCCTCTTCCTCCAAGCTGTGCGACCCGGCGGTCTTATCCGTCCCGTGGGTCTTCGCTTCATCTTGTATATCGGCTTCTTTGCCATCTTCTTCACTGTCAGCTGTGTTGAGCGTGTCCACTCGCTGACACTGGCACTGGCCACCGCTATCATCGGTGCTACCGCCCTGACGCTTGGAATCGATTGCTACTCGGCGCAGGGGCTCAAGGAGTTTTACATCCGCAATCTCGGCTTCGACGCACTCTTCAGCTCCAAATATCCACCTACCTTTCAGAACAACAACTTCCCGCTCGTACAAGGCATGCAGATCGAGCTTGGTGTTCTAGGCGCGCTCATCCTCATGGGCTTTGCCTTCCAGATGCGTCTGTGGTCCGACCTCCGAGATCAGCTCGAGGTCCTTAAGCGTTCCGACAATCGTCGAAACATGCGAAACAAGGCTGAGCGCGCTGCTCGTGCTGTCGCGCGATCTGCCAAGCGAGACCTGGAAGAGTGGGAAACCAAGCACGGCTATAACAAGACCAGTAGTCGAAATGTACTCAAGGATGAGGAGAGCGGACTGGCACCAGACACACCAGATGCCAAGGACACGCGAAGCCGCACCAGCTCGTTCATGACCCTGATGCGACACAACACAGATGCTACGCAATTGGCTACGCCTATCTCGTACAACGAAAAGCTTGCCGACTCTCCGGCCGCTTCCAGCGCTCTCGAAACCGGCGCATACCCTTTCCCCGCGCAGACTGGGGGCCGCCGAAGCTCTCATTTCCTCGCATACATTCAGAAAGGACCCACTCCCGAACGAGTCGAACCTGCGGAACCGATGCTGCGACTCGACTTGCCATCGTTCAGCACTCCTCTCGGAGACGCTGACGCTGCTTCGGCACCGGCACCGGCACCGGCACCAGGACCAGGCGCTGTCGTGATGAGCCCTTCCTACAGCGGCAGCAGAGGAACGACCTCCGAATCGACCCACGTGCAAACTTTTCAACCAGCTAAGTCGCTCGACTTGAATCGTGCCTCTGATCCAGGTCCGACAGCAGGCGAAGAACCTTTCCGCCGACGTTCTGCTTCGACTGCTGCTTTGATGGACAATGCCACTTCTTTCTTGGATCTGGCACCCGCCAAGGCCGGTGAGGCCAAGTCTGTCAGCAGTTCGGGCTTCGCCGGTATGGACGGTGCAAATCGCTCTGGTGATGCCTCTGCACGCGCTCAAAGCCAACCGATAGCGTCAGCGTCTAGCCTGTCGGGAGGTTCATCGAATTACCGAACGATGGAATTGCCGTCTCACGAACGCACTTTCTCGAGTCCCATTACCCCCCCAACATCGGTTCTTGTAGGCAGCATACCTATGACCAAGAGCTCTTCGCATCAAGGACACTTCCAGCAGAACTCCGAACCGCTCTATCAGGATCCTTACCCACAGCGACACCAGATTGAGGTGCAGTACGGTCCTTTGCCGCCAATTCCCGGAGGCCCCAACCACACGATCAGCAGCGGACAAAGCAGCGCTGTGACGCAAGCACGCCGTGCATTGGCTATGCGTCGCGACGATCAGCCTGCTGTCCCTTGGACGAACCCGGGCGCGGATGTTGCTCAAGCTGAAAAAGGTGCTCACCGACGTGGATCCAGCGCAGAAAGACAACCACCGAAACGCGCCATGTCAATTGATGAACTCGAGGCACGTCATCGTTCCAAATTGGCCGCTCTGCAGGCTCCCGCTACGCAAACTGTGCAAGAGGCCGATGCGCTTCGCAAAGCCAAAGAGGAGTGGGAGAAGAAGCAGAAGCTTGAGAGGAGGCGCATGTATGAGCGTGAGATGCAGAAACAGGCTGCTGCCGCAGCGAGCGGATCGGCATCGAGCAAGGTGGCATCATCCGCCCAGGCAGGTACAGGCGCGCGAGAGGAGCGTCGACGATCACGCGTGTTGAGCGCTACACTGCTGGAAGCGGTGGGCGAGGAAGGACGCGAGACGGGTGGTGTCAACAAAGCTGCCGAGTGGCGCAAATCCATCTCGAAAGTGGAGCAGCTGGATCCGAGGGCTGCCAAGCCATCGAATCCTTCCACACCCAACAGCACTCGGCCCACCTCACCCCAGCCCAAAGCAGGTGCGGAGCGCACCTATGCGAATCCTTTCCCCGCTCAACAACAAGACAAGAAGAAGCGGCTGAGCGAGACTGACCGCAGACGTTTGAGTCAGGGTGCCGGTGATCGCTCGCAGCGACGTCAAAGTCAGGCGCTGCTCGATTTTGAGTTGCCGAACCGCAACTGATGATGTTGCTTCGTCAAGCAAGCATGCTGGCTCTTGATCTTGCAAGCATCTTTGTCCGCCTGTAGTCTGGGCTAGCTTTGGCGGAGCTTCTTTTTAGCACGCTGGGCGATGTTGCTCCTTCTACTTTCGCACGAAGCTGCGAACCACCTTCTGAACAAGATCGATCCGTACTCATCTTGTATCACCATGAACAATATATTTGTCAATGTTTGCTCAGGAAATAGACTGTGGGAGAAACGACACTGATGAATCTGTTTCAGAATGCCGGCTCCAGTGTGGAATCGGGCTAGCCAACCGTCGGGACATTTTTGGGCCGATTGACGAAAGCTGAGAAATCCGAAGATTCTTGAACGACCGTTAGAACCGGTTATCGTCCATCATCATGACTCGTCTGTCTGATAAGAACGCGCTTGATCCACTCTTTGAATCGTGAGTTGAATTTGCATTTCGCATCTCATGCCGGGCTTTGGAGGAACGGATGTGCGATTTTTGATTGCGACACGCTGAGAACCATCCTTCTTTCGGTTATCGCAGTAATCACAGATCTCGATTTGGTGTCCAATCTGCTGCCAAGTCGACTTTTTTGGGGGGCCATCAGAACCGAAGCAGAGTGCAGGCATTACGCAACACGCGGCACACCACAGAGCACAAACCAGTTCGGATCTGGTTTTGATAGCCAAAACCCGCACGGTCTTTGTTCAACCCTTGGAAATCATTTTTTGTTGTTGTCGTTCCAGCATCTCAAGCAGACTACATACTGCAGTACAGTACAGAGTTGGCATTCGCAAAGCACAAGCCGGTCTCAAGTTTCCCCACTCGTGGTCATTATTGGCTTTCGCATCTTGGCCCGCCAACTCCTTACACCCGACGCTATTCTTGGCCTCGGCTACCGTTGCTGTTGGCTTCCACTGCGAACCTCTTTGCGAGTCGCCGTGCGCATAACACATCTGTGTATTGATTCGAGTCAGCCCCCCAGCCCAGACGACATCCTTGTTTGCTTCTTCTGCAGCGGTCCGATCTTTGCCGTCATCGTCTGCATTCTTCTGCCCAGATCAGACCCTCGTGCGCTTTTGTGCTTTTGTCCTCACGTCCTCACCTGCCAACTCAACATTCTTCCCATCTCACAAAGCATACGGTCCTTCTTTATCGGCTTCTTCCTGCAGCAGCTTCGTATCCACATCAAAGCAAACACACACACGTTCTCTTATCTGCTCGACACAATCCTCTTTCATCCTTGGCACACGGTCTCACGCCATTGACTCTCGCTACAATCACAGGTCCCAGCGTTTGATGTACACGGCTTTATCTCGTTCGTCACTCTCCAACGTGGCTCGTCGTCAAGGCTCTCCATTCGACCTCTTGCACAGAGTCGCTTCAAAAAGGTCCTTTTCCACGTCCCATCGTGCCGCTTGTCGAACCACGGTCACCCCTACCTCCACGAACACGCAAGCTTCGGCTCGATCTCATTCTACGTATTCATCGAATCGCGCTAACAACATGTTCCAAGTCAGCGATCTTCTCACTAAGAACGAGGCGTGGAGCGCCAGCTTCAAGGAGAGCAAGCCCGAGCTTGCGGCTCAGCTCGCAATGACACAGACACCCAAGATCTTGTGGATCGGATGCGCGGACTCTCGTGTCCCCGAGTCGGTGGTCTGTGATGCCAACCCAGGCGACATCTTTGTCACTCGTAACATTGCCAACCAGTTCCGTCTCGATGACGACAATGCATTGAGCGTCCTCACTTTTGCCGTCCAGGCGTTGGGCATCGAGCATGTCGTTGTGGTCGGTCACACTTCGTGCGGTGGTGTCAACGCAGCTATTGCCGGTTCAAGCGCTCCTCCCAGCAAGGAGGCTTTGGACTCGAGTGCTTTGCTCCGTCATCTGGTGCCTCTCACCCAGGTTGCGGGTAAGGTGGTCAAGGAGCACCCAGATCTCAAGGGCGAAGCGCTCGCAGAAAAGGTTATCTACGAGTCGGTCAAGTTGCAAGTCGAGAACATCGTCTCGACCAACATCATCCAGGACAACTGGAAGGAGGTCCCTTCGCCCCTCTCGGGCAAGGTTATGAAAAAGGTTCAAGTGCACGGTCTCTGCTACAACATTGCCAAGGCACAGCTTGTCGATCTCGATCTCACCCGATCGTCGTCCTAAGGCGCAAAAACGCTATACGGGTCAGAACCTTATTGGCCCAAACGAACAGTCTCTTCTCGAACGCATTTGAATCCCCATAGAGTCACGCATGTAATCTTCTTTTCTCTTTCAGCTTTACAGAGGTAATCAAAATTGCCTTGTTTCAACGCCCTTGCAGCAGTCTGCGTCGTCTCGAGACAACAGCGCCGATGAGGGCCTCGGAAAGTCTGTGATGAGGGTTGTAACACATGAAACACAGAGAAGAGATCGCAGTGAGAAATCCAGGGGAAAGGCCAATCCATTGAATTGGCATCTAGCATTACAAACGGGGTCTCCAGTGTTTGTCTAGAGAATTGCAGATCACAGTAGCTTGGAAGTCTCACAGCAGCGGATCGACAACAAAGCGCAAAGGCAGTTGACTTCCCTCCTTCTCACTGCCAACGATGGCTGGCCTCTGCACAACCGCTTCGACACTCTTGATCTTCATCCCCTCCACAGGCTCGATTCGGTACTTGGCCAAGATACGGATCAAGATGATCTTCATCTCGACCATAGCGAACCGGTTGCCGATGCACACCTTGGGTCCACCGTTGAAGACGAACGAGCCGTAAGGCGATGGGAGCTTGGATTTGGCATGCAACTCGGGCAAGTTGTTCCATCGATCCGGCTTGTAAAGATGTGTGTCCGGGCCAAAGTATTTCGGGTCGAGATTGCTTCCTGTGACGGAGATGGCGATTTCGCTGCCTGCTGCGATGGGGAGCTTGCTCAACGTCCTACCGTCTGTGGTCTTGAAGGGGGCTGTGACGGGTAATTGATCGTCCTTTGTTGCGTAGCGGAAGGTGGTGACGACGGGTGGACGAAGACGGAGCGTCTCTTGGATGGCTTGGTCGAGAGGTCGCATCTCTTCGCTGTTGAGGTCGGCCCATGTGAGCTCGCTGATCGCTTCGCCGTCCTTGCCTAGCTCACGAAGCGCCTTCTGAATCTGACCACGAAGCGTCTTCTGGTACTCGGGGTTGTGCGCGAGGAAGTAGGTGCACCAGCTCATCGTTGTCGCTGTCGTCTCGTGTCCTGCAAAGATGAAAGTGACAATCTGACCGGCGAGCGTCTCATCCGACAATCGGTCCTCTTCGCGAATCTCGGGGGACATGTTGGCACGCATTAGAAGATGCAAGATATCCTTCTTGCCGGCGAACGTCTCCTTGGCATCCACACCTGCTTCGAGCTCCTTTCTGATCTGCTTCTGTTTGGCCTGAACAATTTTTTGCGACACCTTGATGAGCTCGCTCCTCATCTCGCGCAGCTTTCTGACGTTATCAGTCAGCGGCAAGATGTACAGGAGCGAGGGTACGACGAAGAACATGAACGCTCCTACGATGGCATCAATTGTGTTGACGTTCATGGTCGAAGTCATGGCAGCGTGGAATGTGGATCTGACAGCGAGGCCGTTAGGACCCTGCTCGACAGCACCAAAGTCGTAATCGAAACCCGCACGGCCGATGATATCCAGCGTGACACGGCCGAACCACTTGACAGTATCCTTGACATCGGCCCCCCATCGCTTCTCCAACGACGTATCCTTCTCAAACCGATCCATCATCTGATTCGTAGCATGCGTAAAGATAGGCATCAACCCCTTCAACGAATCAGCGCTGAATGCGGGCGAAAGCATCTTTCGCTGCTTTTTATGCTCGTCTCCAAACACGGCCACTACGCCGTCTCCAATGATGATCTTTGTCGCCTTGGTTCCAGCCGCGCTTCTTGTAAAGTTGTAGCTATCGTTCAGCACGTGGTTGATGGTAGCAGCGTCTCTTGTGACGAGAAGCTCACCACCGATGGGGCGAGGGAAGACGAGGTGGTCGGCGCCATATTCGTCGTACAGCCGTGCGGTTGGGACACCGGGTGTGTCGGTGATGTCGTCGCCGTCATCGCCAATGATGGGCTCGCGGTCTTCAGCGTTGGGATTCTTGACGCCAAACTTCTTCTTGGGATCGCGCGAGTAGCCGAGTAGGAAGGAGGATCGCGGGGGACCGGGAAAACTGGCCCATACGGAAGGTCCTCTCGTCGCGGCCTTCCATGAGATGTAGAGTGTGGATGCAAGGACGAGCGTGACGAGACCGGCTTGGACGGGGTGAGAGCCTGCGTAGCGGAGGACGCTCTCGGAGAGCGTGGTCGTCATCTTGAGCTACTCCTGATGGCTATAGGTTTAGAAGAGCACCACAATTCGGAATCTCGATGAAAGAAGAGGATGAGGAGGTAAAAGAAGAAGAGTTCACCGAAGACACATCCGACAAGGTCATCATCGGGGACTTTGAAGGCGGGGGAATCGACCCCCAAGCAGGAGCGACGGAATTGAAACACCGCTTGACATGAGCGAATAGGATGGGATTCGGCGCATCTTTGAAGCACTGTACGGGTATCCACCCTCAAACAATGCCTGTCTTTCTCCAGTCCAAGCGCCTGCATGACACGACGCTCAAGTACAATATGAGCTGAGGCCGCTCGCCAAATGTCTGATCTCAGGACGCAGAAGGCACACCCCTGTCACCGTCGGCAACCAGTTTATTTTCAAACTGCAGTGAGCGGACATGAAAATCAGCTCACAATAATAGAGTACCAAGTCTCGCACTTGAACGGACTTGCCCCTAACCAAATTCCTGAGATCATTGACCGGCAGGAGGTGACGATTATCAGGCGAGTTTGCTGAAAGCCAGGATCTTGGAAGGCCGGGCGAATGCAGATTTGTGGATTTCCACTATTCACACTGCCTAGGATGAATCGAGGAAGACGGTTGCGTAAGGAACGCGCTGTTGCGCGTGGCTCCTTTTGCTTACGATTCGGCAAGAGAATGAATTTGATGTTCTTCATTTCCGGCAAAAGGACCGTTCACAAGACAATCGCTTCGACACCTTACGCTATCATGGTGTTGAACGCGAGCCATCCGTCTGTGAGCATGATCAAAAGGGTGGCCTGCTAATGACATTCAAGCTTCTGGAGAGTCCTAATAGCGGCAAGCAGGGATGGAGAAGCGGAATTTGCTTCGGAACAATAATGCCAGAAGCACTATTCCTGCGGAATTCAGCTTTGCAGCACGACTTGCCCTTCGAGGTGTTCTTGGGTCTGCTATAAGTCTCGCTTCACGTTCAAGCATCGACAGCAGAAATCTCGAACACACTCTCACCTGTTCCGCTGTTCCGCTGTCGGCCGCGTGTTTCCACTACGCGTATCCTGGATTCCGGCGGTTGCCATGGGTTCGATGATCTCGCAGCCGCTTCTTTCACAATGTGTTTGGCGAGGGTCTTCACGAAGATCTTGAAGTTACAGCGATGCACTTTGAACCATCTTTGATAGACTGCCTCTGTCTTACAGATAAGCCATGTAGTCCGACTCCGTCAACTCATACCCCCACTGCCACAGTGTCTGCCTCACCACCGGGTTCACCTCTGGGTCGTCCCATCTTCCACCCTTCTTGGCCACGTTGATCGCCAGCGCCTTCCTAAATCTTCCACCAGGACCGCATGCCTTCAGCCATCGTCCGATCTGACGTGCGTCGTCCGCCGATCTCCTTCCCAAGTAGAAGCGGTAGTACCACTGAAACCAGCCGCGCGGATCAAGAGGGCGGATCCAGCCCGACTTCTCCCACTCTTCCAGTGGCTGTCCGGCTTTGACTTTGAACTTATTGACGGACGGCTCGAGCTGCGGTCGTCTGAGCATACCATCGACATCAAGATCTTCAAGCCAGTGCTCCGGAAGCTCGGCGAGCTCCGCATCTACATCTATCGGTGCTTGCAGGACCTTGGAGTGGTAGTCTCTGAATGCGGTGCCACCGAACGCACCTTCGCGCAGCATCTCGTCCGGTGTGACGTTCGGGCGGAACTGAGAGAACTCGTCTTCGAAGATCAAGACACCTCGGCCTTTGCCGCCGATGATGAATTCGCGTGAAGGCAGCGGCATTCTGTCTTCGTAGACCTCATCTCCGCCTTGGTTCGGCAGAGGCGGCGGCGCCGGGTTTGAGAGTTTGGCAAGGACAGGTCGTCCGAAGAGATCAAACGTACGCGATCCTCGAACATTGTCTGCGTCGTCGCTATCGTCATCACCATCAGGGGTACCATTCTGCCCAGACCCGCTCTCGCCACGCCATCGGGGCACATATGCGTCCGAATCCTCGTCTTCATCCGAGTCCCAGTCCATGTACTTTCCTCGCGATGACGTGGAAGCTCGGCTGCTTCGACGCGTGCCTTGACGGAGTTTCTTCTCCTTCTTCTCCTTTGGCGGTCTCGCAATTGAGGGAAGCAGATCGCGTTCCCGATACGATCGTGGTCGACTCCCAGATGCAATACGCGATGATTTGCGGGCGGAACGTCCTTGCTCGCTGGCCTCCGCAACGTCCGACGGACTGCTGCGCCTTTTAGGCAAGGGTGCTTTTCGCTCCGGTGATGGTGGGCGTAGTCTTGTCGTAGTCTGTATGCCGGCGCAAAGGGAAAGGAAGGTCAGAAGTGTCGCTGATCCGACGTTGATGTTGCTGTGCGAAGTGCGGAATCGAGTACACTCACGGCTGTCAATCCGAGACTAAGCATAAGCTCGGCATTCTTGCGAATATTTTCTTGCCGGATGGCCTCATAGTCTTGCTCGGCATCGGCCATTCTGCCTGATAAGATTGTTTGACTGCCGCCAGAAAAAGAATCAGGTATCAGATGTGTCTAGGATGCGTGAATAGGAGTGGATGGTGATGGGCCAGAAGCAAGAAGGGAACTAGAAGAAACGTCACTGGCCAATTTTTTTGGCGGGTCACCTCCACTTTCGTGTACTGCATGCACAACGCGGAGACCAACACTCATAAATTACGCGCTTCGTAGTGTTAGACTGCATATGTCTTGAGCCTCATCGGCGATTTCATCGGGCAAAGTTCAGCCGTAACTTCAATGCACAGCTTCGTGTCGCCGTTATGCTCGACACTGCCACGAAACCAATGCTTAGACAAAACCCTGATAAGCACGTGTGGGGAGCGTGAAGTGGAGAGCCCAATCACGCCAGAGAACAGCCGGCCGACTGGTCATCAAGGCAAAAACCATGGTCGGTTCTCCAACCTCCGAAGCCAAGCACGCTCGCGAGCATAAGGTGTCCATCGCAAGGAAAGTGAGAAATCTTGGCGTGAGAGCTTGACATCGGTTCAAGAGCAAAGCTGGCATGGATCATGCTTTTCGATGCGAGTCAGCAACGCAGTTATTTTCCGCAAAAGGCTGTGCCCTAACCTGCCTCGTCACTGCCAGAGATCAGCGCCTTTTCGCCGTCTTGTCTTTCTTCCGTCACATGAGAGTTTTTATGGACTGTCTTCCAAACAATCAGATACAGTGGATAGAGATCGGTAGTCAGCGGAGGTGTCTTCTGTATCTGCATGCTCATCGCATTTACACATGTGATTTGTAGGAGGAAATCGGACCGTGGTCGGGCTGAGCAGTTTTCGCGGTTGCGATCCAAACTGTTGCCACGGTGACAAAAGATATGCCAAGACAACGCCAAGCCCAATCTCGTCATTTTCCTGTCGGCAGGCGCATGGGCAGTGCCTTTTTTTGGGACAGCGTGCTGCAGGGTTCTGGAGCACACCTGGCTAGCTGTCCACTTAGGCCATTATTGCTCACTACTCAGCACGGTCTTTCCGCCCAACTCCTCCTACAAGGCTTCCCCCACAAACCTTGGCTTTCCATGCAACCTGAATGCACTCGGCACAAAATGTGCTCGGCGGAATGGCAATCTATTGCGCGCAATTAGTGAATCTGCTCAGCGTTGCCTGTGTCGTCTTTTTGCACTGCCATACAGATACGCAGTCGCCATCGTTGGCACACGCTACTGTACTCCTCAATCGAGAGTGCGTTGCCGTCCCGGGAGTGTCAAGCCGGCGACCTCAGCTTGAAACAGAAGCTTGGCTCTTGGAGTGCCTAGTCGCCGCTTCCACAGAACCATTCCCACCAGGGCACAGATGAAGACAAGAAGCCGTTGCGCCGGGTCTTGTGAGTGTGCCTGGGCACCACTGCCACAGTCTTGTTCCAGGCTTCATTTTGTATATAGGCAAGGTCACACTCAGCGTTCCTCAGCTGCACACCTCACTCTTACTCTTCCAACAACAATCTGGATTGCTGTTCTCTTCGACAGTCCATCCAGTTGGTGACTCTAGCGTCTTTATTCCCAAGCCTAATAAGCATCTTTTGATCTAGCCAAGCTCTAGCCATAAGCGTCCGTGGTGATCAACCCAGCATTCCGTGCACTGCGCTAAGCATCAGCTAATACTCTTAAGTACACTACCCAAAACCGATGGTTCAAGGTCATGGCTGCGACTCTGCTCCTGGCAAAGGAACTTCACAGCCCCAGCTGCTCGCCGGAGACCAAACTCGTGCTTCTTCCGAGGCTGAAGAACCCCCTTGTAGTGGCTACTCCCACTACTCTCAGCAATCTCAACAACATCAACATCATCAACCCGATCAGCATCAGCATCAGCACAATTCCAATGAAGTCGCCACTATCCCCAGCCACCTCGAGAAGGCTCAGCTTGACCAGCACCGAGTCACGGTCGTCGACCTTCAGCTCGACTCGAGCAGCCACACGCCGTCATCGTCTCCCAGCAGGCGATCCTCCACCCTTACCGCAACGGTTGATTTGCATCAACCGCATTCCCTGAGTGCGGATCAGGTCATTGCTCAGTTTTCAAGTGATCTCAACACCGGTCTTTCCGAAGACCAGGCCGCCTCTCGTCTCAGCGAACATGGCTCCAACCAGCTCAAAGAGACCAACAAGGTCAGCGCCACCTCCATCTTGATTCGTCAGATGGCCAATGCTCTTACCCTTGTCCTGCTCGCCGCTATGGCTCTGTCGTTCGGTGTTAAGGACTGGGTCGAGGGCGGTGTCGTTACTGCAGTCATTGTCACCAACGTCCTCATCGGCTTCATCCAGGAGTACAAGGCTGAGCGTACTATGGCTTCCCTTCGTACCCTTTCGTCGCCCAATGCCAACGTCCTTCGCGCTTCCGCCATTCGACAGCTGCCTTCCAAGGACCTCGTGCCCGGTGACATTGTCCACTTCCGCGCTGGTGATATCGTCCCTGCTGATGTCCGTCTCGTCACCATCAGCAACCTCGAGATCGATGAGGCTCCCCTCACTGGAGAGTCGGTCCCCGCCATCAAGACCATCGGCCCCTTGACTCGTCCTCACCTTGGCCCTGCTGACCGTACCAACCTGGCCTACTCCGGTACCACCGTCACCAAGGGTCGCGCTGTCGGAATCGTCGTCGCCACCGGTATGAACACGCAGATCGGTCAGATTGCCACTGCTTTAGCCAACAAGAAGGGCGCCAATGATGACAGGCTTCCTTGGTACAAACGAGCTTGGGAAGCCACTGCCACCTTTCTCGGTGTGCGTGAAGGTACTCCCCTCCAGATCAAGCTCAACAAATTCGCCTATGTTCTGCTCTTCCTCGCCGTCGTCTGCGCGATCATCGTCTTCGGTGTTGCCGAGTTCGACATCACCAACGAGGTTATCCTTTACGCCATCGCTCTTGGTATCGGTGTCATCCCAGAGTCTCTCGTCGCTGTACTCACTATCACCTTCAGTGTCGGTGCCAAACGTATGGCCGAGAGTAATGTCGTCGTTCGCCGTCTTGATGCTCTCGAAGCTCTGGGCGGCGTCACCGATATCTGCAGCGACAAGACCGGAACACTCACCCAGGGCAAGATGGTCGTTCGAAAGGGCTGGTCTCTTGCCAAAGGGCAGCAGCAAAGCTTCGAAGTCGAACAGTCCGGCGCTACTGCATTTGAGCCCAAGGGTCGTGTCATCCTCCCCGCTTCTGCTGATAAAGCTGAAGCTCAGCCAGTCGAGCATGATCAGATTCCCGCCACTATTCGCAACCTTGCCACAGCCGCCTCGCTTTGCAACATTGCCGAGATCGAGCAGAAGGAAGACGGCTCTTGGACTGCCCGCGGTGACCCCACTGAAATTGCTCTCCAGGTCTTCGCGACCAAGCTTCAACTGTCCCGCGAGTCTTTGACGCATGGCGACCACCCCGCCTTCACTCATGAGCTCGAATTCCCTTTCGACAGCACACTCAAGCGCATGACCAGTGTCTACCGCCGCAACGATCATGAAGTTGCTGATCGCATCTTTTTGATGAAGGGTGCTGTGGAGCAGGTCTTGGCTTGCTGTCATGAGCTGGACGAGACGTCCCGCAAACTCATCATCAACCAGGTCGAGACGATGGCTTCCCAAGGTCTTCGTGTACTCGCTTTCGCCGAGCGAAGCATGGACGATGTGCAGTACAAGAACGAAAGCGCTCGTGCCCGAGCCGCGTCTCAGATCGAGGATGCTGATGATTCTGGCACCATCAGTACCACCGAAAAGAAGCACTCGAGGCACGATAACGCCGAAAGCGGCCTTTCTCGTGCTGCTGCTGAGCAGGAATTTGCCTTCATCGGTCTTCTCGGCATCTACGATCCTCCTCGTGCTGAGACTCGTGCTGCCGTCGAGGCCTGTAAGCGTGCCGGCATCATCGTCCACATGCTCACCGGTGATCACCCTGCCACTGCTCACGCCATTGCAAAGGAAGTCGCCATTGTCGACGGTTCTGAAGGCGCATCTGCTGTCATGACTGCCGCTCAATTCGATGGCTTGACCGATGCCGAGATTGACGCACTCGAAGATCTTCCTCTCGTTGTCGCTCGATGCTCACCTGCCACCAAGGTTCGCATGATCGCAGCTGGTAAGCGTCGTGGTCGCTACCTGGCCATGACTGGCGACGGTATCAATGATGCTCCCTCGCTCAAGCAAGCACCCGTCGGAATCGGAATGGGTACCGGTACTGACGTCGCCAAAGACAGCTCTGACCTCGTCCTTACCGACGACCGATTCGACTCGATCGTCAAGGGTATCCGCGAAGGCAGAGCCATCTTCGACAATATTCAGCGTTTCCTCATCGGATTGCTTGTCGCCAATGTCGCCGAAGTGCTCTTGCTGCTCTGTGGTCTGGGTGTCCGCGATGCTGATGAGGAGTCGGTCTTCCCTCTTGCTCCCGTGGGTATTCTGTGGGTTAACATGGTGACCGCCTCCCTCCCTGCCATCGGTCTCGGTCTCGAGCCAGGCGAAAGCGACATCATGGACCGTCCACCTCACGATCTCCGCGCTGGTGTCCTCAGCCGCTCAGTCATCGTCGACACGCTCGTCTACGGTACCTCGATGGGTGTCACCTGCTTGGTCGCCTTCCTTCTCATGATCTACCCCATTGGAGGCGGCAACATTGCTCTCGACTGCAACCACTCTTCCTCAGCCTCGTGCGAGCCAATCTTCCAAGCTCGTTCAGCCGTCTTTACCGCCCTCACCCTCCAACTCTTGCTCATCTGTTGGGAACTCATCAGCATGGAAAAGTCGTTCTTCAGCATGTCGCCCGCCAAGCATTTGTGGAAGAACCCCATGTTGCTTTGGTCGGTGGTGTTTGGTATCGCGACGATCCCGATTGCGTTGTACATCCCGAAGTTCAACACGGACGTGTTCAGACATGCGCCGATGGGCGGTGCAGGATGGGGAGTGGCCATCGCGATGACGGTTGCATTCATTGCGATCGTGGAGCTTTGGAAGGCACTCGCAAGGAGGGGCAGGTGGCCCTGGTTGGCTAGGGTTTCGGGAGGTCAAAGGGGCCTGGAACGTCGTCAGGCAAAGAAGCAGCGCCAGGAGAAGGGCATGGCCGCTTAACATAATCGTTAGTCCTCGAAGGCGCTGCTCAACCATGCCCACCCTCTCATTGTCATGTTTCAAGACTTTTCTCTTCATCATTATGTTCAGCGATGACTCCGCAACATATCGGGAGACGCTTTGAAGCTTCTTCTGGAGATGCGCCGGAGTCATCGCCACTATTAAAGTGTGAGCCGTACTTAGTGTTCCTTTTCACTCAATGGACAACATTCACGCTGTCAATTTACGCAAATATCAGTTTGTGATGTGAGCTCGCGATCTCAAAATGCCTGGTCTTGCAATCTGCCGCCTGCCTCAGCTCTATTGAATAGATGCGAGCGAGTGAGCGAGTGAGTGAGTTCTGAGTGTTGACAGCCACGTCTCGATGATATGAACGAGCTCTCTTACGGCCAATAACCATGTTTGCTGAACTTGACAGCAGCGCCGATGCTGATTCAGCGAGGTCGATCTTGTTGGCAAGTGACATCGTCAAAGCGGGGTATGACAAGCAGAAACTGAAATGTGAGGCTGCTGGCTGCAGAGTTGAGAGGAGACTGAAAATAGTGACTAACGAGTGCAGGACTGTTGATGCCTGGCTGAATGCAGCGCGTGAATTGACAGGGTGGAGGTTTGAGAGTCGAGATGCAACGTCAAAGCGCGTCATGGCAAGTCTAAAATGGGTGATGATGCGAAGCGAGGCAAAAGAGTGCGGGGAGACTCGAATTTCAGCACAGCCGAAGCGAGGCAGGGTCGAGAGCTTGCCGGGCAGGACCCATGCCTCGACCCTTTCGAGGTGACCAAAAATAAAATTTGGCAACAATCCAAGGCATGGAAACTCGCCATTCTGAGCCCGATGACGAAGGGCGGCAAAGCCAACACCTTTCACACTTTAGCATACAGTACGTGTTGGGCTTCGATGCATCCAAATTTGGTACAGCCGCCTTCCAGGCTTCGGCGAGTCCTGGAATCAGCCTTGGCTATGTATCGGTCATGCTCCTGGCAGGCAGCATGATGTTGCTAACTTTGGCATCTTAGCGTGATCAGCGTCGTCCCAATTATAGGTACATGCTATGGAAGCGGAGTCCGGCTGTGAACTAGCAACATGCCGACGAAAGAACACGGCGTCAAACGGCCTACGGAGCCAATACAATGCAAGATGCCCGCATGCAGACTTCGATGTGAGTATAAGGATGCCACTGCGGTTCATGGCTTGCGACTCAGCTTGGATCAGAGCTGCGCTCCTGCATCATGTGGAGGTCTTGCTCTGCACGGTCCAGCACGCCAAAATTACCACAGGTGAAAGCTTTAGCATCGGATAGTCTGAAGCGTGGGAGAGAGGAAAGACCCTTCCTTGCTGCCACCCGACAATCAACAGGACGCCATGCTGACTGGCCCTGCAGAAATTGAAGCAGATCGAATCATGAATGCATGAATGCAATTGCGTTGTCCTGAGTTGTGGTGTAAGCGGTATTAGCGAGGTGAAGCTCTCACACTGTGCGCGAGGCGACAACAAAAAATAGTAACAGTACTCCGATGCGGAGGCGTCCATTTTGACAGATCAACACCCGCTTCTACTTTCCGGAAAGTCACAAAGTGCTCGATCTGGCTGGAATCAAGGGAGCGGCCGCACCACCTGACAATAAACTCTCCCTGCAGTTGATGATCTGTCTCGCAGCCCTTTGCCGTCAGTCTGGCTAGCCTTGGCAGTCATTGGCATCGGCACAGGCAAGCCACTACTGGCAGACACACAACTTTGTCGCGAGTTCCACGTCACGAGTTTTCTCGCAGCTGAGAATTCTTGCGAGACTCACTGCCACCAAGACGAGATCCTTTCGCTGAGTGTGCCGCACACGGAGACAAGCGCATGTCGTCATCGACGCCGCCCTCCTCTTGCACGACCCGCTACGCTGCCTCGAGCTCGCTCCTCACTGACTGTGCCGTATTGCCCATGTATCTTGTTCAGGGCTCTCAGGATGCAATTAGAACGCAGGCAGTGCTCGTCGTGTGGCGCTCAGGTGTGATCATAACGAAGAGTCAGGCTCTGCCGTCGAATAAGCTTTCAACAGACATTGTGTTGGCCAGAAGCACGTCGCAGGAAGCAGGGCCGTTGCGTTGGAGGGCAACTCAAGAGCGGAGTGTAACCGTGGCCGTCCTCCCTCTTGATTGGTCTTTCCGCCCTCTTTGCCGTGTTGGCGTACCCATCCCGACTGTGATTGACCATTGACGTGACAACACCAAGGGTCCGTCTGCCTCTTTCTGCCGTGTTTCTCTTTTCCAAGTGTGTGCTTGAGCTGTAAGAACTAGCTCGCTAGCCAGCTAGCCTCCCAACTCAGCCTTCGATGAGACCTGACTGAGTGGAGGTGACCGCTGTGCCCTCTCTCTCATACTCTCGGAAACCAGTCGCAAGAAAAGCATATATACCTCCCCTTTCGCCAGTCCCGACCCATCCTTTGTCCCTCATCATCCACTCTTCTCTTCTCTTTTCAAACCACATACAACTCATATACTCGTAATAATGTCTGACGCTGGACGACAGGACTTCACCGACAAGGTATGCTTGCTCTCCCTCCACCTTCTTCTCTTCTTCGATTCTCCACGAATACGTTGCTGACAATTCTCCTCTCTTCCTCTTGATTGCATTCGATTCAATTACAGGCCTCTTCGGCTCTTAAGCCCGACTCCCAGAAGGGTCTTGGCGAGAAGGCCAAGGAGAACCTCGACAAGGCCGCCGCCACTGTCCAGCCCGACTCCACCAAGTCTGACTCCCAGAAGCTCGGCGACAAGGTCTCCGGCTCTGACAAGTCTGACGAGTCCATCCTCGACAAGGCCAAGAACGCTGTCGGCCTTGGCAACAACAACACCACCTCTTAAAGTGTGGTAGGATCTGTTGATTGTCTCTCCATCATCTCGGCGAATGATCGTCAACATCCTGATACTAAATGCAATTGAAAGATAGTACCTCGGAACAAAACCGTCTGCTTCGTGTCTGTGCTGTCGCTTGCGATGTGTTCCATTCTATGCTTCACTGCAGGCAGCACTCATCTTCCTCACAAGCCCACCTGATAGGATTCAGTCTTGCACTTCCGCATGCTCGTGTCGTGTTCGTAGGGAAGTGTTTTGAGTTGTGGAGCAATAAAGTACACCTGATCAATGAACCGCAGCGCTGTCAACATTCCCATTGGACCCTTCAATCGCTCTGCCGCGTGTTTCAATCGGTAACAAAGCCATGGCTGCAGTAACAACCAGCAACACCGACGTGGCCATGAATAAGGGTATCGCTGGTGCCAACGAGAAAGCCCAGCCGGCCAAGATAGGTGCAATGATTCCGGCAACACGACTGATCGCCGAAGCTGTGCCGCAAGCAGTAGCTCTGATTGTCGGCGACATGACTTCCGGCGTGTATCCGTAGATAGCTGCGTACGAGATGCTACTCGACACGGAAACCACCGTCAGACTCGACCTCCAGTATGTCAGGGAGAAGAGCAGGACGGAAGCGGCCATGACAGCTGTGGAGCTGACCATGGTTCCGATCCTGCCTAGCCTCGTCTCCACCATGTATGCTGATACCAGACTGCCTGGGAGGGAAGAGAGGGAGTAGACGAGGATATCGAGCATAGCTTGGCGGATCGATGCGTCGTCCGGCTCAGGGGCTGCTGCTGCGGGCGAATCGTAGCGTTGTTCTAGAAGCTTGGGCAGGAGGACGTTGAAGGTGGTAAAGCCGTATGACATGCCACCCCAAATGATCCAGACGAGAATCGTGGTGCGCTTCCACTCCGGTACAAACATCTCTGCATAGCGTGAAGCTAGATCAGCTGCTGATGGATGCCAGCTTTCGGGTAGCCATGAAAGCGAGGCTGGCAAGTTGACATCTATCGAGCGATGGGAGAAGCCGCTGGCGTGTCGTTCGAGGATACTGTTGTCTTCGACGCTCTTACTTGAATTGTCGTCCGCATCGTCGGCATCACCAAGCAGTGGTGCTGAGGCTCCTTCCCTATAAGATGTGTGTGTACGGTCATCCTCTCCGTCTGCTTCATAGTTGAAACGAGCATCACGCCCGCATTCAGACGATCGTGTCTCTTGTAGTTGTGATGGTTGACTGCCCTCGACATCGCCGTTACTACCTTGCCCGTTGCGGAGATTTCGATCGTCTACGTCCTGAATGCGAAGTGTAAAATTAGCTCCTCCATTGTATCGGTGAATCTTTTGCAAGATGTCCCTCGCCTCTTGCGGTCTGCCAGCATGCACCAGGTACTTTGGCGACTCGAGCAACTGGAAGAAGACCACTCTCGCCGAGACGAACAGCACCGTCACAAATGCCAGCGCTCCCAGTAACCACCTCCATCCATCCTTGTCCTTTGCTGACAGCACCAACAGGCCGATCAAAGAAGACACTACCGATCCTGCTGAGAAGAACACACTCAACGCCGTCACATAGCTGTGCTTCCTCACCGGCAGATTCTCCACCAAATTAGACGAATCGGTTGGCATGCTTCCTCCCACACCTGTACCGACCGCGAACAGAAGCAAGCACAGCAGCAGGAACGAGCCTGCGAAAGCTGACAGCGTTCCGAAAATCGCTGTGACCGCAAGCGTAATGTTGAATGCTGCCCTTCTGCCGTACGAGTCTGAGATCGTTCCCCATGCTATGGAGCCGACGAACATGCCTATGAAAATGCTCGAGCTCGCCAGCCCAACAACACCGTCCGTCAGCGTAAAGTATCTCTGGACGTGTGGGAGGATGATTGCAATGGCTTGGATCCACATGTTGTCAGCGGCCCAGCCGAGACCCGAGAGAATGAGGACGGTCCATTGGTAACGACCCATTCCGATGCGATCCATGGTTCGGTCGAGAGGTGTGGCGCCTACTGCGGTTGCTCGCCAGTCATCGCGACTGGAGCTGGTGTCATTGTCGCCAGAGTAGACGATGGAAGGGAGAAAGAGGGATCGTGTGGAAGTGACTCGGTCAACGAGGGGTGGTCGGCGGAGTGAGTCGAGACTGCTGCGGGCGGAAGAGCCAGCTGCTCGGCCCAGAGATTGGGTGCTCATGTGCCGTGGTAGGGAAGGCGGGAGTAGTCGTTGCTGTGGTTGCGAAGATGATGCTATTCGTGTCGATTCGGAAGCCTCGACTCCTGGAGCGTCGATCCAGCTGCTGTGTCCGCCCTCATCCTCCTCGCCAGCGTGAAAGCCGGCCGCCATAGAGCGGCTCTCTTCCGGTAGCGACGACATGGCCGAATCATGAGCTGAACCGCTCTGCTTTGATGCCGAGGATTAAGAACATGCCAGAGCCTGAGTCGCAAGGGAATGGCAAGGTGTATGCGGTAGGGCAAGGTGCCTCGAAGAAGCGTGACAGGTCGAACAAGTCCATTGCCCAGCACTTCATGCATGTATCGTGCAGCAAATATCCGGCTTCCGAACAGACCCTTTGCATTAAATTACTGATGTCAGATCGAAGTAAGATTCGGAAGAAGAAAAACAAAAATGCGTTTAGCTCAGCCAATTTGAGTCATTTTTGTCGAGCGTCATTTGGATAAGAATTGTGCTTGTTTGCTGTACCGTGAATATTTGAACGAGAAATCAGTCACAAAAGTGGGAAGAGAGTTGCAGCAGGTCACTGCGCCACGCCGCACCCTGCTGTGCGTCATGGACCAGCTGACCGGTCAAACGTCGGCTGTGGCTCTGCCAGAGAGGCCTTTTTCTTTTTTCGGCTTTTCAGGGCTTCGCGAAGGAATCAATCTGATTGAGTTCGGAATTTGCTGTTCACACAACCCTGCCAGTGACGCTAGAAAAAGCCAAGCTGAGTCGTGAGCTGACTCCACTCTTCTTCGCTTTCAGCCATCTCCTTACTCAAGACTATCATTCACCTCATCATCTATGGCTACACCCCTCACATCTATCAGTCTCGATACACGGAACATGCTCTCATCTTCATCAACATAAAAACTCCTCAGCATTGGAGTACGGAACAAAGCAGGTCTCTGTTTCAAACACCCACTACTAACTTGCCACAGCGAGCCTCCACTTGAGCTTTCGAAGGCCGGCAGACATGGCATCAACATCTAGCAGAGCCTCTTCTTCGAGGAGACTCGACATGAACGAGCCGGAAGCATTTCCATCTATGGCTTCGACCTCTCTCGAGCGTCCAGAGATCGGCAGACGTCGAACAAGCTTTGGCCAGGGTGCGCCTCGCAAGCCTGTCTCACGAAGCAAGAAGGCAGTGGCTGCCGTCACGGGCGCAGTCACCACCTCCTTTCTCATGACGCCATTTGATGTCATCAAGACAAGGTTACAAACGCAAAGTAGCGCAGAGCCCCTCTTCTATCCGTCGCAGCATCTCGCATCAGCATCTTCCGCATCAGCAGTATCAGGATTGGACAAGGGTAAGGGAGTCGTAAGAACTGGGAATGGTCTCGCAAGTGGCGGATTGGCCGCGCATCCAGCGACATGCTGTCAACAGACTTTCTTCACCTCCAACCGACAGCCTGAGAGCATCATGTGTCGATACGATCCTCGCCAAGCATCCTCAGCGGCCTCCACATCGGCATCATCATCCAGCTCAGCATCAGCATCTACCTCAGCCTTCTTTACCCCACGGTCCCGCTCTTCCCCACGTAGCGCCTCGTCTCGCTTCGGCCGCCACACTACCTCGTTCTCTGCCTCAGCACCACCGCGGTCGAGCGTTCGCATTCTTCCGTCACCACCACCGGCCCCCTCAGGCTACCTGCACCCATCACCTTCAGCTATTACCGCCAATGGCTCTTCCTCCTGCGCTTGTGCGTTTCCCAACGAAGCCGTAGCAACAAGAGAGCTCAAAGCGGCTGCAGCCAATCAAGGCCGTTTGACTGGGCTTTGGGATGGAGTCATCAAAGTCGGCAAAGCAGAAGGCATTCGTGGTCTATGGCGTGGACTTGCACCAACGCTGATGATGACCGTCCCCGGTCAAGTCACGTACATGTCATGTTACGACTTCTTCCGTTCCGAGCTTCTAGCGTCGGAGGACACCAGCAGAATTCAAGCCGACTTTCAGTCCTCTTCAGCCGCAAATGCATCCGAGCTTGGCCTTCGAGGCAAGTCTCCTTCGCTTTCCGCTGTCACAGCCCAGTCGCTCTACGCATCTCTTCTTGCAGGAGCGCTCGCACGAGGCATCTCCGCAACCCTCGTCACACCCCTCGAACTCATCCGCACACGCCTGCAAGCCTCCTCTCGCTCGCAAGCCACGCTCTCCTCCATCCTTCGAGGCCTCTGGGTCGAAATGCGAACCACCTCCTTCGCCTCCGGTGGCGGGCCACTCATCCTTTGGCGTGGTCTCACACCAACCCTTTGGCGCGATGTGCCCTTCTCTGCGATCTACTTTGCCGGATACGAAGCCACCAAACGCTCCCTCACTGGCGGTGGCCTCGGAGAAGGCAACGCCTCCGGTAGCGGCGAAGAGTTTGGCGTAGCCTTCGTCTCCGGTGCCGCCTCTGGCTCCCTCGCTGCGGTCCTTACCCACCCTTTTGATGTGGTCAAGACCAAACTGCAGACGCAGGGAAGCAACATTGGCGAATCCAAAGGCAGACTCTCAGGCAGCCTGAGGGGTGCAAACAAGAGAGATGGCAATGTCTGGAGAGCCATGAAGGAGATTGTTGAGAAGGAAGGTGGGAGAGGGTTGTGGAGAGGGCTGAGCCCAAGGACCGCCAAAGTGGCGCCGGCTTGTGGAGTCATGATCGCCAGTTTCGAGGTTGTTGGACGCGCATTGGCGGATCTCGATATCTAAGTCTCCCGTCATTCAAAGCATACTGTACCCACACAAGCATATACCAATCGCCATCTCGTCTTTGACATGAATGAATCATTATTACCTTGTGCACGAGTGAGTGAGCGAGTGAGTGGGTGAGTGAACTACGAATACATTACGCATTGAACCAGACCACATCAGTCTTTCCCTTATGCCACTGGCATTGGTTCATCCAAATCGTTTTGAACGGGTGTTGCTCTGGCCGGAGTGCCAGTGTAGCCTTTAAAACTCTCGACTCCCACCCACTGCCAAACCCTCAACCACTCTCCCTTTCTCTGAGCCTGCCTCACCCTAACGTTGGAATTCTCTTCCACCACTTTGGCTACTTTTTTCCACAACCGATTCCTCACTCCTGCCTTGTGCTCTTCTGCCAAGATATGGTCTCGGAGGTGCGAGAGAGGCACAAAGTCGTCTGGGTAGAGCACCGGGTCTAGCCCATGGAGGTACTCCTGTTCCTGGAGCCGCTCGAGCGCGGCGCTCACCAAAGTTGCCACTTTGGCGTTCTCCTTACGTGCTGAGGCTAGACGGTGTCGCAAGTAAAAAATCGAGGCTACAGCGGTCAGAGCAAGAGCAAAGTAAAGCCTCGCCCTCACCACCCACCCCTTCAACGCCAGACGCGATCGACAAGACAGCGACAACCTCGGCTCCTTGGCAGCCAAAAAGTAATCTGTCTCCACCTCCCCCTCGCTTCCACCCTCCTTCGAAACAGGAATGCGCACAACATTGCTCCTCGGATCAGTCAACTCAAACAACGCCATATACCACAATTGCTCAAAGTACTCCTCCTCCACCCCGCTTCCCCTCATCAACTCCATACTCCTCCTCACCGCCGACTCCTTAATCGCATAAGTAAGGTTTCCATTCTCCCCAACGACTTTCTTCGGCAATGCCCGCACAGTCGCATGCGGGTTCTGCGTCCCACAAACGACCTCCCCTTTAAACTCGGCCAACATGCTTCCAATAGAGTCCGCAAGCTCCGAAGCCAGGACCAGCTTCTGCGTATCGGGACGACATTTGGGCGCCACCCACGACAGCGGCAGAACATGCTTTACAAGGGGCACTCGGTCTGCAAACGTCGACTGGAGAACCCACTCGTCCGAAGTACAACCCTGAATCTTGCCATATGCACATTCTGCATGTGCCGGACAAGGCGTGCATTGTGGCTGTAGCAAAGAAGGAAGGATGTGTGTGTCTTCCAGGCTCTCGTTGAACGCTTTAGCATATGCTAGGGCTGTGAGGCGTCGATCTTCGACAATCGAGTTGGTGGCAGAGTTGGTGTCGCAGAACCCGAGCGCGTGCGATTCGCGTGCATACCAAATCGCCCATGCAAGCACTGAGACGGTGAGGACGGTGAAGATGGAGTGCAGGAGGTAGTCGGTGAAAGAGCGAGAAGATCCGGATGCGTGACGACGTTGCTTGTCCTTCTTGCGTCGAACATTGCGCATTTTGGCGAGAGCGGAGGGAGACATAAAAGTGTCGACGTCCAAGTCGTCATCGTCGGCTTCGGCGCCAGCGTCTGTGTTGGTGGGCGCATCATCCGTACCGACGATACGGGGTGGAGTAATGGCTGCGATCGTCTGATCCATGTAATTGCGCAGAGTATCGGTGACGCTCGGGCTAGAAGGCTGAGTGGATGGATTTTTCGAAGGAGAGTCGGCGTTGAGCGAAGATGAAGATGTCTTTTTGCGAAGGGTCGATCCATCTGTAGTCTTGCGACGTGCCTTTCTTGCCGAAGCTGCCGCCTTGGCAGCAACACCAGTGGCGGGAGAAGCCTCGCTACCGGACTGGAAAGGGTTGCTGTCTGAGAAGGTGCCGTCGTCGTCGCTCTTGCCACCGTAGCTGAGTCGGCCCGCCTTTCTGGCGCTGGATGAGGGAGAGGTGGTCTCACCGAATGTGACGCGTCGAGATGTGGGAGTGTCTTCCGGTTCGGAAACTTCGACTGGCGCGGCAACGACTGCGGGAGCAGACTTGCGAGGTCTACCACGTCCACGTTTGGCCGGCGTCTCCTCTACTTCCACCTTCGGTGCTGGCTTAATTTCAGGTTCAGCCTCGCTCTCTGTAGCGGTGGCGAGCTCATTAGCAAGCGAAGATTTCTTGCGACCAGGCGTACGTGCTGTCTTGGCTTTGGCAGGCATCTTTGCAGGAGTCTTGGCCGGTGTGACAGCTTCGCTCTTTCTAGGTCTGCCTGGCTTGCGTTTAGCCGGTGTCTGTTCGGGTGTGACCTCGGTGTCGTCACGCATATCGATGATGCCACTCGAGCTGGCAACGATGGTAGCGTTCTTCTTGCGCAGCGAAGCTGTCTTGGGCAGCACCTTTTCGTTGAAGAGATCGACGAGATCCGCTTTCCTCGCTGCACTGCTGAAGGAGACTTCATGCTCAACTAGGATGTTACGCAGCTGTGGCATGGTGAGCGAGTGGGGATCGAAGCCTTGGCGCATATAGTCATCGCGCTCGACCATCTTGATTCGTATCGAAGATGCACAACGAGGGCGATCTTGCAGCGCGGATGTGGGAATGAGCGGGTCGAGTTGGTTTGGAAAGGATGGTGGCGAGGAAGGAAGGAGGATGTCGAGTGGGCAAAAGTCCAAATCGACCTTCGAATGCGGAACGACTCAGCCACGGTTGGAAGGACACAAAATGCGTGAGCGAGCTGAACAGCTGCTGCTCTGGACCCTGAGCTGCAACGCGTGTTAGCTTGCCACTCTCACGTGATGAGGCTGGATGGAAGGCCGCAAGTGTTAGATTTGTCCGGAGGATGACGTAATACAGGTTTCGACAAATTTGAAACTTCGCTGTATGACACGCTGCTTGCAATAATGAGTCGATACTTGGCAAAGCAAACACTCGCACTCAACGAGAAGTGATCAGATCTCCCTGACAATCCTTACTTGGACTATGAGTCTAAGGACACAATGATTTTGTGGATACAGCGATAGGAGATATGCGTGCAAGGGCAAGGGGCGAGGGCCGAGGGCGTCTCTGTGTCACTCTAGCGTGAATATTGGGCTGAACACAGAGGGCTGAACACCAAAATCGAGAATGCAGTACTGTACGTGTGGAACGTTTGCTTTTTGTCTCGATTCTCAGGACTGAGCACTCAAAATTGGATTTCGCGGCCTTCGGTAAAACGTTGCAACCTTTTCCCTTCATTTCCGTTCCTCAAACACTGGTTATGTGCCTCAAAACGGATGTCTCCGTTTCCTCAACGGAAACAGCCCGTGTGTGTGGAAATTGTGCGGAACAAGGAGATTTTTTGAAGAGTGACAAGGGTTCAGGTGCATGAGAGGCTGCATGCGTGCACTGCGAGTGTGTGTGCCTTTTGCGCAAAATGACGGCTGTGGCCGTTTGCTCAACTCGAATCCAAGAGTGACATCGTGACCTGTTCCTCTTGGCGAGATAGACTCACTCACCTTGACTTGCTTGCCTGGGCTGACTCGTAGCTCTCGCCATCGCTATCTTCATCTTTGTCCTCCTCATCATCATCATCTTCACCCACGAAAGTCCTCAATCAGGTTTCTACATATTGCCACCACCCTCTCGCCCATTCGCAATCAGGATACTACGCCGGACAACGGACGCACATATCAAGATTACGCGCTGTCCAGCCGCCACCTGCAAGGAACTACGACCACAGTATCTACACAGCTAGAGCCTAAACTACCACGCTATCGCTGGACCTTTTGTAGTAGCAGCAATGTACTCGACATCTCCATCCTCATCCTCAATGGCTACTACGTCTGGCCGCTCCTCACCCGAGCACCAATCCCCACAACCTGCAACGCAACCGCAGCGAAGCAACTCGTTCCTCCTCCCTCAATTCTTCTTCTCTTCCTCCTCTTCCTCTTCGAACACCGACGCTTCGAAACAGGACGCCTCCGCTCACCCAGTCACGAACGCACTCCTCTCTCAAACTCCGCGTCGCACAAGTTTCGGTGCCAACTTTAGCTCCAACTCGCGCTTCTCGGCTCTAAGCGCTTTCGGATTCATGTCCTCCGGTCTCAGCAGCTCTCCTCCCTCGTCCTTCTCCACTGTTGCTCGCTCGGGAAGCGCACTTGATTCCACGGCTCCCGAGTCGCTATCTTCCTTGCCGGCAAACGTCACAGTCCAAGAATCAAGGGACGCCGCTCCGGCACCACCAAAACGTCACTTGTGTATGCCGGACGGGATGGGTGGCACCATGTGCCTCGAGATCAAGGATCGCTCTCGTCGTGGTTCTTCCGTCAACTAAGCTTGCTTGCATTGATACATCGTCATTAATGCCTCAGTTACCTGTTCCTCCTCGCACTTGCAGCTTTTTTTGTTTTCCGCATGTACCAACAATTCTCGTCCGTTTCACTAGGTTTTAGCGTCTAATCCTTGTCGTCATTGTCCAGTCTCGAATGCAAACATTATTGTCATTGTTTCGATCTACAGTACGTGCGTGATGTGAGTCTATCTAGTGTGAATCCGCAGCGACGACGAGATCCAACTTCTCAACCTCGCTCGTATTCAATCGCAACTCAACCATGGCGACGGAATCCTCCATGATCTTCTCAACAGTCGTGCCGAAGCGATACTCCACACTCTCACTCTGTTTGGTATCTTTGTAGAACACTTTAGCAAGGTCATTTCGAAGGATTCCAAAATCTGCGAGAGAGAGCTCGGCATAGACTTTGTTGTGCTGATTGGTGAAACGGGTACCCTTTCCGGTAGTGTTGTACCTCTTGAACTCGTCTAGAAGGCACATGCGATCGACACTGTTGAAAGTGGTGCCGCGAATGTTAATGTTCTGGCCTTGGTCTAGCATGGAGGGCGCCTTTTCAACGATGGTGATGTGGAAGTGATTCGTACGAGCCAAAAAGTGAGCCGAGACGGGACTGGACATGCTAGCGCCACTGATGAGGACACGGAACTTGTCGGTGGTCACTCTCAACGAGTCGCAAACGAGGTCGCTTGCTGATGGACGGCGGGGACGAGAGAGTCATAGCCAGGCGCAGCTATTTATCCCATCTCCAATTAGCCCTCCGCGAGATGGCCCTCTCTGTGCTGAGTACTTGCAAGCTGAAAAGACCGAGATCTGATCTTGGCTGAGCTGTGTAACATGCTTTTGTCGGCAGAGGCGTAACCGACCGTCGGCAGGCTTGATGTAGATCGAACTTTGATTGCTCGCGTAGGCTATTGTCTTATACGTACTGTGTCGTGAAGTATTGCTATGGATACAGCTGGTTCCCCCCGCGGAGGTCAGTCCTTTTGATGCATTAGACAACCGCTTGTGTCTCGCAGGAACGTCTTCGTCATGCTCCTGCCTGCCTTGACTAGCGTAATGCACATCATTCAACACCTGTCAAAGTTCCCATTCAGATAGATTAGAAGGCGCTGTTCTTCTGCGCTTTTCATGCTCTTCCAGAAGGAACAATGGAACTAAGTCTGTTCAGCTCCGCGGCCAACCCGCGCTAGATTCATCTTTTTGGTCTATTAGTCGGACTCTATCTCGGACTGAGAGTCGGATCATCGGATAAGTCTTCTTCAAGGAGGAAGGCTTGTTCCGTCAATGCATGCAAGTCGCTTCCAGCTTGGCTTCGGAAATCCATGCCTTCTAGAAGTCTGCAAAATTACCCCCGCGCTAATTCTACGCCTGTACCTTTTACAGATACACATTTTTCGGTAACCATTTCTTTTCACGACTTTTTTATCCTCTTATTTTTTTGTGCAACAGGGCACATTCCTCCACTTGGTCCATGCATGAGGGCGAATTGGCACGGGCCTCAACACGGTACACCAAAAAGAAAACAGTTTGGTACGAGCTGCGTCTTTGCTAAGCTCCGTGTTCGTTTCAAAGGATCACTTGACGACTGCTACCATCCATTCGGTCGGGCTGACGAGGATGAATGCGAGCGCCTCAACGTCCGCGTCTGCGTCCATCTCTGGAGCATCCTTTGCTCCACACTTGCGCTTAAGAAGGAGCAGAAGGAGCAGTAGTAGTGGCGCAAGTAGTAGCGCTAGTAGTACGGGAGGTCAGGCGGTTGCGGATACGAGTGCGAGTGCGCGGAGACCCCATGGGAGGAAGAGGAGGCGACATAGTACCTTAAGCAGCAATGGGTTGGCGTCGGATTCGGAGAAGGACGAGGCGGAGAGTGCGAGACCGACGTTCAGGTTGAAGTTGGGGAGCTATGTGAGTTTGGGTAGGACGAGAAGCCATTCTCCGAGCTCGAGCTCGCATCAGATTTCGTCTTCGCCATCGGGGGCGTTGAGACAGAGGCATCAACTGCGCATACAGACTTCAGCCCTACCTCCAACCTCAAATCTTCCAGTCAGGATAGATATGGGCCAAGTTGGAGCTTCAAATTCATCGACGACAGTCTATCAAGGGAACTCAGCAGGCGGCGGTGGTGGAGGAGGAAGTGATATGGATGTCGATCTCGATTTCCAGGCTATGCAAGTGGATTCTCCAACACCCTCACCCTCCCCTCTCGCATCCTCCTCAACGCTGCCGTTCTTCTCTTCCACACCAACTTTCATCTCCGACAGTTCTCGCTCACCACGGTTGCGTCCATCAGCAATTCCCTCCGGCCTCCTCTCACCCCTCAGCACCGACACACCCTTCCCCAACCCCGCATTCGCCCGCTCCCCCTCCCCAACAGCAACCGCACAATCCATATACCCCTCCGCCTCCCTTATCAGCGCCAGGAGAGCCTCTCATCATCCTCCGACGAGCTCATCCCCACTAGCAAGGAATTCTTCGTTCCCATCGTCCAGTCGTGGCCAGCATTATACCCTACACCAACAGCATCAGCATCATCAGCATTTTCAGCAGTTTTTGGATTCTCAGCAACTATTCTCTCAAGATCCATTCCGAGCAAGGTCGAGGTCGACAAGCACGCCCCCAAGCCCAGTAGTGGCTAGTCAGGAGGAGCAGAGAGTGGGCGAGGGGCTGCCGGGCAGTCCGTTGAGGAGGTATTCGGATGGTCAGCGGTATGCCTCTTAGCCCGTTCATCGTTGTAAAGCTCCCAGCCTCAGTAGGATGCCAAGCAATCTAACATCGCATATCCCTTCAAGGAATGTATTGAGTGTCTGGGCTATTGTCAGTGTCTGTGGTGATTCTGCCAAGCAGGCCGGGTCAAGCCTTCTTGGAGCCTTTCGATGCGGCAAGCTGCTTGATGGGGCTACCTCGTGCTATGCCGGTCCACCACATTACTCGGAACTGTGTTGATACAATGGCCAGAACAAGTGTCGAAAGAGTCAGTCGGAGCGCGCTCAGGCACTGTTCACAAGGCAAGGTGGCGGTACTTACGCAGAAGAGAATGAATGTGATCATAATGTTGCCGAATAGCTGTACCCCCCAATCCAACGCAAGGATTCTTATCAGCATCTTACACCTGAGCCTCAATCAGATATAAGAGGAGGCGGGACTTACCAAGCTATTCCAGCTCGCCGGTTTAGCCAGCAGTACCAGTTTATCCATGAAGGTTGCCTTGTGCACGCCCACCAGGCCGGTCCGATTGGGAGGGCCGTTGGGGAGCAAGGCAATCGTCAACCCGATATGCGTCCAATCCGCCGCGCCCAACACGAAAATGAGGTACCTGATACACCTCTCCAGCACCTCATCCTGCTTTCCTCTCAAAAACTTTCTTAGAGCGTAGAACATGAGCGCGGAATTGAGCATGATCAGAAAGTAACAACTCCCCAGCTGACCGAGCGCCATACGCGAGCTGTCGGAGAGGACGCCAGCATTGAGAAGGCCGTGTTGAAGTTTGGAGGAAGAGAGGAAAGCAGGTGGGATGAGTTCGTGATTGTAACGCTCGGGGAGGATGAGGGCGTAGTAGGTGCCGGCTAGGACGGAGAGGGGCTCGAGGATGCCGAAAAAGAGGTACTGTTGGAACCACGATTGAAGAGTGAAGGAGAAGTTAGCTAGCTATGTCGCCTGGAAAGCCGAGGGAGGAAACACTTACCCAGTGATCCGGCAGAGGATCTAACGCTCTGTTGACTTTGGCCATCTTGAGGAATCGCACAAGTGTTGCAGGAGGAGATGGTGGAAGTAAGTCAAGGTGTGCCGAAGGTCTGCAGATTCGAAGGGAAGAGCGTGTGGAGTAAAGTGCGGCGAATGCGGATGCATAGCCTGCAGCATATGCGAGTTGGACAGTTCGCGCCGAGCATCACGTGCGGATCCACTTTACGCGCAAAGTCTGCCATGTTAGCGAGACAAAAGTAACATGTGTAAGTAAAATCGCGCGTAGAGGGACAGACGCGAGTCAACCAACACTTTTTTCCAACATCAACACCTCTGCCTCTCCTGCATGCAGGGTTAGGAGGACAAGACTCTGCGTCGTGATCCACTCGCTTGCTTGACGCTTACCTTTTCGCTACCATCACTTTCGATCATCCTCATTATAATCGTCATTGCTCCTCGACCCTCTTATAAACCATACGACAACCGCGAAGCTCTCATATCCTAGGCTCACCAACCACTCACACATTCACCATGTCCACTCCAGCCACGCCTGCGTCAAAAGAAGCTTCATCCACCCTTATGCCCCCACCCGCCCTTCCCGTCCCTTCCCTCTCCCCTTCGATCGTCGACGATGCCCGCTTAACGGATGACGACATCGACTCTCTCATTGCCTCCCTCTCCCCTTCCTCCGAACTCGACCACCTTCGCCTAATTGAAAAAACCATCCGAGAAACCCAAACCCGTCGTCGTCGAGAAGAAGAAGAACATCGAGCCAAAATCCACGCCCTCTCCACCGCCCTTTCCGACCTTCGTAAACAGTCCACTCGTCAAGCCGCAGATTGGCGCAGCTTGGCCACTCATGCCGAAACCATCGAAAAACTGGACAACAGGAACTTCGACCTTGCCAAGAAGATCAACGAACAAGAAAGTCTGCTGAGCAACATGCAGAGCGAAATGTTGGAATTGAGGCGGATGCAAGAAGAGTTGGAAGAAGTCGACGTTGAAGATGAGACCGAGATGGATCGCGATGCGTAAGTCCCCTCCTCTTTCCCCTCCCTTATCTCTTTGATCCTTTACTAACTGTTGTTTATCTACATCCCACAGGTTATGTTTGAGAATCTTCCGCGGACTCGGCTTCCTCCCTTCCAAATCCACCACCAAGGACGACTCCCAAACCGAATCCGTACAAGAATGGTCCAGCATCCTCGTCCGCTCCGACGTCCGAAACACGGCCATCCAATTCGACATTTCAACCTCGCACCTCAAAACAAACGAAATCTCTCCCCTCATCCTAGCCGACCAACTCTGGAAAGCCGCCGAATAGAAAGCCACCCCTTCCCCCCCTCACCTCTTCTGTAGTCTATACACATCCACACACACACCCACATACCCGCGCAATCGAGAGCAAGATGGAAGATTGCATAACATTACATGACGACGAGGAAATGCTAGCGCATTTCAAAAGAGCAAGAGGACGCCTCGGGAGTGTGATGAAGAGAAAGCTGTTGATAAGGTTCGCTATTTTCGTGGAAGTAGAAGCCCGACATTTTGCCGAGGACGCCCATATCATCATACCCATCCTGTTCGGCCGGGTGGTCGGGCCACATTCCTGCGAATGGATCCTCTCCGCCTCCTCCCGCTGCACCTGTAAGAGGCGCGTTGGGACTTGTGGGCGAGGCTGGCCAGAACCCCGGTCCTGATGCAGGCATGGGGTGCGGAGAGTGAGGATGGTAGATCGGATGATAGTAAGATACCCCACTGCCGCTTTGGGAGGTTGGTTGCGGATTCAGAGGCGCCGAGAGCGAAAGTTCTCTCCTCCTCTGCGTTCGAGCTGCATACCACTGTGCCCCCTGGGCGTGTGATAATGTCGGTGATGCAGAGGGCGAGGCTGTGGACATGGAAACGTTGCTCCCACTCCTTTCCCTCGATCCCCCTTGCCCCAAAGTAGCAGGTCGGCCCGCACTCTCTCCCAACTCCACACACACATAATAAAACCCTGCAAAACTAGCCCCATTGATATCCCTCACCCTGTGATCCGGCACCAAAAACTTCTCCTTCCACCGCATAAACACAAATCCTTTGTTCATATGATTAAACCTCAACCCGGGCTTACTTAGCGCGGATTTAAGCGGTCGGAACGGAGGGAATCGAGCCCAATGCTTGAGATCGTCCGCTTCCGTCGCGCCCCATTTGCCCGTAACAAATCCATAGCGGTCGCCGATGATTTCGGCATCGAAGTACGTGGTGAGTTCGGGCCAGTCTTCGGTAAGACCACGGATGTTGAGATAGCCGCAAAGATGCGAGGCTTCGAGGTCGACATTGACAATGCGGACAGTGACGTCGTACGAGTTGCGACCGGATTTTTGGGTCCCATTGAAGGTGGCGCCGGGGTAGAGACAGCCACGGGATTTGGGCGGCGTGCGGAGGAGCGAGAGTTCCGGGAAGGGATCCGGCTTGGATGGGTCGAACCATCGAATGTTCCCCTGCTTCACTGCGAGTCCGAGTGAAACCTTATGATCATCTTCGTCCATTTCCATCGCTTCTTCACCATGCTTGCCACTTGCGTCCTTGTGGTCTGAATATGAGAGCGTATTCAAGTGATACTTGACCGATCGATTCGGATGAATACCTGCGGCGTGTTGAGAAGATGCCGCTGTAAGCGAGGTCGAAGTGGAAGATGATATCAGCGACGGCGGACGCTTGTCTCTTGCAGAATGGTAGAGCTCATCCGCAATCATGTGTTGAGAAAGCTGGCTGAGGCGAGGCCTCGTCACAGCGTTCGGTCCATACGGGTCGTCGTCCACCGCCATACCCACGATCGAATTCGAGGATGCCGTACCGATCGCAGCGAAGGGAACAGATGTGGGACCGGTCGAAGATCCTGACCTGCTAAGCCGTCTCGCAGACGAAGGTCGCCTTTGCTTCACGCCACCTGGAATCGCATTTGCCGGCGCAGGCACATGGTGCGAATGCGATGTCGAGCCCTGCGAACTCGCTGTTGCATTCAGATAGCTGCCGCTTCGTGATCTCGCCTGTACCATAGTTACGGCGGGAGGAGTAAGAGAAGACGTATCGACGTGAGTAACTTGCCCATTCAGCATCGGATCCGATTCAGAAGCAGGAGAGGCTGCATGCGACGGAGGAAAGCTGACAACAACAGGGACAGAAGAAGAGCTTACACTCTCAGGGCCGAGACCCGACCCATTGTAGCTGAGACTCCTTGAGAAGCTGCCAGATCGACCCAGTGCAAATGTTGAAGATGTGCCATTGTGCGACGCTTCATCGTGGCCAGTTGGGGATGTGGATGCATCGGCGAAGCGAATTCTGCTGCGACTCGTCGATCGGCCAACACCCGGCGGGGAGGAAGGTGTGCGCAATGCCGGAGATAGAGGTGCGCGCTCGAGAGGCGGGAAAGGATCGTGCATGTGAACGTCGTCGCCGCTCGAGTTGGTCATTGCTGCGTCTCCACCAGCGCCCATATTGTCGACAGAAATGGTGAGCTGGGCTTGTGGTGCGCTTGTCTGCGTGCTTAAGGTAGCCGGAGCTGTGCTGGAAGCATTTACTTGTCCTCCTTCGTGTTGACGCTGCAGAGTATCTTGGGTATGCGAAGAAGCGACAGCGGTCTCTGATTGCGACGCGGAAGCGCTGGAGATTGTAGCAGCACCAGCGTCGGCAAGTTGTGCTGCACATTGTGTACAAACAGCATGTCCGTCTGCATCTGTGAGGATTGCCTCGTCCGTTCCAATGTGACGGGCAAGAGCGACAGCAGCAGCTGCGTTGATGGCAGAGGTAAGGCTCTGGTGCGGTTGCAGACGATGCTGAGAGCGTATAGAATCCGGCGCAAAAGCGTAGGATGAAGGACTGGGTGCCGACATGGATGCTGAGGAAGGTGTGCGAGGCAGTCCAGGTTGACGATCAAGTGATGAGGATGGGACGGCATCGAGGAGCTGTCCGCAGCGAGAGCAATGCTTTGGCTGAGCGTGACTGGGATCTTGGCGCCTCAAAGCATCACTGCCTGAAGCACTGGTGCCAAGAACTGGCTGATCGTCGGCGTCGTAATGAGGTCCCGCAGCTGAACCTTGTGCTGAATCAGAGTGATGCTGGTCGACATTGGTGGATGATGACGCATGCAGATCTGCCTCTGCAGGCGCTGGGTTGGAAGTGGCCGGCATGGTATAAGATGGTCCTGGAGTCATGGTAAGATTGTGTTGAGCTGAAAGCGATGCTCAGAGCCACAGAGGGTATTTTTGCATTCCTTGCGCAAGGGCTACGTTTGTGGAAGCACCAATCGTCCGTATGCCGCTAAGCTTTGATGATGGAATCGATCTGGGTGAGTTGATCAGGATGATGTCCTGTCACGCCAGACCGAGTTGGAATGATTGCCCTTTCCTTGCGAAGATTTCGTAGCGGTGCAGGTGACTCCTAACAATTCTGATGAGCTGTGATAAGAGATTCGTAGTGTTGACGTCCAGTGACGACGACTAGGATTGCTCCGACGTCGATGAGGAAGAAGACAGAAAAAAAGGAAGGAGACAGAGATGAAGAGGAGGACAGGATCTTGAGATAATCAACTCCACACGGCTCTCAGCTGCGTCTGACTGACTGACTCCTCCGTGTTGCAGCAGCGGGGAAGCGAGAACAGACAGTCACAGAGTCGCAGTCACCTCGCGCTGTGATGCGGACGATTTCCGGTCCAAGCCCTTCACAGTGTAGCGGAGTCGAAGCTGTCTCAAAGTGCATCATTACAACAACCGTAGAGGTGCCTCTCCACACTGCACTCTGTAAGCGCATTCACAAAATTAAACAAATGAATAATTTGACTCTAAACTCTGAAATTTGCTTGTTCCAGCTGGGCAGGCATCGATGCCCAAAGAGAGGAAACTTGACCCTGCATCACTTCGCATTCAAATCACGACTATCACAGAGTAGTCGCAGCTCCTGTGCTCAACTCCCTCGTCTTTCAGGGTTCGGCTCTTGCATTACACAGTGTTACAGCCGAGCGAGCGAGATGATTCCCGATTATCAATTGATAGCGTCACTGAACTCGAGTCAACTCGCTCGCTCGACTTTTTCAACTTACCTTCTCGCTGCTCGTGATCCGTTCTCTTCTTTGATAGCCGGCCAACAACCTCTATGTGCTTCTATACAGTATGCTATTCATTCAGATTGTCTTGTGTACGATTATTGAGCTCATGAACCAGGAAGTGTTCATTCGACAAATTTCAAAATCAAGAGTGAACAATTGGCTAGCTGAACTGTATCGATTAAGAAGCACAAGGTTCTGGTCGACGAAGAGGACGACCAAGTATACATCTCAACATCATGCTAGGCACCTCGACCAGACCACCAACATGCTGACCATACCCTTCAAAGATATCGCCTATCGCCAGAGGTCGAGATCGCAAACGAAAACAACCCGTCTTCAATGCTTCCCTTGACTTCTCTTTGCAAGGTACTTGCCCAACATCTTGAAGCCACACCCCTGCTGGCAGACGGTGCGGATCCTTGAATCGCAACATCAGCGCAAACAAGGGCAGATGATTGAGCAAGCCCAGGCAAGTTTCCACTACACCGACTTCGAAACCTACCACAGCAAACCTGATCAGTCCGAAGGCTAGGTAGTAGACATACACTGTCGGAAACAGAAATGCCACTAGAGTGAACAGTAGTGTACCTAGCAGTAGCTGGTCTAGCTCGTAGCTCGCATCGTCCAATCGCCCGCCTCGTAGTGCGTTCCGCTTCTTGCCCCGAAAGACATCGAACAGCGCCGAGAGGATATAGACGAATGCACGCAACGTCC
Source organism: Pseudozyma thailandica (assembly GCA_023212835.1). NCBI lineage: Eukaryota > Fungi > Basidiomycota > Ustilaginomycetes > Ustilaginales > Ustilaginaceae > Pseudozyma > Pseudozyma thailandica. The sequence continues at coordinate 445,438 of JALCCH010000001.1, forward strand.
TGAAAGAGAGTGTGTAGAACAATGTGATATGCAGCGTGCAGATTGAGACAAGATCTTGCACCATGCACAGAATCATTGTCACTCCCATGCACCGCCCAATGATGGCCATCAGGACGATGACCGACTCTAGACGCGGCAGCACATATGAAAGCGCCTGTGCATGCCAAGCTAAAGCAAGCGAAGAGTACGCATCGCTAAAGAAAAGCGATAGCTCAGTATTCAGCTTCAGACCTGCAGGCCAGTTTTCGAGCCATGACAGGAGCCAGAGTACCGATTCTAGCAAGTATCGCTCCACCACCCTGCGGCCCAGGTTCGCCAATTGTGTCCTATTTTGAATGAGCATGGCACTCACTGCATTGCCCAGGATAATGTCATTGGCAATCAGCCAGATGGCATTCCAGAGTCCAATGTAGGGAGCAGCAATCTCGTCGATGGGTAGCTTTTGCTGCTTGCGAACATATCGAAGACGTGATGCCAGGCGTGGAGCAAGAACAAGCTGCGAGATGCGCACGTCAAGCTGTCGAGCGCATGCCGAGATCCATGTCAGTCTCAGTGCCATCTTTTGATGTCGCTTTACGTCAGGTCGAGCCGCGACGCCGTCGATCAAGATAACGTGCTCTTTGGGCTGGTAGATCGGGAATCGCAGCAGACCTTGCAAAGCAAGCGCTGCAGTCGTCATGACATTGAAGGGACGCGTCAGAACAAGGCGCCGCGTAGGAGCTTGCTCGGGCTCATAGTTGCTGGAGTGTTTCCCATTTGCGAGAGCATTATTGTTCAATCTGGGGTGGTTCTGACGAGAGAGGTTTTTGCTACTTGCAGAGAGCCGATTGATGAGCTCGACCGCCCTTCGCAACGCGGTGCCCCGGGGCATCAGACCTTGTTGGGGTCGAATGCAACCAAGCGATCGCCAGTGCTCTGGATCGAGCAGTAGCAGTTGCAAAAACTTATTCTGCAATATCGATGGCGCCGAGTTCTCGGCCATCGTGCTAGAAAACTTGGAGAGCTCAGCGTCGGGAAGTAGTAGGGTGCTGGCGGTTGAAACGAGCTTCATGCCCGAAACAGGTGCTAGTCGAAGCGACTCAAGCGCATAGTATTGCAGCATGCTCGTGTTGGGCACGGAGTAGCCGATAACGCTGACTGCGCAGGACGCAGTGTCGGGACACTGATTTACGGTCAATGTTGAATCTGCCGAGCCTTCTGAGAAGTCTGCAGTGCTGAAGCAGACAGACTGTATAGCTGGCAGCTCATTGGACAAAGAGGACGCGATTGCCGTGATGTGGACTGGACCGCGGAGGGGGGTTGACTCGGTCGGATCTGGGTCGCCTTTGGACAGAGTGCCGACCACGCCGAGGCCCTTCGAGGCGAATGAGTCCAGAGGGCATTCGGCATTGTCGGAGACTACCGTTCCAGTGACGACAATTGCTGCTTCGCATTCGTGACCGCGAATAACGTGACCGATGAGCCGCGATTTTGTAGCCTTGCCTTGCCCTCCCGGTACCGATGAGCGAGCATTAGCAAGCAGGAAGTGCGACAAGTCATTAAGCTTGTCCGGCCAAAAAACGAGTAGGCTGTCGATACGAGCAGGATCGAGTTCTGTTTCGACTTCGTGTTCGAGAACGTTTGACTCTTCATGATTGGTTACAACTTCAAAATGGGACATCTTGCAGATGGCAGCCTACCACGACCTCGAAAGAGTACGCGGAGAACTTGAGGCAACGGTTGCGGTTGGAGCAAGCATCAGGAAGCGAATCTTTCAAAATTTGAATCTGTGATACGGAAGGAAACAATCAAAGCCGGTCAGCTAGCTGTCATTGCATCGCATTCGTATCTACCTCCATGTATGATCAGCCAAAAATAGGCAATAAAGTGGTTGTCCTCTGACCCTCTGAGCATGATTTTCCCAGAGATATATCGGATCAGGTCTGTGAAAGTGTTTATCATCCTGTGAACATGGAAGTGTGCTGCTTGTCCGTGAAACTTACTCTGAAGAGATGTACCAGCCAAGCGACAATCGGAAGGAAAGGCGGGATGGTGGTGATTCAAAGAGGTGTGCTCTCATCTGCTTTGGACACGTCGATCTTTTTCTCTCGTCAACTGAGATTTCATGTGCCGATTTTTTGACTTTTGCCAGACTGCGGAAAGTGATCTTCCAAGGGCATTACTTTTGATTGGAAGCTGTAATTTCCTTGGATCTCACATTTATGAGTTTTACACCGAGTTCTCGTCACTTTACGGCATGCATCTAGCAGCCCGAACCCTTCTATCAGGTTAAGCTGGTGACAATAAGACGCCATCAGTTTGTGAATGACAGACAAGACTTGAAGAGAAATATCTCCTATCTCTGCAAGGAGCATGTGATATCACGTTGGAGCCGGTCATCGGATTTAGGCCTCAGACCTCGGAGAGTTGAACGGCTTAGCGAGCATCAAGAAATTAACCGGTTATTTCCCGCGCCTCTTAACGCACACATACGCACACACTCACACGCACACACACACACACACACACACACACACACACACTCTCTCTCTCTCTCTCTTGGTGAGGTGCGGGGAAGGCGGTTTGGCCGGTTATGATTCGACCACTATGACCGATAATAATAATCGCATCTGCCGCGCCCCCACTTCTCTGTTTGTGATACTCTGAGTCTACCCCGCCTCCTCCTCTTGCTGTCCTTTTGCCCCGTGCGTGGTCGTGACAGGTCAGTCACATTGCCGGGTCACAGGAACAACACCTTGAAATCCTGACTCCGAATCTTCACTGCGAGTTGAGCCGTGTCTGTCACTTAGTCCGAAATCTTCTTCTTCTTCTTCACTGATCGTCGCGCATACCATTTCTTTTCGACCCACCACCATCAGCTCTTCGGTAGACGATAGTAATCATGCGTTCCGCTAGTCTCCTCCGTGCCTCTTCCAAGGCCATCAACGCACGATGCTTCTCCACCTCGGTCGCTACTAAGCTCGCCGCACCCGCTGCTGCTGCTTCCTCTGGTTCTGCCCAGGCTCAGCTTAGCCAGATCGCTCTCTCGCGCGCAAAGGATGTCGAGTCCAAATGGCAAGGAACTTCGATGCTTGGTGGCACTACCAAAAACTATATCGACGGCAAATTTGTCGAGTCCTCTACTTCGTCTTGGCTTGACGTCAACGACCCTTCCACTCAAACTTTGCTCTCCAAGGTGCCCCTGACCACCGCCTCCGAGTTCGATGCTGCGGTCGCCAACGCTCAGGCTGCTTTCCCTGAATGGAGAGAGACCAGCTTGCTCAGCCGACAGCAGGTCATGTTCAAGCTCCAGGCTCTTCTCCGTGATCACATGGACGACATTGCCAACGCTATCGTTCTCGAGCAGGGCAAGACGTTTGCTGATGCCAAGGGAGACGTCCTACGTGGTCTTCAGGTCGTCGAAGTCGCTTGTGGTATCACTTCCACCCTCATGGAGGAGCGCATCGAGGTTTCCAAGGACATGGACACCTACGCTCGTCGTGAGCCTCTTGGTGTCACTGCCGCCATTGCTCCTTTCAACTTCCCCGCCATGATCCCGCTCTGGTCCATCCCCATGGCTACTGTCACTGGTAACACTCTCATCCTCAAGCCCTCCGAGCGCGTTCCTGGTGCCTCTATGATCATCACTGAGCTCTGCGAGCGCGCTGGCATGCCCAAGGGTGTCCTCAACGTCGTCCATGGCGCCGTCGACACCGTCAACGCCATCTGCGACGACCCGCGCATCAAGGCCATCTCGTTCGTCGGATCCGACAAGGCCGGTTCGCACATCTACCACCGCGGCACAGCTAACGGCAAGCGCGTCCAAGCCAACCTCGGAGCCAAGAACCATGCTATCCTCATGCCCGATGCGAACAAGAACTTTGCCCTCAACTCGATTGCCGGTGCAGCCTTCGGTGCCGCGGGCCAGCGTTGCATGGCTCTCTCCGTCGTTGTTGCTGTAGGTGAGGCCCAGTCTTGGGTTCCGGAGCTTGTGGAGCGTGCCAAGCAGCTCAAGGTATCCGGTGGATTTGAGGAGGGCGCTGATCTCGGCCCCTTGATCTCCCCTCAGGCTAGGGAGCGTGTCCGCAGTCTTACCAAATCGGTCACTGAAGAAGGCGGAAAGGTGTTGCTCGATGGCACTGACTACACCTGCCCGGACTACCCCAACGGCAACTTTGTCGGCCCTTCCGTGGTCGAAGCCGGTCCCGGAATGAAAGCGTACGACCAAGAAATCTTTGGCCCCACCCTGGTCGTCGTCAAAGCCTCCACGCTTGACGAAGCTGTCGACTACATCAACAAGAACAAGTACGGAAACGGAGCGGCCATCTTCACCACCAACGGCGCCACGGCTAGGAAGTTTGAGAAGAACGTCAACGCCGGTCAGCTCGGTGTGAATGTTCCTGTACCCGTGCCTCTGCCGATGTTTGCTTGGTCCGGTAACAAGGGTAGTGTACTGGGTGATATTGGATTCTATGGAAAGTCGGCGTTGAACTTCTATACGAGCTTCAAGACGAGTACGTCGCTTTGGAGGTCGGATGATGCTCAGATGTCCGAAAGGGCTTCGGTCAACATGCCTACCATGTCTTAAATTGCTCATTATTGAGAGGGGTAGCGAAAGATAATGCAAGAGTCTGTTTCGATGACAATGTGACAGTGATTGCGAATGATGGATTGCGTGTGTGGATCTATGGGTTGGGAAGGGTGAGCGTATGAAGTGCGACCTGATCTGTGAGGTAGTCTGAATCCGCATATCCAAGCACAGACGAAATCTGCGAAGACTTGATGCCTTTGATCCTCTCGCTCTCTATGCTAGTATAATTGGCCAACGCTCTACCCACTTCTACCAACTGCCATTCCCAATCCGCACCCTCCTCCTCGCCCTCTTCTTTCTTCGCTTCCATTTTCTCCTCACCTCCCTCTCGCAACGGACTCTGTGGGAGCACGGGGGCTTCTTTGCGCAGCGAATCGATCACCGGTGGCGTCTTGGTCCCTGAAGCAGGGGAATCGGAATCGCTACGAAGGAGGTACTGTCCGAGCGAGCGGGCGGATGCCGAAAGTGGAGCTCCTTGTTCCAACCCAGTGGTGTGTGGAATGCTTTTTGAAATACGACGACGAACCACGAGACGGATGGCTTGCATACGCTCCCAATTCCCCTCCACTCCCACAACTCCAGCCGGCAGAAGTCTTCCGCCTGAATCGGCTCGAGCAATCCTCCTGAATGCACCTTCGTCGATGATCAGTGCTCCCGCCGGATGGAGTGCATGAAGAATGCTCCACTTCCTCGAAGACAGCGGATTTGTATTGGGCAGGAAGATGGTGTGTGCCGGTGCGTCGAGTGGCGGATATCCGATCAGCTCCTCTCCCTCATCCTCAGCCAAAGACGACACGGAGGACGCTAGCGAATCCATCTTTGTCCCACTTCCACTCCCGCTTCCCAAGACAGTAGTCGACGGAATACCTTTCGCAACGACCTTGATCATGTTCTCCGGATGCTCTCCATTCAAGATCACCGTGGCCACACCTGCAGCTGTGGCAAGTTCAGCCGCGATGAGTTTAGTCTGCATCCCCCCGGTTCCGAAGCTCGACCCCATCGTCGCTACCGAGACCGCCTTCCTTGCTGCTGCTACGTCCGGTACCACTCCAAGTCGTCTTGCGTTCGGGTCCGATCTCGGATTGCCCGTGTACAGTCCGTCAACGTCCGTGCAGAGGAACAGGTAGTCCGCATCCACCAACCCCGCCGTGATCGCGGATAGCGTATCATTGTCTCCAAACCTCAACTCGCTCACCGACACTGTATCGTTTTCGTTGACAATCGGGATCGCATTAAACGGCGCCGAGATGAGCGTATTCAACGTCGTCCTCGCATTGTTGTACCTGGGTCTGTCCGCGATATCGTTTCTCGTCAGCAGCACTTGGGCCACCTCAATTCCTACAGTCCCGAAGAGCGAATCCCACAAAGCGATCAGACGCAATTGGCCTAACGCAGCGAGGGCTTGACGCTCTCCAAGCGACTTAGGCTTTTCATTGATGCCCATTCGAATTCGTCCCATGCCAATAGCGCCCGAGCAGACAATGACGACTTTGTGTCCGAGCGAACGGAGTTTATGACATGTTTCAACGAGAGAGGAGAGAATGGCGATCTTGGGCAGTTGCGTTTCTTCCGAGATGATGGAGGATGTGCCGAGTTTGATCACAATCGTCTTGCTCGTTGAAGGCCCCGCGGCAGCAGCAGTGGCATTGGCGCCCGTCATTGCGAAGAAAACGATCGGACGGGATGATAGGTGATGAGAAGGTGAAGATGATGGTGTTCAGAAGAAAGCATGTGTGTGGGCGAGATTGAGAAGGTCCGTGTGACGTTCGTTGGCTTGGCTGTGACTCGCATTTTACTAAATTTAAAATTGGCCGTGCTTTGTGCCGATCCGACCGTACAGGCCGCGTGGTTGTGCAGCATTCCGAATCTTGCAACCCCATCTCAAAACCGAGAAAGCACACTCATGGCCACCAATTCAAGTAATGGTGTCATTAAGAGCAACGTGAGGATCAGATTCGCGGTTGACAATGAGGGAAAAAGATAGTAATACAAGCAAAAGAAGTGATAAGATGGTGCTTCGAATGTGCAGCGCAATGAGACAGCTCTTGGTCTAGACATAAGCCATGCCATCCGTCTGCACGACCTCTTGCAACTTCAAGCACAGATTCAACAGCTGCAACTCCTCGTCCGCACCGTCCGTCAAGCACTTGTCCATCTCCGCCATCAGTAGCGCCGCTTTAGCTTTGATCTTCGCCATCAACGTCGGATGTTCAATCACGTAGTCATGCAACTGAATCAACAACTGTGTGATCGAGTAGCCTTCTCTTGTGATAAGCTTGACTTCTTCCCGAATACGGTCGAATGCATCCCTCTTCTTGGTGGAGCCGGGAGCGTCCATGTCGACGTCATCGTCCGAGTTGTAGGCTTCGATACCGACAGCGTCGGCAAGGGATGAAATCACGCGAGTTGGGACAACGCCGGCAATCTCGACGATGGAAGTGGATGTGACGGCGGATTTGGTGTCGGTGGAAACGGAGTGGAGCCTTGATGCGGATTGAAGGTATGTGATGGCACGACGCAGATCGCCATCGGAAGTGGTGATGAGGGTATCAAGCACTTGGTCGTCCTCGAATGAGACGGATTCGGCGGAGGCGATCATCTCGAGTCGAGTTTTGGTGGAAGATGTATCTAGTGAGCGGAAGCGGAACTTGCTACATCTGGAAGCGAGAGGCTCGATGATACGAGTGACATAGTTGCAGACCAAACAGAACCTCGTGATCCTACTGTACTGCTCCATGATTCGCCTCAATGCACTCTGCGCATCCTGCGTCATGCTATCTGCCTCATCAAGAATGATGATCTTGAATGGTGGGCATGGGAAGCCTTCCTTCGGGTTGGTCACTGCCAGCTTGGCAAAGTTCTTGATCTTCTCCCTGACTACAGTGATACCTCTCTCGTCCGATGCGTTGAGCTCGAGCACCCTGGACTTCATCAACTCTGGCCCGAAGAGCTGTCTCGCCAACGCCAGGATTGTCGAAGTCTTTCCCGTTCCTGGAGGCCCGTAGAAGAGCATATGCGGCAAATTGTTGGACATGAGCGTCTTTCTGAGTACGGCAACGGTATGTTCCTGAGCTGCGACATCATCGATCGTCTTGGGACGGTACTTTTCCACCCATGGTCGCATGGCAGCCTTCTCTTTGGCGAGCTTCTCCTTTTGTGCGGCTTGGCCAGCGTTGTGCGCTTTTGACGCTTGTTGCAAGAACATTTTGACGTGTGCTCGCCTTGCAAAGCAAAAGGTGAGGGATGAGGATACGGGCTGGTGTTGAATGGTGAGAAGCAACAGGTGAAGATGTTGTCAGCAGCATAAAATGTGAGTGAGTGTTGCTTTGCTGCTGCGCTCGTGCTGAATTGGTCTCGCACGGGTCTGTCACCTGAAAAGTGTAGTTTTTGTGGAGCATAAGACTCCCAACTGCAAATACGCGCGACGCGTAAAGTCGGCGACATCAACGACTCTCGTGCAGACCAAGTGAGCTTCTTCGACAGGCTAAGGTGTATCACCACTTTGAGCGCAAGGACTCAAGGCGATCTATGGTCGAACCGAACCCTGAAAGCACATAGACCGCTCTTTCAGACCGAGCAAGACAAGAACATGCCACTGGCTGGGTTCATTCTGATTGCTGAGTCGAACCGAGCTAAGTACAGTACAGTAGATTGGCTACAGAAAGTCGCCGGCTCTCGGAAAAAGAGCAACACGACACGTCTCTTTTCTCCGCGTCAGAATCAAAAATTGCAACTGCGCAACGCGAAATCGAGAGAACTTTCAATTTACACGCTCTGTCTGTCTGCCTGCCAGGAAGGGGTCCAAGCACAGACTCGTAGCCTTGTCGAGAAGCGCCGTGTTGGTCTTGAAAGTCAAGCAAGCCGCGTCGGGTCGGAAGATTGGCTAAAGAGCCAAGCCAAATGATCAAGTCGAGTGGCTGCGTGACGCGAAACACTGAAGGGTGAGGCTGCGTGTTGTAACTCATAGAGTGTGAGTGACTGCAAGAGAAGTAGTGGGCTTTGCGATTCGTGCTGAGCTGCTTTGTTTGCCTTTCTCTCCTCTTCACTGTCTCATCATCATCATCATCATCTCCTTGTCATCTCCACAGCATCACTTCATATTGTTTCTGCTCCTCAACACCATTCCTATCTGTCGTTCCACTGCGTCAAGTCTCCGAACAAAGCCTCTCATTCCCAGTATTACCATCATTCTTCTTCATAGTGCAGTCCACGCTTTCGCAAGTTCCGACGTCTCGGTCACTCCTAAACTTGGCATCATAATCATAGCTCGGGCAGTCCGATAGCAAACATATTCCACAGTGGCGATAAGGACACTCGAAAGACCGCGCCCTCGCTTGCATCTGCAATTTCACTCATACCCAAGAGGCTGAGCGATGAGCGTTCTCGCCCCTCCGCCTTCCCCCTCACCATCATCGTGCTTTGATGCCATGCTCTCCGACTCGGACATCAATATCGATCGAACTATGGCATCCAATACACTCAAACGCAAGGCGTCTACCTCCAAGTCACAGTCGGTTCGCAGCAATGCATCTTCCAGCGATGCGGAGAACCGTCCCATCAAGCAATCTACAACTCAGAGCACTTCCAAGGTGAACCGCACTACACCAGCTAAAGGATCACAATCCGCTTCCTCACCATCAGCGCCAGCTGCTAAGAAGGCCAAGTTGACCAACACTGCGCCGTTGGTTGAGCTCAAGAATGGAAAGCTCGTCCTCAAGCAGAAGGCTTTCAATTGGGCGGGGACGATGCCGGTTCTCAAGGCTGTAATTGCTTTCCAGGAATACCTCGACGTGCAGGACAAGCTCGATGAGATTCCGGCAGAGCACCTCAATGTGGTTGCAAAACTGGCTCACGAGAGCGACAAGTCGCTTGTCGAGTTGGCCAAGTCTATCCGCAGCAGACTCATGCCAGAGGCAGAACTTGGGTCTAGTGACTCCGAGTCGTCTTCCGCATCCACAGGATCCAAAGGCAAGCTCCAACTTGCCAGCATTCAGGCTGCAATTAATGCTGTAGCCGAGAGGAGGAACTACGGTATCGACAGCAGCGTCATTGCCTCCGAGTCATCCAGTAGCGCTGCGGATGATACTTCCAACGTTCCAGCTGCCCTCCAGCTCTGGCGTTGGGAGGTTATTGACCACGCAAATCTCCCTTCAGAGTTCATCGAGAAGCTCACTTTGCGACGAAAGGAGCGTGAGGATGCGCGTGTGCAAGCACAACAGCTCTTCAACAGTCTCAAGGAGGAAGAGCGACAGGCATTGCTAAGCAAGAACACCAAGTCCAAGATCTCAGCCACTGTCTCCGCTGATACACATACCTCTACACCTTCGAAGGCGAAGACAGTCACACCCGGAACGAGTGCTTCTCAGCCTATTGCAATTGACGATGAAATGGATGACGGTGCTGTCGCCGACACTGAACACGATATTGGCGCCCCTGCCCCTTCCACCCCGATCGCGTCCAAGAAGCGCAAGTCGCCCTCATCTGCATCGACTCCGCAGCCATCCAGCAAGAGCGCTGATGCATCGGCCTCCACCTCCTCTTCACCAAAGGAGAAGCGCCTCTCACCCGAGAAACAGAAGGAGAAAGAAGAGCGAGATGCAGCCAAAGCAGAGAAGCTCAAGGCTAAGGAGGCCAAGCGACTCGAGCGAGAGGCCAAGGAGTTGGAGAAGCAAAAGGCCAAAGAAGCCAAAGAGGCCGAGATCAAAAAGGCAGAGGAGCAAAAGAAACGTCAAGCCAGCTTCTTCACGAGCTTCGTCAAGAAAGCTGCGCCCAAGAGTCCAAGCAAGACTGGCGTTGCCGCGGCAGTGGCGGGAGGTAGTGGAAGTGCGGCCGGAAAGGCGAAGGAAGAGATCAGTGACTTTGATAGGACATTCTTGCCTTGTCAGTATAAGGACTTGGCTCCGATCAACAGATTCGCTAAGGCTGGAGAGAAGAAGGAGATCGAGATGGACCAGGACTTAGGTAAGGAGCAGATGCTCAGTCAGTTCTTGACTAGCGCGAATGTGCTCAAGGGAAGCAGTAATGCTAAATTGGCCAAGAGGAGGAAGGGTGTTCACCCGCCCGTCTCAGTCAGGGAGATCAAAAGGATCGTCACCGAGTCCGACGTGTTAGGTGGCAATGCACAGGAGCAGGCGGAGAAGGCTCTAGAGACACTCCAGGATCGCAACAAGGTCCAACTCAAGCTCCTCCAATTCGAATCTGACCGACGACCTGGTTGGTACGGTACGTGGACCAAATCCACCAACCTCATCTCACCACGCTGCCCACTCGGTCAAGATCCCGTCTCGCTCGACTACTCCTACGACTCGGACGCGGACTGGGAAGAGATGGGCCAAGTCGAAGGTGAAGACGTACAGGAAGGTGAAGAGGAGAAGGAAGACAGCATCAACGATTCGGACGAGGACAGCGAGATGGATGACTGGCTGGTGGATGATCTCGAAGTCGAGGAAGAAGAGGAACAACTGCGCGCTGCTAATGCTATGGACATTGATGACGAAGTCGTAGCTGTCGATGCGACGGGTATTCCTCTCCCACCGCCGCCGAAGGTGACGACCAACTTGTTGCATCCCAAGAAGAAGAAGAAGGTCAAATTGTTGGGCAGAAGGTTCGACTCCAAGTTGGTGCCGTTCTCGACGGGCCCGCATTGGGAGGGAGACTTTGGAAAGTGCGATTACGATCTCTTTTCGAGCTATCGCATTGAGCTGCTCAACGATGCCTGTTTCGGACTCAACCCCTTCACTTTTACTTCTGCTGAGATCACCTCCGACCTTCCCATGGAAGACGTCAACGACACGCCAACGAAGGTACGCAAAGCCGCCCTTCCCGCCGGCGGCGTCCTCGCAGCGCTTTGGGGAGAAGCCAACCCCTCCCACCCGCAAGAAGGCTCTACTTTGGAGAAGGAGAAGACGCCGACGACTTTCAAACACGCCCTCAAGGACGAAGTCATCCCTCATTTGCTGAGAGGCATTGATGGGAGCACCAAAACGCGCGCAGGCCTGGTGGACGATCTTAAAGAAATGCTCGACCAGCTCGGCTTGAGTGCGAGCAAGAATGCGATCGGAGAAAGAATCAGTGTTTATGCAAAGAAGGAGAAGAGACCTAATAGTCCTTGGGTTGTTCAAGAGGAGTATAGGGGGATGATGAAGTAAGAGTTTCGGCAGCCATATCACAATGTATTGTTCTTGCTTGGTGCGTGCATGGTGTTTGGATTGAAAGTGTTTGTGTGAGAGAGAGAGAGAAAAGGAGGCTAGTAGAATGCGCCGTATGTGCCGCCTGGTCTAGGTTGTGCGGGTTGAGTTCGGTTGCCCCAGCCAAAGGTTTGGTTCCCTGCGCCGGGGAGCGGGGCGTTTGCGCCTGTGCCTGGTGTGAACCCTCCTCCTCCTAGGTATGAGGCTTGTGTGGGAGGAGGAGGAGGTGGGGGGTTGGCAGAGTATCCGAGACCTGGGAGAACGAAATCGTCGTCTGCGCCGCCTCGTCCTCGTTGTTGGATGTTTTGGGCTACACCGGCGTCGATAGCGACGGGGTTGCTGGGGGTGGGGATGAAGCTTTTGGCCGCACCAAGGCCGGGGATGAAGCTATCGTCTGCCGCACCTCCTCCTCCTCCACCACCGATGCTGTTGAGGAAGGATACGGATTCGAATCCACCTGCCGCTGCGCCTGCTTGTTGGGCGATCGGATCGCAAGGTCTAGCGCGCTCCCAGAATCGCGTCATATGATCGTTGCTACCAGAGCAGAGCAGATGGCCGAAGGGATGCCATTCCAAACTCCAAACATTGCTCTCGTGCGCCGTATCGTTGCGGTACAACAAAGCTTCATCGCTCTTCCTTCCTTCGCCGATATCCATGCCTTCCCCACCCCCGCCCAGAAGCGTCGCTTCCAACCCGCGCGACGACTGGGATAGCGCTTGATTGGTGGTCGATGTCAAATCCCAAAATAGCATACTCCCTTCACTCCCACCAGAAACAAGCAGGTCGTGGTGCAGAGGGTGGAAGTCAAGCGAGCAAACTTCCTTATTATGACCTTTGAGCGTGGTTTGTTCCGCCATCATCCTCAAATCAAACAGCTTCACCGTCATATCCCTCGAAGCCGTCGCAAACCTCAGTCCGTCCGGTGAGAATTTGGTCGCCTGAACCGTATTCTTGTGCCCATGAAACGTGGCTAGACAAGTGCCCGTGGGGTTGGACCTCGGATCCCACACCTTGACCAAATTGTCCTTGGACCCGGAAACAAGAATGCCTTTCGACGCATGCCAGTCGAGACACTTTACATCCCATCCATGCCCACTCAGCTCCCTGATCTGTTTCGCCGAGTCAAAGTCCCAAATCTTTAGCAGTGAATCATCCCCACCCGAAGCAAACTTGCTATCATCCGGACTAAACGCCAATCCCCTCGCCGAGTCCGTATGCGCCGTAAAAGCTTGTAGCGTGTTCAAGTTCGAGGTGAAATACTTGACCGTTCCATTATGGTCAGCCGAGATCAGGTAGGTCCCCGACTTGCTCCATGCCATTGCCCTCACCGCCGAGTCGTGAGCCTGCATGATCGTCTCAAAGTTAAACGTCAACCCGTTCCACAGCGTAAATTCTCCACTCGTACTTCCCGTTAGCAGCCTCCTCCCATCGGGCATCCAGCGGACCACGTTGACGGGGCATCGAATCTTGTTCGTACTAGTATGCACCATGACGTTCGCCACGCTCGTCACAAGGTTGTTGTAGCCCGCCGGTAGAAGAAAGTTGGGGATGGCGTGTGGGGAGGGATACACTAAACCTTTCAACGCGTCTGCACGAGGAGCAGTCGAGAGTCGTTTGCGGAGCGAGGTGTGGGATAGAGAGCCGAAATAGTCAACGGTTCGACGCTGCATGAACTTTTTGATTCGACGTCCTTCGTAGCCTAGGGCGGTAGCCGCTTGTTGTGCGGCCATTTCTTGCACTGTTCGAGGGTCGGGTTGCGGCGGTTGCGGCGGTTGGGTGAGGTGAAGGGTTGGTGCCCAGACTCGCTTCTTATGAGGAGGAGGGATGGGGTGGTTGGGGAAGAGAGTGGAAGCTTCGAGAAGCTCATCTTCTTCTAGGGTGCGTTTGCTGGTGGATGCAGCAGCAGCGGCGTCCGGTGGGGTGAGAGGGGAAGGTGTGAGCGAAGGCGAGCGAGAATCATTATCTTGGCTGATGAATGCAGACGCTTTTGGAGTCGGTGATGCCGGTGTTGGCGTTGGAGAGGTGGCGGTTGGTGCCATCCTGCAGTATCTCTATCTTCGGGTGCTGCTGAGGTGATATGCGTGTGTAGCTGATGCTTCCCGAGAAGGCGGGGTTACGATCCTATATTTGTCCGCGAACTTTGTGTGTACGTCAGATGCTACCGATGTCAAAATTGCCAAGGCTTCCGATCTCGAGCTAGAAGAGACTTAGAGAAAGACGAAGGAACGGTTCAAGACGAGGAAGAGGAAGAGGAAGAGGAAGAGGAAGGCCGGGAGAATGAGCAAGCTGCAATCAACACATACTCTCGAAGAGCAAAACGTCAGATCAGGTCTGACCGCGTCCCACCATCCCGACTTCCGTGCTTCTGCTCTGCCCTTTTTAAAAAAAATTAAATGTTAGGTTGCTCATATACAGTGACCCTGTCTCACAGTCTTCATTGTCTGACACCGTCTTCTCACACTTTGCTCAGCACACTGTCAACCACTGCACTTGCTGGAAGTTCCATCGATATACTAAGAGAAACATGCGATTGCTATATAAAGCTAGAAATACAAGCAGCTACGTCCACTTACGCACCTCCATGTCCCGCGCCGGCATTCACCGCGGCCGTAATATGATCTCCCAACCCCGTCGCCACTGTAAACGACATCACCAACAGACTCTGCCCTACCACGTCCACAATACTACTAACAAAGGGCAAGCAGTAGATATCAGGATCGTAATCCCTGCTCCACAATACCAAACAGATCACATGCGCCAGATACAGCGCAAACACATTCGCCACGACACTCACGCTGACGAAAGCCAACCCGAAAACCCAGCCAAAGCTCATCTGACCCGAAGCGCGGATGAGGAGAATGAACGTCGTCTTGATCCCGACACCCATGGTCAAGAGAGATAGAGGGACGAGCCAGCCTTCGATGGGAGGGATGGCCATCACTGAGCGAGTGGAAGCGAGGACGCCACGAACCCCACCCGCGTTGCCAGCTTTCGAGGTGGCACGGAGGAGAGTGGCGCCTTTGCCGGAATGAAGGGCTGTGGTGATGCGCGATGCAAAGATGGCCGCACAAGCGCCTGGAAGGCCGGAAATGACAGGTGCAAGGAGAGCAAAACCTTCGTACTTGCCTACGAAGTTGTCCAAGACCAAACCAGCGCCAGAGGAGATGAACATGGCCATAAGTAGAGGCACCCATCCTGAAGTGAGGAGTTCGCGAACGTATGCGTTGCGATAGGTGACGACGAATGAGGCGATGCAGAGGACGGCCATGCCTGCGAGGATGACAGTGGCCAGGAAAGTGCCTTCGAAGTGGACCAATGCGGAAGCGAGTAGTCCAAGGAGGGTAAGCGTCGTAAGATCTCCCAGCGAAGCCGCAAGCGGAGAAGCAATGTTGTCCGGGTTGGCACCTGCCCGCCGAGCAATCACGACGAGGCCGCACATGAAGGAGCCAAGAACTGCCGAAGAAAGTGAAGCAGAAAGCATTCCAGTGGCGATGACAAGGACAAACTCGAAGTAGCCGTTGCGAAGGCGGAGTGCGGGGTCGACGGGTGGTTTCGGGTGATGGTGAATGATTCTACGACGCTGTAGCCACAATCCTGATCCTGATCCTGCTCCTGTTGACGATGTAGCTGCGCTAGGAACAGAGCGTCGACGATGACGAAGTGTAACAGCAGAAAAAGCACTTCTGACAATGCTCTGTATCAATGCGTTCTCTGGTGTCTGTGGTGTGGCTGGCGCAGGCGAGGTGACGGGGCTTTCGATCTGCGGATCTGGCGTTACCACTCCCAACACGAATGCCAGCACACCAGCAAACATGGAGACAATCAACGCCTGCACCTGCAGCAGCGCCATGTTTCCCCTGATGAGCGTCTCCCTCGTCCTCCTTACGTCTAACTCTCCAATGTTGGCAGAGGTCGACATGCGAAGCGAAAGGTTCATCTCGAGATTACCCTTCATATTGAGCAAGATGGGGATGAGGATGAAGAGCTTGTCGACTTTTTGAAAGACAGGCCATCGGGCGAGGTGCACCAAGAGCTCACCGGAGAACATGAGCGAGATGACCGAGACGACCAGGGTCGGCAAGGCTTCTCGTGCAATCTCCCAAAAGCGAGAGAAGGTGGAGCGAGCAGCGAGACGAGATGCAGTACCGCGACGGTCGGTAAAGCCAGCTGAGCCCAGAAGGGAGGTTTGAGTCTCGTATTCGTCGTCGAATTCATCGTCGGCTCCAGTGTGCGCTCCTGCGCTAGCACGGTGATGATGTGGTTTGGAAGATGCTTCAAGGTCATCATCGTGCTTCAAGGCGGAATCAGAATAGGCCGAGTCGCCCGCTTCTAATGTTGTTGCATCCTCATCAGCATCTTCCTCATCGTCGTAGTCGGTGACCCGAATGTTCTGCGAATTGATCGACTTGGTATCCGAGCCTGCTAGTCGGTCTGTAAAGCTGCCAACGTTGGTGCTTGCATCATCATCATCACCATCATCATCATCATTGATGCTGTCGTTATCGCTATCGCCGGTGATGGTGTGATGTGGTGCTTCATCGTCGTCAATGAGGTTTGCGGTCGCACTCTGAGCTGCGACGGAGGACGAGTTGTTCAAGGCTGGAGAGGGTTCATTATTGCTGTGATTCTTGGAAGATCGGGCAGAATGCGCCATGGATTGATTAGCGCGGTGTTACGTGATGCTGTGTATGAATGCAATGTGGGGAGGTCAATGTGGACTTGGAATCGCAGACAATGACGATGATGGTTGTGGTTGTGGAATAGTGCGAGGATCGAGCTTGATGATGTGTGTAGGAGCAGCGAGTGTATGTTTGTGAGGTGGTCGGACGGAAAGAAGGATCAGATGCAGAGACTAGACTCAAAAAGCTGAGGAAGAGGCTCGAGCCAGGAAGCTGTCAAATTCAGATGAAGTGAGAGAGCGAGTGAGGACGTGCATTTGTGCAGTGTGTGCGTTGTGCCTGTTGACTGTCGATAAAGTGTCAAAAGATCCAAGCGATAGTCACAGCGCAGAAATCCGAAATCACACATTTTGTGTCAAAAGTGACGAGTTGATTGTGATTGTCTGCTGCGTGAGAACGGAATGTGGAGCCTCTCGACTCTTATTTGATTATTCTTGAAATTCTCGAAGCAGCTCGAAGAGCATTGCACACTGCAGTCTCACTTTCAGAAAGACAAAAAAAAAGGGAAGGAAAGAAAAGAAAAAAAGCCCCTGTTTCCTCTTTCTTCCTATCATCGAAGGTCGTACTGTACATTGCTACTACTGTACTTAAGCTCGGCTAACTAGAGCCAAATGCACTCAGATTCTGCTTTGCATGAAAACGCTTCGGGCTTGCACTCACACACTTTCTCGAGGATCTTTGCTATCGCATTTTGACAGACCGCCTTTGCTTCCCGAAAACAGACGCTTGCTCGGTTCAGGTGGCACCCAGCTTTGTCTTTGCCATCCCTATGCTATTGTTCTATCCTGGCGGTTCGCTTTGCCATGGTGCCTCAACCTTCTTCGAGACAAATGGCTGCCGAATAAACTCTTTGAATGCCTCTGGCAGAGGTAGGAGTAGAAGAAGCCGCACGTACCGGTGATGATCGCATGGGCAAGCAAAGCAAGATGATATTGTAATGGAATTTGGATGAATGGCCATGGTCGTGTGATGTGCTTCGATCTCTTGCCTAGGCCCATCGGTACCTGAGAGCAACTAACTGTGCTCTTCGCCTTGCCACCTCAACTTGCATGATTTCCGAACCCGAACGAAGTATTCTCCTTTCACACTGTCCCATACTGTACTGCATATTGTGATTATCATGCATGGCCTTTTTAGAGCTGCTGGTCGTCGGAATATCAATCTGGCTCTCAAGAGGAGTTCGAAAACATTGACTCAAGCGAGATAAGGCCAGATGGACCCGCTTCCCTTTCCTTCGGTTTCTCAAGACTTTTCAAGTTTTGTCTCAGTTGAGGCGTTGAATCCTTCTGTCACCTCCGCTCTGCAGAAATCCCCACTCTTTGAGCCAGTCTGAAAGTGCATTTTCCGATCGATGGGAAGCATGAAAGAACAGTTTGCCATCCTCGTCCCTGTAGTCATGGGTCTCGCCCCTCTGCATTCTCTCACATCTCCTTGTTCGTCGTGGTGGGATCGTGTGAGTACGCCATGCATGTTCAGATCCGCGCCTCGAGGCCGATTGCAGGATCAGACCGTTGTTTCGTCCCGCTAGCACACTCCCGCAACCTTCACCAATATGAGGTGAGCAAACCGGACCTCTCGAGACCCTCTTATTTCGAACCAAACCATTCGCGATATGCGACGGGGTTCTGCATCCCTTTTGCAACCTCGCCAAAACGGGGCATCGATTCTCGGCTATATCCTTCCGCATCTGTAACTACCATCTGACTTCTTGTTATCCTACATAAGACCATATTCCTCAGCGACCGTCCACCTTCATGATTGCGATGCAGGACGAGGTCTGGAAGGGACGGATTTGTGGTGGCATGGAAGAGGATGCAATTTGAAATTCGTTTTCATAGAATTACCTTCTTGCACGATCAAGACTTAGGCGTCGATAGGTAAGGGAGCGAAGATTGGCGACGGCATGGCTTGCGCCGGTCCCCGACTATGCTTGCCGGCCACCCTTCCTCTCGCTCTTCTCGCCAATCATACCTTTTTTAAGAAGCAACTCTTTAGCGACCGCCGGACGCAATCCCTTCCTTCCATTGTCTGGTTGCCTCGGATCGGTTTTGGCGGCTAAGAAAACGAACGCGAACGAACCAAAAGACTAGGGAAAGACAAACAAGCTCATCTTGCATACAACCAATGATAGTCGAGCCTCACAAACGAACCAAAAAATGCGGAAAAGGATGGACGAAAGGAGGCGGTTGGCAGTCGCCGGTGGGGCTTTGCTCATCTCATTTTGCAGGTCGATACTGTCGCCGAGCGTAAAGATCGGGAATGGATCGAAAAGGCGAAAATCGGGCAGAGTCTTTCCTCGATGCGATGAGCTTGTTTCAATCAGGTCGACTCCATACTCGGCCAGCCATCAAACTCTTCCACACGCCGCCTGCGTTGCATCTCTGAAGCATAAGAGGTCTTATATCAAGCCGCTTTCCTCTTCTGTTGGCTGCGCAGCGTGTATCTCTCTGGCGATGGGAGATCGGAATCGGAAGCAAGTGCACACACACACACTCTGTCATTCAATAGAGGTCAGCTGACAGCTGACAGTCATACAGTGATGATTCCTGGATCGAGGCGGAATCGCTTTTGTATTGATGGTGAGCGTAGCCGATTCGAGAGTTGACGGCGTGCTATCTCCTATCCACACTGCCACTTTCCTGAGCATATCCTAGAACGCAATCACTTCTTCTTTCCCTGCAACTTGGCAGCAGCCGCCTTTCGAGCAGCCTCTTCTTCCTTTTGCTTCTTCTTGAAAGCGAGATCCTATTACCCCCCACGCCCATCACAGAATACAAAGTAACTTGAATCAGCAACACTCTCCTTTCTCTCTAGATTCGCAAAAGAAGCCGGTGGACTTACGTCTTCATCAAGCTCCTTGTTCTGTTTCTTGGGTGCCTTGAGCGGCTTCACTTTGCCTCCTTGACGGCCCGACATCTTGTGTATGTATATTCGAAGAGATAGGGTTAGAGATGGTTGGTGGAGCCGAAACGAGTTCAACAACAAAGCATAAAGTTGGAGGACGATGAAAAAGCAGACATTCAGGGTCCACTTCTGCGCACGTTCGGAGCCGCATTTTTTTCTTCCAAAATCTCAATGTTAGGATTTTAGCGAGCAACATTTTTGAGGTCAGCTTGGCCACCCTTGAGACTTCCCTCCGCCGCATCACGCAGCATATAAGTTGGAGACGTGCAAAAATGTTGGAGCAAGTTGCTCAGTATACGCCATCACACAGCAAAGGTTCGCAAGAAATGTCCATGATATTGCATCAAACAACGGAAACGTAACGGAAAAGTTCATCTGTGGACCACACGTTCCAGAGCAGTCATTCCTGCTCTCTCCTGGTCCATGCTTAGTACGGCGTATGAGCGTACTTTCCACCTGGCGTAGTGGCATACGAGTCATAGGCATCTCTCTGGTCATACCCCTGCGCTCCATATGGGTCATTATGCCCATATCCATGTCCTGCATACGGATCATCCTGCCTGGGCTCCCACACCGCCGAATCTCTTGGGTTCATGGGAATATCCTGATAACTCGCCTTGCTGTCCCTCCACGCCTGCCTCTGCTCTCCACCGTACGCTCTCTGAGCTGCCAACATATAGATTTGCGTCAAGGCCATCAAGATCAACAGTCCCGCCATAACTCCAGTCTGGACCCAGACAAAGATGTTGCAAATCTGCTGACCGGCCTCGGAGAACGCATCTGTCGACTGACCAAAGCTCGCTGTCGAGATGGACGAAGATGAAGCAGAGTTGGAAGGGATGACGCCATACGTAGATCTGCAGGTGGAGACGGCCTTATTGTGCTGTGCCGCAGCAACTACGAGGAAGGCGACGGTAACCGCGATGATGATGAGGGTGAGGATAGTATTGATGCGAAGGTAGGTGCGGTAGAGAGTGGGCATCTGGCGAGCAACGGAGACAAGACCGAGAATTTGCCAGACGAGCGTGATGAAACCTAATGCGGCGACAATACCTTTCGACCAAGAAGGGATGACGCCCTGACCAGCGACAATCGAGGGTGGTGCAAGTGCACAAATGCCGACAGCGAGAGCTACAAGAGCAGTCTCGAGAACGAGCAGGTAGGCGCCAATGTTGACTAGAGGGTATGCACAGCAGCAGAACTCCATACTGCCGCCACGGCGGGACCCTGATCTCCCCATCGTGAGCTAGATGCGTTTGCTGATCGCGATTTGGTGAGATTTGTTCTAGATGCAGTGTTCAGAGCCTGCTCATGGAATCGGTGTTGATCGAAGGTTCACACAGAGGCACTTCTGTTCGTATGTGGTGTGATGAGCGACTTCGACTCGGAACGGGAGGGTATTTGGCGTTCCCAATACGTGACGGGTAAAGGACGGGTTATGAAGATGAAAGAGCCGTACGCCTTACTTATGAAAAGACGTCGAACTCAATGTCGATGAAGATAATGGTGATGGCGATGATGGAAGAAGGCGGCCACCGAAAGTCAACCAAGAGACTACCGACGGCTAACCCCACCTTCTCATGCAATCAAGATTTGTGAGAGAAGAGACAATGCGCGAGCACCGCAATTCTGCATCTTGCATACTCCACCCTAACTCCAGCGAGAACAATTTGAGCCTCAGCACCGCCTGCCGCTGCATCTTCCTCATGGCTTTCTCTCTCTCTCTCTCTGTCTCTTTCTCTCCCCCTCTGAACCCTTTTCTCCTTTACACAGCCGATGCGCCTCGAACGGCGAACTCACACCAACAAATTCCTCAAAAATTATTTGAAGGTGGCAGTGCCCCTTGACTGTTTGTCGCGCAACGCTAGTCGAAATTGGCCAAATTTCGCAACAGAATTTCAGCTTTGCCGCATGGTAGATCCCAAGCGAGCAAAGCTGAAACTCCACTATCCCGGCCCCTCTTCTTCAGTCAGTAACTTAGTGAGACACTTAGCCCAAAACAAGTCGCCGTAAGTGTCGGCACCCGATTCCAATCCCCGATCATACTCTAATATATTGTAGCTCATTCATTGCTCAGAGGGGCAAAAAGCGGAAAAGGTATGGGAGCTAGATGCGGGCCCGCCAAGAGACGTTGCGTCGAGTAGCCACTTTGATGCGAAGAAAGATGACGCTGATGGCAGAGACGAGGCAGATGCTGCCCATGACGAGCAGAGCGGGTCGGTACGCGTTGGTACCTGCTCGAGGGCCTCCAAAGGCGTCGAGTAGATAGCCGGCCAGCGGACCGCCGAGCAGCGATCCAAAGGCTCTTGAGCACATCATCATGGACTGAACCAATAAGCGGAAAAGAACACATGTCCGCATCAGTGCTCATGAAGTGGAGTCATTGCAGGTGGGAAAAGCGTCGACTCACCATTGTTAGCGCAGTTTGGTGGACGCCAAAGATGGCTGCATTGACCGGCGGTTGTAGCGAAAGCAGTGCGCCCGAACTGCCACCGTTCAATACCATGGCTAATGCCAGGGTTGCTAGGCTATTTGACACTGTCCATACCGCCAGGATGCTCACACTCGCCAACACCAGGGCCAGCATGAGACTCGTCACCGGCCCTACCCTTGTATCTGCAACTATCCCAAATGCCACGCGTCCCACCGCCGACGACAGACTGTACCCTGCTACTAGCCACGCACCTGTGTTCGGGCTAAATCCTGCCGACTTTGCGTACGTAGGCAGTAGAAAAGGCGGAACGAAGATTGGGAACGTCCCCAATGCGGTCGCAAAGAGGAGCAAATTGAAGCGCGAATCAAGGAAGAGGGAAGGTCGGAAAGCTTCGACGCATCTTCGTCTTCTCTCGTCTTGGTGTGGGACGAGGAACCATGCTAGTGGGATCATGATGACACCCGTTATGATACCCAAGATTCTCACAGACCATGCCAATCCGACCCTGTCTGCGATGCCTCGTAGTGCAATCGCACCTAGTGCTCCGCCGAAGCCCGAGGCACTGTACACGATCCCAATGACCATGCCTCGCTTGCTCTTAAAGTAGCCGACTGCGATTTGGCTGGTGGAGAAGAAGACAAGACCGTAGCCGAAACCTACCATCAGCCCAAATACTGCCATGTTTGCCATCCTCAGCCCCAGCCCCTCCTTGATGCCTTCTCCAAGCGGATATTTAGGATGTGCGGTGGGATACCAGCATGTAGAAAGACATGCGTAGCCTATAGATACGAATGCAGCTCCAGCGGCAGCGACAATACGATTGCCGAATCGTGCGACAGCTTTGGTCATAGGAATGGAGAAGATGGGCATGGGGATGACGGTGAGCGAAGAGATCCAGCCGAGTGTCGCTGCATCAGATGCGCCTCCAGAGACGAGCGCTTCTTGAATGATACCGAACGAGTAGACCAGTCCAAGAGTGAAGAAGAAGTAGATGGATGCGCAGATGACGACTCGCCAACCCTCCCAACCTCCTTCTTCTGGAATGTCGGGATCCCCTTCCATCGCCGCATCGGACTCGACGAGCTCCATGGTGGTCATATTGCTCCCTGAAGGCGTTGCCGCCCCGCTGTCTTCAACGATAGGGGTAGCGTCTTTAGCAAGCTGTGAGTGTGTCGTCATCGCTGAGGACAAGTCGATGGGCATACGAGGCCTCAGCTGCGCTGTGTTTGGCTTCACCACGGGCATCGAGGCCGACAAAGATGCTGCTGAGACAGGCATCTGGACCGACGATGAGGACGAGCGAGTCTTGCCAAGAGCCGTTGTTGCCGACTCGGGATCAAGGCGAGATACACCGGAGTAGACGGATCGAAATGAAGCCTCGCCGGCAACTTCTCGAGCTTGCGCTTGACTAGACATGCTGCCCAACACACCCAGTCAGGAATAGTGTGCTGATGTATGAAATGGACGGATATGCAAGCAGACTTGTCGAAGGCGATTCCCGCTTGGTCGTTCTGATGTTGAGATGGGCAGAATTGACGTATTTAAGCCTGGACGACACCGGAGGTGGCTTGCTGTCCAGTTAAAAATGAAGATGCGGCCGCTGACCTTTGCCAGCTTCGTCAACGGTCTATGGAGGAAGGGCGTCCGGCGCTTTCTAGGGATCAGCAGGGACGGGGTGTGAAGCCGTAACAGCCCGAAGCGCCATTTCGAGTCAGATGATGTCCCCACGCTGCATGCGATCCAGGGTCCATCCCTACCAAATCTTGAGGTTACAGCTCTCACACACACTCTCACACTTTCGAGCTTTGGCCATTTTCGCACTTTGGATGAGCCTCCTCTAGACGCAACTCTTACACGTCTCGAGACCGTACAGCACAGACTCAGAAGCTCGATACGGTACTGTCCAACGGCATTGTTTTCTGTGTTCGGCCAAATGTGGGGAAAGCTGGGGATGAAGCGAGCTCCGGCGGCTCAGTCGCTGTTAGTCTCTCGTCCCTCTTTCTCCCGCGCTTTCCCGAACTCCCGCGGAGCTGTTACGCCTACTAAGTAACAGATCAAAGACGACATTTCGGGCAAATTGCTTTAACAATTGATGTTCGGCCAATTCGAGACTCCAAATTTGACCGCTTTTCGCCGCTGCTGTACTGTACCTTGATAACCGCGCGCCAGAAAAATGGTGACGTCGTTGTTTCCAGCTATGTCCGCTCATGTCCAACTGTGCCATATTTTTAGCAACCTCCTCTCCCGCTGCAAAATCCGTCATCTCTCGGGGTTCTATAAGTCATGTAGAGCTTCGTGTATCAAA
Organism: Pseudozyma thailandica; assembly: GCA_023212835.1. NCBI lineage: Eukaryota > Fungi > Basidiomycota > Ustilaginomycetes > Ustilaginales > Ustilaginaceae > Pseudozyma > Pseudozyma thailandica. The sequence continues at coordinate 469,517 of JALCCH010000001.1, forward strand.
GGTTCTTATTTTTAGCATCCTTCCGAGTTCCCGGTACTCGGTTTCCCCTGCAGTCAGCCTCCATGTCTTGGCGAGCTCTTGATCTAGACGAGGTGCGATGTTGACTGACCACGCGTGCTTGTGACGCAAAGAAGATTTTCCCAACCGAGGAGAGAGCAAGAGTATGATGCAACTCGATTCGCGAGACATGTCCCGGAGAAGGAGCTGTCAACTTTGGCACGCTTCCCTGTTCCTGTAGACTGCCGCCCCGCTTTCATCTTTCTCTCTGTGGCTACGTCAACCTCGCTCTCTTGAAATGGATATCTATTGTTCTTCCCATGGCGCTGCTCTGCGGTGCACAGCTCCCAAACTGTGGCTATGACGTTGTACTCGTCCCGTTGTCCTGTCCTGTTTTTAGGCCGTATGGCTTCTCGGGCGACCCTTTCGCCGCTTTAGCTCAGAAGCATATTCTCCAACCCCGAAGAACAATAGGTTCTCGATCTTGCACAATACCCGACCGATGGAGGTGGAAGCATTCTATTCCTGGCAGCAAGTCCCTGCGCTCATACGAATAGAAACAAAAAATGTGGCTTGGACGAGATGAAGAGATGGCATGAATCAACGTTCATATCCTTCTTTGCCAAGTGTCTAGTTTTAGTATCAATCGCGCGCATCATGTAGCAGCACAAGTAAACGTGACGTAGCTGTTCTGGGCCTTTTGTCGTGGCTATGTGAGGGTATGTCTTGAGTGTAGCTTGGCACTGCGGGGTATGCAGAGCGTTGTTGTGTATAGCGCACTTTGTCAAGGCAAGATGGGTAGAAGTAAAGGAGATGAGAAGGTACATATACCGCGCCGCTATCCTCCATCGTTGCTTTTTAGTTTGAACAAGTCTTCCATTGCAAGACGTCTTCCATATACCTCCTATCCAATTCTTCAACATCCGAGACTTGCTTGTTACAAGCACCGACATCATGGCAACTCCAGCAATGGCCATGCAAGAGGCCCCCGGCTCTGCCGTTACCACTGGCGGCGGCGGCGGTGACGGTGGAGTGGGTCGTCTCTCCACCGAAACCTACGCCTCCCATCCGCGTTCTCGTGGTTTCTCCCTCTCTCGTCACCACTATCGCCGTCATCCTGACGCCAATCCCTATGACCACCCTCGCCACCACCACCGTCATCACCGAGTCCACTTTGGCAAACCCAAAATGTCCGGATTCCGCCCGCATTTCATGGCGGGTCTGGGTGAATTCATCGGCACCACCATGTTCCTCTTCCTCGCTGAAGGAGGTGCCAAGACGGCGCAGCTTTCGGTCTCGACCGCCAACACTGCAACCAATGGCCCTACGCAGCTCAACAACCAGACCATCATGTTCATCGCCCTCTCCTTTGGCATGAGTCTACTCGTAACCGCCTGGATGTTCTACCGAATCACCGGAGGACTGTTCAATCCAGCTATCACGGTCGCACTTTGGCTCGTGGGTGTCTTGACCACCCGTCGAGCTGTGATTCTATTTGTAGCCCAGATCTTGGGTGGTATCGCGGGCGCAGCCCTCATCTTAGGCCTAACCCCAACCAACTCGGTTCAACAAGTCACAACCACGCTTCAACCGGGTATCAACATCGCTCAAGGTTTCCTGATCGAGATGCTTTTGACTTCGATTTTGGTCTTCTCGGTGTTGATGCTTGCCGTTGAAAAGCATCGCGCGACTTATTTGGCTCCCGTCGCTATTGGTCTTACAATCATGGCCTGCCATCTGTTCGGTGCGGTTTGGACAGGCTGTGGTGTCAATCCCGCTCGTTCTTTCGGTCCTGCCGTCGTCGCACACTCGTTCAATAGCGATCATTGGATATATTGGATAGCTCCAATCTGCGGGGGGATCCTGTCCACGGTTTATTATAGCTTCTTGAAGCTGCTCCGCTACAATTCAGTGGTTCTTGACCAGGATAGTGATAAAGAAATCACCGGCCTCAAGCCCATCTATGTTCGACTATGGAACTTTGTCCGCCACGGCGAGAACCCTTCCGCTCTCAACCCCGAGTCTTCAACCCATTACGACAGTAAGGCTAGAGAGAAGTTCGATGCAGAGCAGAAGGAGATGTTCGAAGAGAGGGAGGCGAGGAGGATGGAGATGCAGGATAAGCCTATTTTCGAAGGTCATGCAGGGGCGGCTACGGAGGGTAGATTGAGTGAGCCAAGGAGGGTTGAGGATGCGGATGTGATGAGTACGGGTACGGGTAGTACGGCGTTGCACAGCGATAGACAGCATGGCACTGGACCTATCTTGCCAAAGTAAAGAGGGCCGAGAGAATGCGAAAGTCAGCGAGGAAGCGATGAGGAGAAAGAGAGGCTCCGAGAATTCACTTTTACCCCAGATTTTTTTAATTTTTATTTTTTTGCCTTTCCCGCCGGCAGTTCACTTCATTTATACCCAATCTATCTCTTCTGTTCTTCTATGTGATTCATGTACATACTATCTTTCTGCAACCTTTGCCGCTACTCTATGGTCTCAGTATGTGTGACAGTACGATCTGTTCATCTGCCGAGCAACTGAAGATTAACCCTGCTCGATGAACATCGCGATGTTTGACATCCTAAAATTCCTCTTTTCGAAATGATTTCATCCTCATGCACAATAAATTTAGCCTTTTTTGCCATGCAACACAGCACACCAAAACAATATCCCTTTTTCTGGATGTCATTGTGATCCCCCAAAATGTAAGTCATTGTGATGGTAGTATGATCACATTGTAATGCTCATTTGTAATATACCTCACATAGTACTCTAATATGGTCCATTTGTGATGAATTGGTTGATGTTATCATGACAAATGTCAGTCAAGCGCCTGACACACAAGATTCACACTAGTTGGTGCTTAGCATTGATATCAGCTGAATTTCACGGTAAGAGAGTCTTAGTGTGACTCCAAAGATCGAGACTTTGTGACCAAGGATCAAATTACAAGAATGCGCAAGATTCACAGTAACACCAGCTTAGTGTCAATCTTGTAGGAGATCCATTGTGATGGACTCATAGCATGAATGTTGGCTAGAAAGGGAGATGTAATGAGGGGATGGAAGATGAGGAGAAGGGGATGGAAGGCAAAGAAGAAGAAGAAGAAGGGGAAGGAGGGGAAGAATCAGTAGACCTTGATTTTGCCATCGCATCCTGCAGCAACAGTGCTGCCCGCTTCTGAGATCTAGAAGTTGGATTGTAGCAAAAGATGCTAGACTGGTGAGACAATGAACAGCCAGAAGAGACCCCGTAGATGGATAAGGCCATACATTTTGCCAAGATATGGAGTTGAACTTGGCTCATTGAGACTCATGCTCAAGGACATGGCTCCAGAAAAGAAACAGCCCAGAGGGCACAGGGAGTGATTGGATCCAGCTGTGCAATGAGGGTCTGCTGGGCTTTGGGGAGACGTGTGCTGACCAATAAAACTACTGCAGCAATGGAGGGTGGATATGGTTACTCAGCATGGACAAAGTTACGGCTTTACCTCCCAAGGTTCTGGTTCTTAACTTCAAGATTGAGTGTTAGGACCGTAGCGTCTGAGTACCACGGGCGGCCACGGTTGTGGGGGATATACGGTTGTTGAGGGGTCACGCAAACGTCCGTGGAAGGGGTCAAGCACAGTACTGAGTTGCTAGATAGCAAAACTAAGTAATACATGCGACAAGGTTCCTCGGGAACCTTGACAGGGGAGGGGGCGTGGTGTACTCCCCGCAACCCTGGGGTCCGCGGGGGGGGGGGGGGTCTTCTTATCGAGAAACGCCACAGCGCAGATCTGCGGGGGTTGGGGAACCAGATTGGGAGATGGATCAGGAACGACGATGCTGGTTTGTAACATTGAGACCATGGGATGGGACAAAGTTCAAACTGTGGCTGTGATACGGGCCAGAGAAAGGTTGATTGACTGCCTCCGTGCACAGACCTGCCTGCCATCAGCAGCTGTAAATCTGCTGGCCCGCCTGGGCAGTTGTGAACTACCTTTGCCCCGCTTCAAGGGCATCCTCTGGCTGCTGGACAACAGGTTCTTTGTTGTTGCACCAGAGATCATTCCCGGTTTGCCAGTGATGTCTCCCTTGTTGGCCAAGAGATTGGGCTCTTCAGCTCCGGTCTACTCACCTGCATCATCTGCCATATAGCCTACAGATGCCACCCAGTTCAACTGTTTGATGTGGGTCACAAGCTCTGAACATTCAGAGATTCAAGTTTGTGGTTCACAATACTGTACTGTATCTGAAATTGAAATTTGCTGACACTGAGCTACGGTGCACATGTTCCTTGCATGGCTATGCATCTACACCTTTCATCCACATCACAGTGTCAAGCTAGCCATATCTGCTGGAGACACGCAAGCTTTGGTCTGAAGCCTGAAGCACTCATGCCTGGCAAGTGAGTCTCTTGTCTCTGGGATAATTTCTTCCTCCTAGGAAGACCAACATATCAGGAAGACCAACATATCCCAGTCCCGCAAATAAAAACCTTGTGTCAGGACAGACTTGCCTTTTCCCCTTCACCCATCACTCACACCAGCTCCAAAACAGGCACTGTCCATTGCCACCCCCCCCCCCCTTACATTGGCACTAGGATGGGTGGTGAACCCAAAAAGCGCAAGGCCACCAAGGAGCCTCAAGAAAGAAAAAGATATGCACTTGATGATGCAGCATCCGCACTTCTGATCCTCAACTTACCTCTGTCATTCACTGTTGCCTCACTCCATCCTCTTTTCCACACCAGCAGCTCTTCCAAACTGGATATTCTCCTTCCAGAGGATGACTCTGACTGCAATGTTGTCAAAACTCCAAGTGACATGATGATCACTTATGCACACCATCTCTCAGCAGTTGTGAATGTCAGAGCATACAAACTCTCTGGCTTGCAGACGCTCAAACTCTTCTGGACTCTCAAGCTCTGTGATGTCCTGCAACAAGAATTGAGCTACATGCCTCTCCACAGATTGCAGCCTGTGCATCCCTTCGTCAAGGACATGCTCAACAAGGCAATCCATGGTCTGTAAAAGCAGTTTGGGCAACTTACAAGCAGCTGGTGCAATTCCTCAATGGCACTCTGGGATTCTACCCAGTGGGGTACAGGTTTGTAAAGAGTAGGGTGAGCAAGCTTGACAACTCTGCAGAGACAGGGCAATGGTTTGATGACCACGCCAACAATATTGCGACAGCTGGCTACAGAACCGATCAAATTCAGGTGTTGGCGGACCGCTTCAGCAAGGATATGGGCATTGCTTGCTTGCACGCAGTTGAGTTCTTAGATCAACGACCCCTGTTCAACAAAAAATCTCCTGCAACCCAGCCACCATGGTACAAAACACACGCCTTTGCGTTCCTCCTGCTTGTGGACATAATCCACCATCCTCCTGCCTGGGCGGACCCTGAAGCATTCTACATGCTTCAGTTGTTGGACACGCCCAAGCTTGCGATCCACCTAACCATGGCTCAAGCAGACCTAGAAGGGAGTGCTCCAGCACGCATAGTCTCAACTTGGATTACCATCCAATGTGTCATCAACGCTCTGAATATACCAGAGTAGAAACAAGAGAGCTGGGATAGCCTCCTTGTCCATATTATGAGCGGTCAAACATACTGGAAAGGATCAAGAATGGCTGCTGGCAAACTCCTGCATGCCCCAGTTCTCCCATGCAACCAGTCATTCTACAACTTTCTGCCCAGACCACCTGTCACTGGGCCCTCATTCACCTACCTTCTCGATGCTGCCTGGACTTGCTTTTTGCTGAACAAGGACGCAGCCATTTTCTGCAGGGAAAAAATCAAAGAATGAGGCTCTCTTTGAGGGATTGAGGCTCAGTGCAGCCCTCCAAGGCAAACAGGAAGCCTCTCCTCTGTGTGGTATCATCCTCTGCGGCTTACACACTGGTAGTCCTGGTCTTCCACCTGTCTCTGTAAGGGCTGATCTGGAAGCTGCCATGACGCCAACTTACTCTCATAGTGTTATGCGCTGTACTCAGGTCTGCCTCTCAGGAAAATTCTACCTAAAAGTTGACCATATGGCGGTGACGATTATCCTGAAGCAAGATGGTGTCAAGATGATGTATTGTACAAGCCTCCCGCCTGCCACTTCTCTTCACCCCACCATCCATTGAGCCCATGGCAAGCATCTCTTCTTCCACAGTGGCAAACTCCACTCATGGCATTTAGAGCAGTGGCAACCTTGGTAGGCTCAAGTGATGTTTAGTGCGGGCAAATCCTCAAGCCAAAGCCTTGCTCTCTTTATATCCAGACAGAAGTGCTAGTTGTCTTTGCAGCCCAGGACAATCAGGATGGATACATTTCTCCACAATGGTACCGTCAATCAAAACCGGAGATGGGCAAAGTTGTGCAGATGTGGAACTACTCTGAACTCCAACTGTATGGCACTATTTGCACCCTTGAGTCTCCACATGGGATTGTGGACATGTTCTCCAACTTCCACAAAGCAAAATATGCAGCCAAGGTGGGGAAAGAGGAGCAAAAATGGAAAGCGCAAGATGCCCCCAAAAGGTATATAGAGCTTCTCAAAAAAGCGATAGTGGGCATCGAGATGAAGATCACCAAGATTGGGTTCAAGCTCAAGATGTCAAGAGACAAACCTGACGGTGATCGACAAGGCGTGGTGGAAGGACTGAATTGGTTCGCGCTCAAGGTTGTCGACCTTAGTCCAGACATTAGACAGCATATCCAAGTCAACCAACAAATAAGCTGCACAGGAGAATCATGTGTGTGACATGTATGTGGGCTCCAGAGAAGCGGGCCAAACTCGATGTATGCCAAAGAGCGGTCTTGGCATTCTTTGCCGCGCAGACTTTCAGCCGGAGCGTAACAGACACCAGGAACGCGCAGACGCTCATCATAGGGAGTCAAGGCCAAACACACCGCAACCACGTCTTTGATATGTCTGATGATGTATTGCAAAGATAAGATATGCCAGAAGCGTAGTACGATCCAATCGCTAAGTAAACATCGCCACCTGGATCAGCAAGATTTGCCTTTGCGTAGACTACTCAACACCCCCCACCGCACCCTTCCCCTTGAACTCAACCAGCACTCTATGCATCCTACTCAGACTACCATGCAACTCACCCATCTGCTTGACTCTATTTGCCAAATCCGTATAACTCAACGGTCTCCCCTCCCCACCACTGCTGCTCCTTGACGCTGCTGGTCTCCAAGCAACATTATCCGGTGATTCACTCCGACTTGCCTCCCTCAGCATCGAGTCGACGGTCGAAGGTGATTTGCGCCCATCGTTGGGTGGTGCTTCTTCGTCTGATGAACGCATCTCGCCTTCTTCAGGCGACTCGTTGCCGTCATTCACAGGTTTGTCTTTGGTACGTGCAGTTGAACGAGAATTGAGTGAGGTGTTGATGGCGGTCTCGGCTTCGATGTTTCGCATGGCGACGTCTCCGGCGCCCGAAGCGGACATGTTGTTCGGAGAGAACAACAGGCTTTGTTCAGCCGGCAGATCTCCAGTCTGCTTTCCCAGGGCCTGAAGTTTCTGCTCTTCCATTGCTGCAAGCTCCATCTCGCGATCGAGCCTTTCGCTTTCAGCTTCGAGCCTGCGTCGAGTTGCTAGATACTCCTCTTGCGTCTTGGCGAAGCGCTGTGCCAATCGATGCCAGTCCGAGCGTGAGCGGACATCGAGCCAGGGCTCTAACCAGTGGGTTGCGCCGGGTCCGACGCCCTTGATCGGTCTGTCGGCCGAAGGTGGGGGTGGCTTGAAGCTATTAGCTGAAGGCATCTCACGAGACGAACGGCGATCGTCTCTGGCAGCTTTCTGCTCCCTTTTGGGGCTGCCGTCGTCTCTGCGGCCGCGAGGCGCTTCGTTGTACTCCTCGTCGTAGGAGCGATCACGACGTCTGTCCCGATACTCTGGTGCTGCAGGGCGTTTGGCATCACCATCGCGAGCTTCAGATACGGTCTGCAAGCGAGCACCAGACGCGGCGAAGGGCGTCACCGATGCAGACTGCGACATGCCCCCACGCGATGAGCCATCCCGGGGTGATGCTGGCTCCATGACCCGGCGAAAAGATTCTTCTCGACTAGCTTCTCTTCGTCTTGCCGTCCTGTCTTCGGCTCGAGCAGCGTTCGGACCAGGGGACGTCGATGTTCTGCGATCGGGACGCTGAGCGGCATCCTCAGCTGGGGTGAAATCATTGGTGCGCCGACGCTTGCGTTGACCCGAGTCGCCCGCATCATCCGGACCCTTTCTGACGGTCGCTGGCTTGATCGGTGAATAGGAAGACGATCTGGTTGATGTGTCTGCTGAGCTACCTCCCCGGCTACTCGAATCAACCCGCGAGGGTCGCTCGCTTCTCGATGCTTCTGCATGTTGAGCGTGGGTCGATCTCGAGGCTGTTGTGGCCTCAGCGCGGGTCCTGGTACTGCCCACATCGCCGGTAGTTGCTGGCTTGGACTTCTTCGTTGAGACTACTTGCACGGGCGCACTCGATTCAAGCTTCGAGGCTCTCTGAGTCTTCTCGTCGCGATCATCAGACGTCCCCATAGGCTGCTCGAGCTCCTTGCCTTCTGCATCGATGCCGGCTTTTCGGACTTTCGGGGCGGCCAATTCTCTGTCCCTTGTCAAGGAGGAAGAGCTCTGCGAAGTTGATGTCGATGCGTGAATGTCTCTGTTTGATCTGACGACTCTCTGTGACTCAAATTCTTCCCTTGATCGGCTTGCACTCGTTGAGGTTTCACCTGTCGCTGACTGTCTGGTTTGTCTCGGCAAAGTCGACATTCTCTCGCTCTGTTCAGAATGCCTTGCACTAGATGCCCTTCCTCCGTCCATGCCGTTTTGCAGTTGCGCGTTGTCCTTGCGAGCAGGTGGGCCTGTTGTGGTGTTTGCGGCTCTGCTCCTAGATGGGGGGCTGTACTGGTCATTGGTTTGAGTCTTGCCGATTGGCGAGACGAGCTTGCTTCCTTCGGCGGATCGAGACGCGCGAGTCGAGCTGAGCTTCGATGGTGGTGATGTTTGCGTCGTGGTCGTGCCTGTCCTTCTCTCCGGGGTCGAATGACGCTCCGGGGTGGACGCTGCCAGCAGACGACTGCCTGCTTTGGTGGCCTTAGCTAAACGCTGACGTGTCGTGAGCTTTGTCGCCTTCTTGGCCGTGCTGGTGGATAGCTCCGATGTGGCAGAAGCTGGAGATGAGAGCAAAGCAGTTCGCTTTGGAGAATCGTCCTCTGAATGCTCTCCTTCTTCAGTTGGCTCCCTGGACCTTACGTCTGGGCGATTCGCTCCATATTTCAAGCCCGAGCCAGAGGCAACGTTGCTGCGATCAGCTTCTTCCAAGCGGGAAAGGGACCGCGGGCGAGTAGTTGAAGAGAGCTGTTGTGAATCGGTGATAGCTCTTTCTGTTCGGCGAAGACTGTGACCAGCGTCGTACGATGCACCTTGAAGCCTGGCAGGTACTGCTGATGAGCTATCACGAGCACCTGGAGAAGGTTCGCGACTGATACCTCTTGATAATGACTTTGGCTGTAGGAGGTTGGGGTCTCGCCGGCTGGAAAGCTTGTTCAAGCTGCTTGATCTGGACAAAGGAGAGGATGCGAGAGCCGAAAGCGCATTTGCAGCTTTGACACCAGCCAGATTCTTCTTGACGCCAGATCTTGAAGATGAAGACGCAGTAAGTTGAGGAGAAGCACCAGCCATCAATGCTTTGCGACGTTCCTCCTTGCGCTGCTCCTCTTCCTCTTTCTGTTGCTTCAGACGCTGTGCGACAGCCGAAACATCGCGGGTGGGCTTGACGGTGAACTTGGTAGCAATGGTACCAACGCGATGCAGTGTAGACTCGTCTTGTGAAAGCTGAAACAGCTCATGAGGAGCTGTCGAGGTGGAAGCTGCGTCTGAGCTGGGTCGCTGTGGTGCACCCGAGGCTGGCAATGGAGCGTGGAGAGGAAAGCTAGAGTCACCAACGACGAGAAGAGGCTCAGCAGAGTCGACATGGATGCGAATCTTTGCACCAGCATCAGGTGAAGTGCAAGAATGGGCGAGCTGCTGAAGTGCTTGTTCGGTGAGTCGGATTTGAAGCACTTTGGGCGGTGCCCCCGGACGATTTGCTTGCTCTGTCGATGATTCGCGATCTGATGGTCGATCTCGCAGGTCAACTCGATAGACCGAGTCTGATCGCAGCGACATGCTGAGGCTGCTGGTCTTGGTGAGCCTCTCTGTTGGTGTAGCCGTGCCCGTGATACAGCCTTGTAGGCTCGCAAGTTAAAAGCTACGTGGGGCCATGAGTGGTGCCTATGTTCGTAAGCTTGCTGCTGCTCTTACGAAGACTTGTGTTTGGATCTAGGAAGACAGTCAGGCTGGGCGGCGTAGCAAGCGGCAAAGACGTCGCAAGTGCCAATCATGGATGTTTCGAGCGAGCAGAAGTGAACGTCAGAAGAATCAGAGTCAGATTCAAGGGTCCAAGACAAGAGCAAGACAAGAACACGACAAGGCTGCGTGAACCCGTTAGCAAGAACACACTGCCTCTCTGGAACGGCACATTTTGATTCTCAGCGTGGGTGTGCCTGGCTACTGAATAAGCTACAGTACAGTATCAACGGTGGTCCGTGTCGAATAACCGAAATTGACCAACACTCACACACTGCACAACTGCATTTTGTGATTTCATTTATGGTTCAAGGCAGAGGAGTGGAGGTTCGAATCTCAAATATCGCACGATAATCTCGTTCTGCACTCTCGGCAGGCCCGATGCGAAAAATGCGCGAGAGCTGTGAGAGCAACACCATCACTGTATGCGCCAACGCGCCTCCACCATCCCTTTGCAACAGCGCGTTGACTTGAACCCTGAAGGCATTGCTTGCGAGCTGCTATCCATTCCCACGCCCAGCACTGACACTCTTGCTGTGGATCGGATCCACCGAACCTTGACATCGGAAGCTGGTCCTGATCGTGGGAACATACGCTTGGCATTATGGCGTTGAGGCGTGGAAAGGATCGCGTTGCTGCGGCTGGATCCGAAGGTAAGCTCTTCCTCCTTTCCCAAAGACATCGCCATACCCGCACTCGGATATACTGACAAGCGTGCCCGCCATCGATGTCGACAGAGCTGCAACTATGGTACAATGTCAGGCAAAACCTACGCACGATCGAAAAAATCCGCATCGCATCCGTCGACAAAGCCGCCTCGGCTGAGAATCTTCGTACCGACCTCGTCTCGCTCAAAGAGAAGCGCGAAACGGGTGACGAATACCGTACCAAACGACGCAAACTTGATGATATCTGTCACGACCTTACTAGCCGAACAAAGGACGAGTTGAGTGCGATCGAGCAGGCGCAGGAAAAGTTGGGCATTCTTGTTGCCTTACGTAGTCCAGCAGATGGGGGGTCAAGGAGTTCGACGCCGAGGAAGGATCTTGCGTCAAAAATCAAGTCTGGGTCGGGGACGCCGACGCCCAGTGGAAGAAGAGCAGGCGGTCCTTTGGGACCGTCTAATCTCAGCTCGGGGTCGACATCGGGCTCCAGCGGTGCGAATAGGGGCAGAAGGGAGACCTTGACGGCCCAACACCCACTCAGCCAGGGAAGGAAAGTCGCAGTATTGCCAAGCAAGACCAACGAAGAATCAGACTGGCTCAAAGCTACCGTCACATCCTACTCCAAATCCACCAACGAATACACCGTTCAAGACGACGATGAACCCGGCCCGGAAGGAACCTACAAAGTCGGCATGGACAACATCATCCCCCTCCCCATCAGCCTCCAAACCATGCCAGCATCCGACTACTCTCCAGGCTCAAGAGTACTCGGCATGTACCCCGACACCAGTTGCTTCTACGGTGCCACCGTCAAATCAGGCGGCCCAGGCTTAACGAGGAATGCGAACCTGGCAAAGTTGATCAAAAAGGAAGCCGAATTGCTCGAAGCAAAGTACAACCTCGAGTTCGACGACGACAATGGCGAGATTCGACAGGTACCTGCTTGGCTTGTAGTTCAAAGTCCTGGCATGTAATCCGTCATCGCAAACGAGTCGCAACTCCTTCACTTCTCAAAAGAGGCAACGCTCAACCTCTTCCATTCTTTCAATGTAATTGTACCCGTGTAATGCTACATCCATCCTATCACGAACAGCGACCAGCAGAAAGACTGGTTTGTGCGTACAGTGCAACTTTGTGCAATTGATGATACAAAATCGATGAATCTAGTGATGGCATTCGACTACACTTCTTCAGAAGCCACTTGCTGATAACCCGCACTTGGAGCCGAACCCCCATTCGCCCGACCTCGTCCCAGTCTCAAGTTCGACTCCGACATAATGGATTCAAACTTGCCCAACACCTGGTATCCAAGATCCTTCAGGTTGGCCACCACTCGGTCGAACGCACCCGCATCGGACTGATCAAGCAACTCCTGCATCTGCAGCGAGTCTGTCACCGACTCTTCAGCGCTGCTCGTCGAAGTCAACTCAGCCGGACGCTTGTACCACTTGAGTGTGAGCGAGCTGGCCACCACGCTGACGCTTGAGAAGGCCATAGCTGCTCCAGCCATCATTGGATGCAAGCTCAAACCCCAGGGCAAGAAGATGCCCATCGCCAGCGGAATACCGACCATGTTGTAGATCGTAGCCCAGATAAAGTTGAGTTTGATCTGGCGGAAGATGCGACGTGATAGGTGGATTGATGCAGCAACGTCGAGCAGATTGGATCGCATCAACACGATCGATGCCGCCTCGATAGCTACGTCCGATCCGGTACCCAATGCAATGCCAAGATCAGCCGAAGCAAGGGCGGGAGAATCATTGATGCCGTCACCAACCATGGCAATGCCACCAGATTTCGCCTGACCATTGGCTCGGAAGGGCGAGAATCTGCCGCCACTCTCGAGATCGCCTCCAGTGGAAATACGTCGAAGCTCGAGGACAAGTTCTTGCTTGTCGATTGGGCTCATCTCCGCATATACATCCGTCTCATCCATACCCAACTCGCGAGCCAACGCTTGCGCTGTGGCTGTAGCGTCTCCTGTCACCATCCCACACTGAATGCCCATCCGGCGAAGGGCTGCAAGTGTGCGCTTGGCTTCTGGTTTGAGTGAGTCGCTCAAGCTCAACACAGCTGCAAGTGATCCATCAACACTGGCAAGTACAGCTGTGCGACCCTTTGACTGCTGCTCGGCAAGCAATTGTGTTGCCTGGGAGCCAAAGGTGCTATCGCCGAGATCGTTCTTCTCGCTGGAAAAGATGAAATCAGACGTTCCGATACGGATCTCGTGGACCGTCACGGTCTCTTCGAGTTGGACGCGACAGCTGATGCCTCTGCCGGTGAAGCTTTGGAACTCTTCGATGCTGGCACCGTCAATGACGACGGCCTGCTTCTCTTCGAGAGCACTACCAGGTGCTGCAGGTTCGACTTGAAGTTGATGCGATGCCCAGATCGCAATAGCACGTGCAAGGGGGTGTTCCGAGCGTGCCTCAGCAGCGCCAATGATGCGGATCACTTGGCGTCTAGTGAGACCACCTGCAGCGATGACATCGAGGCCGCTCTGCTCCTTCTTGGGCCAGATAGCCTCTCGCAACTTGAGTTTGCCCTCCGTGAGCGTACCAGTCTTGTCGAAGAGCATGCGACGAATCGTAGTGGAAGCTTCGAGGGGTCCACCGCCTTTGATCAGGATACCGTTCTGTGCACCAACACCGGTGCCCACCATGACTGCTGTGGGCGTCGAGAGACCAAGCGCACATGGGCAAGCCACGACAATGACGCTGATGCATAGCTTGAGGCAAACCATGAACTTGGTCACACCCTGCTGGTTGAAGATGGACGGGAGCATGTGTCCGGACAGCAAATGAGCGATCATCATCCAGGCAATGAAGGTGAGCGCACCCAGACCGACGACGGCAGGGACAAAGTAGCCAGCGACTCGATCTGCGAAGGCCTGGATGGGCGCTTTTGAAGTTTGAGCCTCATCAACAAGCTTGACAATCTGCGCCAGGCTCGTGTCCTTGCCAGCTCGCTGGACGAGGAAGTCGAACGTTCCTGTGCCGTTGACAGTGCCTCCGATGACGTTGCTGCCGACGATCTTGTGGATGGGGATGGCCTCTCCGGTCACCATGGACTCGTCCACTGTCGATTCGCCACGTACGATGACACCGTCCGCGACGATCCTCTCTCCGGGCACTACCTTGACGTGGTCGCCACGTTGAACGAGCTCGGAAGCCACCTTCTTCTCGACTTTGCCCTCGGCACCATCAGTGTAGATGGTCGCAGAAGTCGGTGTCAGACCGATGAGACGCGAAAGAGCCTCGCTCGTCTTGCCCTTGGCAGTGTTCTCCAGGAAGCGGCCAAATGAGACGAAAGTGAAAAGCATGGTAGTGGTGTCGAAGAAAGTCGCCGGTTTCGTGCACTTGTCCATTTCCATCACCATTCCGATGGCACGTGCCATGATCGGAGCTGCCGTGCGCATTACGACGACAGATGGTTCGGGTGGATCAACGCAAAAGAGCCTGGCCACCATCGAGAAGACGCTGAAGACCCACGAGGCGGTCGTTCCGATCACAATGAGCACGTCCATCGTAGCGCTGCCATGTTTGAGTGCTTTCCATGAGGTTCGGTAGAAGCGCAGGCCAATACCGAATTGAACCGGAATGGTGAGGGCGAGGCACGACAGATCTTGAAGGTAGAGTCCAGATATCGGCTGCCACCAGAGAATACTGCGGGTGAAAGAGAACTTGGGGAGAACCATCGACATGAGGAAGACGGGTACACCCATCGATAGTGAAAAGAGAAAAGCGGCTCGCCACTCTGCAATCTCTTTGATTCTGCCAAGAGACGCGAGCTGAGTAGAATTGCGTTCGTCGCTGACCACGGCATCGAAGCCAAGATCCTCAATATGCTCGACAAGATCGCGAATGCCAAGCTTGGATGGGTCATAGTCGATCCTAGCTTTCTCTGTGGAGAGCGATACCGATATTGACTCGATGCCTTCGATCTTGGCGATTTCGCGCTCGATGGTGGAAGAACAGGATGCACATGTCATGCCGTAGACACTCAATTGCGCTGTGTCGATGAGAGGCGACAACGAAGGCGAGTCATTTGGTTGTTCCTTCAAAAGAGGTCCGTTGCGGGGCTTCTCTGCCTTGGTGACCCCGAGGAAAGTAGCATCGAAGCCTGTATCCTCGATTTCCTCTGCTACCTTCAACGGAGTCCATATTGAATCGTCGTATACGACTGTGGCTCGCTCGGCAAGCAGCGCTACTGAGATGGACTCGATGCCTGGCTGTGATCGTATCATTCTCTCGATAGTTTCCACACAAGCGCCGCAAGTCATGCCGCCAATCTGAAAGGTAGCCGTCACTTTGGCGCCAGCGGGAGGGGAGGTGGAGCCAGAGGCCTTGGGCTCGTCGAGAAGCGGGTCGGTCGTCGACATGGTGAGTGCTGCTGGTGGCGATGGCGATGAGGCAAGTCAGAGAAATTGTATGCTGGAAGCTCAGATGCTTGTTAATTGCGTGGGACCCGAATGGCAAATGATACGAAGGCTGGGGGTCGACCTTTGTGATTGCGGTGCTGAAGCTATGATCAGGAACACAGAGAGTTGGACGCCATGACCAAATGCATGTGAAGGGCAAAAGGAAGAGCGGAAGTGCCGATGGGTGTATGGGTCTATATCCTGCTCTGTTGCGTCGAGATCGGCTGTTCCGGGTTCGTGGTGTCAAAAAGCTTCTCGGCGGTTCCGAGTTCGATCGAGCTTGACGCTGAGTGTGATGCAGTTGAGTTATTGTCGTTGTAGCTCGGTGACGGATGATGCGAGGCAGATATAGATGGCTTTGAGCTGACCGAAAGGAGTGTGGTGATTGCAAAGGAGTGACGAACAGGAAACAAGGTTGAGTGCGGACTGCAAAAGTGACAACACAAACGAGTCTCTGGTGGAGGGCCAAAAGCAGTGCGTACTCTGTAGCCGAAGTCGCGGAAAAAAAGTGTAAGTGCGTGCCGTGCCTGAGCAACCTCGGCTTCGCGGCGACAACGCGGCAACACCGCAACGCTTGGACTGCACCGGGAAAATCTCATCTCTTTTTGTCTGATCCCCACACAAGCTTAAGCGGCCCACTCGATGGTTTGACTGAGGAAGATGATGATATTCCGGAATTAAGGTGTGAAGCCATGCCATGCTTTGGCATGTTGCTCCAAGAGGAGCAAAACGCCGTCCAGAACGGGATCCAAAGATCCCACTCAGGCAGGCATGCCTGACGATAAACAGGAAGCAGCTTGCTCAAACTACTGTATCTGTCGGCAAAGATGAGTTGGTCAGCGGTGTCCCCAGTAAGACACATCCGATGCTACCTGTAACTTAGCCTAGGTCCAGAACCGAGCGAGCTGTGAATGGAGGCCGAGGGGACGAGGTGGATGGCTGGCGGGAGCGAGAGGTATGCAAGGCCGGCCCCCAGAGCCTGCATACATGCTCTTGCAAGGGGAGGACAGGACGATGCTCTTCCTAGAAGGGCTTGGGATATATTCCCTTTGAAAACTCAACTAAGCTCGTTCCACTCTAGGAGCTTCTTTCGTACCCGGACGGGTGAAATCTGGGCTCTTGATCAGGACCTTAATCGTGGGCACAGGCTCACGTTATTTCTGCTCATCATCTTCCGAAAGAGGCGCAGCTGCTGCTGCTGCTTTTGCTGCTGCCACAGTAGTGTTGCATGATAACGAGCAAAGTGGCTTGAGTACCGCAGCAGACTGCAGCGTGGCTTGATTCAGAACCAGTTGTTGATGCCTGTGGGCGAGCGTCTTCGCTGTCAAAGCAAGCAAAACGGCCAAGCATCACACATCGGTTCATTGACTGCAGTCGCAATCACAGAGTGCTGTGTTGCTAGGAGCGGTTGTTCTCCCACGGCAGTAAAGCAAAGCACCCTATCGTCCTCCTTCCCATGTCTAATCGCTGCTGTCTGCCTGGTGATTTTCCCATGCCGATGTGGTTTTGGTCATCATCGGATCTCGCGAGAGCATTCCGATGGCCAGTCAAAATCAGCACCAACCTCATGCACGAATCCAGACACTCACATCTCTCTGCTAAAGTGCCTTGGGTGAGTTTTTTTTTTTCTTTTTTTTTCTTTTTTTTTTGGAGAAGTCTCCCTCCTCCGCACTTTGCAGCGCCTGTCAAAGAAGAGAAAGCGAGAGCCGATCGATTTGGTGATTTTGTCTTACACAAAAGTCAAGTGTCATGGGAACAAAGCTACTTGATGGGAAGTATCCAATCGATCGATCGAGCGAGCGAGCGAGGCTTCTTTGCTCAAGTGTCAACAAGACTTGAGATAGACAAAGGAACCGCAATCGATCATGCTGAGAGGGGCAAGAACGAAGCTGATCGTCTGGATGCAGTTGCAATTGCCATCGTCCGCCTCGCTGTGCCTGATTCGTGATTGTCGTTTGGACCCCGTTCCGGAATGTGCAACCCGACCCCCGCTTTTGTCGTCTGACTCTGCAGCTGAACCGACAGAATGCTTTTTGCTTTCTGTATTTGTCGTCATTGCGCAATTCCCCCACGCGTTGACCTTTATCGCTTTGCTCAGCAACCGTGAAGATGGCGATGGCGATGATGATACGGCGATTGAGTATCGACAGCCTAATGCAATCGCAACATCGATGGTCGGGTGAACTGCGTTGTTTTTTTATTGAAAAAGAAAGAAGCAGAAGTTGGTCGCGTGGACGTTCGGCTCTTTTCAACAAGTGACATCTGAGAAGGCTGACTTTCCTGGTCAAGCCTTCTGGGTTGCATTCAACCACACTGCGACTGTGACATCGTGAATCAACTGAATGCTCTCGACTGTTGCAGTGGCGGCTTTGTTTCCCGACTTCCCCACATACGCTCGAGCGAGCTCAAATCGAGTTTGAACGGTCAGAAAGCCAATATGGACCATTGCGCTTCGGTTGACCCGATTATGCTGCAATTCCCACGGCCCGTGTCTTGGCCTTGGTCTTTGACTTCTATCTGCTGCACCTTGACTTTCCTCCACCACCTTCATCTTCTCCCTCTCCTGCTCCTGCTTTCTCCCTCTCACCCACACTTTCCTCTTGCTCCCTTTCCGAGTCGGCATTGCCAATTTCAAGCTTGCGTTTTCGTTGTCTTCGGCTTCTCCTCAACATCTTACGCTGCTCTTCTTGTGGCTCAGCTCTGGTGCGCCTCCCCAACCTTGCGCCCCACTCAATACGTTCACAAGAACCGCGGCCAACGGTGTGGCTCTGCTCACTGCCATTGCGCAGCCGCCTCGACTGTTTGGCTGAGACGTTCCGACGGTGTTTGCTTTTAAGGCGAGTCCCGAACACAGCCAAGTCTCGGCGTTTCTCGCGTCAATCCCTCTCTCTCTCTCTCTGTCTGTCTCTCTTTTCCTCCTTCTCTCCCCTTTCTCTCCCTCTTTCCGAACGTTTCGGCATACATTCAGAGTTGCGTTTTGCTCAGCCACACAGGATACGACCTTTTCCGATTTTTCCTCACCGCCTGTGACAGCACATCTGTTGCTGCCTCCTCTTCCTATCGTCACACACACAAACACATCACCTCTGCGCTCTTGAGCTGTTCGGAACGCGTCCGATCATCGATTCGGCATCCCTACGTCGACCTTTTTGGGAATCACAGTTAGTGGTGGCAGACTCTTTCTCTCGGCATTCGAGTGGCTAAGCCGAATCGCCAACCTTGTGACCTTCTCTCTCATAGCGGACACCAAGTCGCCGCGGAGTCCCCACTTTGACTGTTCCGCTCCTGTCAAAAAGGCCACTTCAATTCCTTCGGCTTGTGTTGCAGCAGCAAGACAGAAGCCAAAACGGCGACTTGGCTCAGCCTCGAAATTTATCCGCTCAACTCATCTGTGCATTCAAGCGGTGTTGTCTGCTTTGCTCTGAACTCAGCTCGACTGTTTTGACCCTCCTTGAGGTCTCTTACACAACCTTTCAGCGATCTGCGTCAAAGCAGATTGGAACTTTGATCACAATTCTGGCCGACATCCAAGCCACTTGCTCAAGTTTGTATTACGATCGGAACCGCGACACGGTCCTTTCTTTGACGTCAATCACCGTCGCAACCACACCTCTCCCCTCTGCAACCCGAACCCGAACATCCTCTCCTACTCGCTGGGCTCTCTCGATATCCAGCTTCATGTCGCATATCCTTGCTCGCCTTGGCGGCTCATCTTAAGCTTTCCTGCAACACAACGACACCTACGCGAGATATCGGCAACCTCGTCCAAAGCAAGGCCGGAGTCGACACGACTTCCAACACGCAGCTTCTAACACTATCCTGAATTCTCCGATCCAGCCTCGCGGCATCTCATCCTTTCCACCCGCTTTTTCGTAAATAAAGCAGTGGCTTGACATCAAGCCTCTTGCGGCCCTATATCGGCCGCCTCGCACGCTTCTCGGCCAACCGAGTCATAACCCATCGATCCTGGACGAAGATTGACGTCACGCAAACCAAGGCATCCCAGGTGCCCCTTCCACCAATAGCAATTCGAGGTATAGGCGGTCCAAGAAAGCGGCTGTACGATCCCCCATCTTTTCTGCAGCCGCTGCGCGGCTCATAGTTGTTACGTTCGAGAACCTGTTGCCTATCTTCCAGAAGCCGTTCTCCCCGGCAAACCAACCTTCATCCCGCCTTACCGGCTCTTTCTCCGGTGCGACGCAAACGACGACCTGAGCAGGTCTCGGCTCGGCATTTGATTCGACAGCATAGCAGAACAGTACCACAGATTCAGCGTCCATCGAGGTCGAAGTCCCTGAGAGACCCTGCAACGCGTTTGTCGACTCAGCTCTATCTTTGTCCTTTGACTGCATCGACAAAGCTTCTCTGGTTTCAGATAGGCTTCCTGTCACAGTCTAGCATCTACAGCGCGGTGTCTTTTGAGCAAGGATAAGCAAGCTATATATACCGGAGTCTTGATCCGTCTCGACCTCCTGGCTTGGTAGGACATTCGCCCGGCACGACCACACCAGATCTACGCAGCATTCTCACGACCACTCTTCGCACAACCACACTTCTCGCTCTACCACTCAACCCATATTGGCATTACTACGCTTCCTCCCATAACGATGACTCCAATCATCGGATCTTCCAGCCTCGGCCGTCGCGGTCGATCCGCACAGACCAGCTCGCACGATCTCACTGACTCGAGCTCCTCGTCTCGCCGACAGAGCAGTTCCTCGCATCGTCGCAAGGCTTCGGTTGCCAGCTCTCAGATGGACGATTGGAGCGATGGATTCACCGGCATTGTCGATCTCGACCGAAGGATGCGTGAACTCGCAATGTTCGAACAAGGCATCTCTGACCCTTATAGCAATGGCGATGGCGACGTCTACGAGTCTTATTCGCCTCTCACTTCGTCTTGGTCTGAGCAGCATGGTCGCAGGAAGAGTTCCTCCGATGCGAGATCCGGTACTGGTTCTCAGTCATCCTTGGCGACGGGCAGGAGCGTTCCTTCGTTCACTTCCACTCCGCATGCAGCTTCGAGCAGCTGTACGACAGCAGCAACTTCGCGCGTCTCCCAAGACTCACGTCACCATTCGTCGCTCCTTGCCAAGCGCAGAACCAGCATGCCCAACACCATCGACTCTTTCGATAGCGCGCATAGCCCCCTTCGACTGGCACCCTTGCCTGCGTCTCCCTCGGCTTTTGGCAACTACAGGTTGACCGATGCATCCGGCCTACCACTCCCCACTCACCATTCTGGCGTCTTCTCATCTACATCTTGGTCGAGCTTGGACGAGCAAGACCCATTGACCCCGCTCGCGATAGCAAGCACGCAGCGCGAGCCAATCACTCCTGGTACAGCCGCAGCTGCTACTTGGACCGACCCCTCCGCACCTGGCTACTTTCCCGCGGGTCTTAGCGTGGATAGCAAGAGGAAGCCTCGTTCGCCGCGTAAGAAGGCCACTCGTGCCCCACTGCCTCGTCTCGTCTCGGGCGAAGTTGTGTCTTCCCCAGCCGCAGAGTCGCAGTACGAGATCGAGCGCGATGCGCTTCAACTCACAGACAGCATTGACAGTCACAAGGACAGCAGCGCTTGCTCGGCCTCTGCGTCTGGAACGTATACACTCCGAAGATCGGCACAGACTTTGGCACTTTCGCTGCGATTCAAGATGTTGCGCGCCAAAAGAAAGGTCAAGAGGACGGGCCAGGGGGCGGCGGATTTGTTTGCGGGGAGTCAGAGGAGCTCCATCGAGGCTTGTGTCCCTTCTTCTTGATCAAGCCTTTGGGCCCATGTTCGATTGTAGTTTCAAAGATGATTTCGTCGTTTTTCGGGGGTTCTTCACTTGGGGATACCGTACACATATAATGTATCTTTTATCTTCTCGCACCAGGCCAATAGTCTAGCTTGAAGTTACTCTACGCATTTGCGTGGATGACTCTATGATGGATGTGTATTATTGCGCGAGTCAAGTTAGTATCCCAACAAGGTGCGTCTTAGAAGTTTTGTTGTGGCTCTTCTCTGATTTCTGAACTCGCTGACTTTGGCCCAGCCTTCGTTTGTTGCGGTTACCGGGTGGGTTTGAGATTCGACATTCAAGTGGTCGTGGCTGCCGGGGTTTCGGAGGTTGGGTGGGAGGAGGTTGAGGAGGGTATTCTGGTAGGATTGGTCCGAGGGGTAGCCTAGGTCGCTTGGCTGGGTTTCTTGGCTTGGCTCCATGTCGGTGGTGGCGGTGGTGGTCCATCTGTCTGGGTTGGTGGTTGGGATGCGGGTGTCTAACCTTGGCAAACCTGTGGAGTTGGGGGACGGGGCGAGGAGGCCTGCCCAAGCGGCTGCGACAATGCGCGATTGAGTCTGGGTGAAGGGCATGGGCACGATGCGATACGGCACCCCTAGAACGCAGATCGACGGGTCCGGGCGGTAGAAGAGTGACCAATCATCGAGGTTGGTTAGGTAGGAGCAAGTGCGTGAAGTTGGAGTATACACCTCCCCCTCTACCTCCTCCTGCTGCTGCTGCTGCGCTCCCATTCGAGGTGGCGAAGGTGGCGGAGCGGGGATGAGAGGGAACCTATCAAACGGTGCCAGACGCTGATCGAGGTAGGGGAAATCATACGCGTAACCCGTAGCCAACAAAATCACATCCACGCTCTCCTCATCGCCGTTTTCAAACCTTACCCTCTCCCCATCCTCACTCACCCGCACCAACTTGGGCATCACGCTGATCCTCTTGCTCCATTCCGGACTGTCGCGATCGCGGGGGTCAAAATCCATCGGTGGAGGTTGGTCGAACCTCTCGTAGCTATGCAAGACCTTGGTAGGCGGTGCAGTGTTGCATTTCTCGATATACTCTTCCGTGGCGGCTGGACCTTCGGGCAGGGTGCGGAGGATATACCCACTGAGCTCTCTGGCAATATCCGAGCCCGAACTCGAGTTGCCAACCACAAGAACTTTTTTGCCGGTAAAGGGGAGCGGCGATCGATACCATGCCGAATGCAGAATCTCTCCCTTGAACTTGTTCAAGTTGGGGATGGGTGGGATGGTGGGCGTATTACATCGACCCGAGGCGAGCACGACGTGGTCGAATACCTCTAGGCTTTCCTCGTCGGTTTCGACATTGATCGAGCGCACCGCCCACTCGCTCCCACCACCGATCCTCTCCTTATCCTCTTTGAAAGAGATTCGCCTTACATTGTTGACCGCGGTCCTCAACCTCACTTGCACCCGCTCTTTCCCTTCCAGCGTCCGCTTGCCAAAGTCGTTGAGATACTCCTCCACGCTCCTCCTCGTCGGGAATAGACTGGTATCGGCGGGATAGGGAGCATCGCGAAACGCCATCAGATCGCAGGGCAGATTCGTCCTTAACCCATCATACATGCCACCCTTCGCTCTGACCTTTCCACGCTCATCACCATCTTTAAACACTTGGCCCTCGTCGTTCTCCCACAGCGCATACGCTCGTCCCGTCGTATCGAATCGAATCCGACACGGTCCGGGGGAAGGGTCGTACTCCCACACGCCAGAGTAGTTGGAGCGACGCTCAAACACTGTGATGCGAAAAGGCGGGTTGGAGGGGGAAAGCGTGTTGAGGGAGAGGAATTGGGAGGTAGCGGCAATGCCGGCTGGTCCAGCACCAATGATCGCCACTCGACGTGGGGTGGAGGACATGGTGGAGAGATGGCGTGGGGTGAGACGAGACACCATGCAGTGGTCGAGAGAGATACGAAAGATGATCGCTGACAAGGTCCGATGTTGGTGTTGGTAGTGTACAGCGTGGTGTCACGTCAGAAAAAAAGAAGAAAAGTGTGGAGGTTGGCCTTGCATTGTTATACTGGATGTAATTGCATGTGGGTGCCCTTTTGGTGGCCGAGAAATTCGCCGCCGCAACCGCTGCTACCTTTGTCACCATACCGCTTACAACCCACACCCCCTCCTCGCTCCTGACCCTCACTTTCCACTCCCAATCATGAATCTTCACACTTGGGTCCTCGGGCAACACTTTTGCGGACGGGTACGAGTTTTGTTCTATTTCAAACATAAGCATATCATACAGACTTATGGATGCATGACCCAACTCCGCTCAGTTAAAGACAACCGTCTTTGCGCCGTTCAAGAGTACCCTCCTCTCTGCGGTCCACTTGACCGCTCTAGCCAGTACTCTTGCTTCCACATCGCTTCCCGCCTGCACCAAATCTGCTGGCGTCATTGCATGCCCCACTCTCTCCACCGCCTGCTCAATAATCGGTCCCTCATCCAAATCCGCCGTAACAAAGTGCGCCGTCGCTCCAATCAACTTGACGCCCCTCTCAAACGCCTGGTGGTACGGCTTGGCACCCTTGAAACTCGGCAGGAACGAGTGGTGAATGTTGATGATCCTGCCCGAATACAGAGAGCAAAGCTGAGGCGACAGAATCTGCATGTATCGAGCCAAAACAATCATCTCGATATCGTACTTTTGCGCCAGTTTGACCATCTCGGCCTCCTGCCATTCCTTTGTCTTGCCCTCGGCGGCGTTGATGGGCAGATGGTAGAAGGGAATCCCATTCGCTTCTGCCAGCTGCTTGTAATCCGGGTGGTTGGAGATGATCAGCGGCACTGTGATGGGCAGCGTGTTGTTTGACAATCTAAACAAGAGATCGTTGAGACAGTGGCCGATTTTGGAAACCATGATCAGCGTCCTTGGCTTCTCCTCTGCACCGTTGATCTTGACGCTAACCTCGGCAGCGGTAGCAAACTCTTCCTCGAATTCCTGCTTGACTTTGGCGAGGAAAGCGGCGCGGTTCTGGGCGTAGTCGGCAGCCCTGGGGTCGGGGTGGGAGCCGTTCTCGGGGTCAGGTTCGGAGGCATGAACACGCATGAAGAAGGTGCCCGTTGTGGGGTCACCAAACTGAGCAGAGTCCATAATGTTCATGTTCCTCTTGGCCAAAAAGCCCGAGATCCTGTGGACGATACCGGGACCATCGGGACCGGAAAGCGTGAGGATGATCGAAGGAGGAGGAAGGGCAGAAGCGGGCTGCTTCGGGCGGATCTTGGAAGGGAGGATGCTTCCATGAGCACCACCAGCAGCAGTGGTAGCGGCAGTAGCAGGAGTGGGCGTCATGCTTTCAAGATCTGCTAGCGATCGAAGTCCTCTTTGTTGAGTTGAAGTGACTGCCGAGATTCGAAGAACCGCGTTTGTGCTTGGACGAAGAACACTTGAACGTAAAGTGGAAGCGAAAGCCGGTGAACGGAGGACGAGGTTGTTGAACATTTACACCAACTGTTGAAAGGAGGTGTGCATGCAGTCTGTCAAAAGTGAGGTTGAATCGTGATGAAACGATCGATGGTTGTGGCAAGAGAAGAAAGAGAGGCTATCCAAAGGGGGAAAACGGAAAACAAAAACGGTCGCGTTGCTGTCGACAGTAAGCAAAAATTGATTTTGTGATTAGATTGGATCTCTTGTCGTTGATCTTCTTGTCATGCATACTGTATGGCGCGAGTCACTCGACTTTCCCTCCGCTCCAATCAGATCTTTTCGACGTTGGGTGTTGATGGATCGTACACTTTTCTCCACCAATCGCTGCATTCTGTCCCTCGTGACGATGCTGTCTTGGCAGATCTTCGTTTGGTGTCGGCCATAAATGTCCGAACATGACTTTTATAGAGATGGCAAATTGACCGGCCCAGCTTCACGTGGTCCTCCGGTGGTTTCCACCCCCCTCCGCTCATCCCGCATCGCTGCTCATTTCTGCGTATGACCACTCGTCGTCACTTTGGCTGTATCTCTCACAAAAGCTTGGTTTGGAACAATCACGTCTGTCGACACATTTGGCGAGTATCCAAGGTGTAGGTGAGAGGCGGTTCTGATGTATGATTAGCGAGGATTACATAATACAGCTTTTTCGAGCGCGGTTAGGTTTGTGCTATCTTTCCAAAGGTGCTGTGCTCCACATGCATACAGCTGAGCACGGACACTTGCTTTCTTCTTCCTCAATGTCAACACTTGCTTCGTCGACTTGCACATCAACTCTGTCGCAACACAGCATATCACACGCCCAGAGCGCGAGCCGGACAGCACCACTGAAACATCCAACCGCACCCATCAATCTGGTCATCACACCAGCGATACATTTGCTGGTCCGTGCCTCAAGATGAAGCGCAAGGTAGGTCAGCCTTATTTCCCCCTCGCACCTTGATCGTTGACCATGAGCTCATCCTCCTGCTTCTCAATTTACTATGTGATGCACACTCTCAGGTCCTTCTGATGGGCCAATCCGGCTGCGGTAAAACCTCGATGCGAGCCCTGATCTTCTCGTCCTACCGCCCGGACGAAACCGCGCGTCTGGGTTCCACCATCGACATTGAATCCTCCACCTTCCGCTTTCTCGGCAACCTCGTCTTCAACCTCTGGGACTGTGGAGGTCAGCAAGCCTACATGGACTCTTATCTGGACAAGCAACGCTCTCAAACCTTCTCCACCGTCGGAGTGTTTATCTACGTATTCGATCTGGGCGTGGGAGCCAAGGAAGGCGGCGAGGAGGAGTGGGAGAAAGATTTGAGGTATTTCAAGGACAGCTTGGCGGCGTTGTACCAGTACAGTCCGGAAGCCAAGGTGTTTTGTCTGTTGCACAAGATGGATTTGGTGGATAGGGAGAGGAGCGAGGGTGTGTATAGGGCGAGGGTGAACGAGCTCCGGCGCAAGTCGAAAGAGGTGGCGCAGGCGGCGGGGAAGGGAGGAGAGGGGTTTAGGATCAATTCGTTTGCCACTTCGATTCTCGACGAAAGCCTTTACTATGCCTGGAGTCGGATCGTCCAGACCCAAATTCCAGCGTTGCACATTCTGGAGAAGCATCTTGAACAACTCGCGCACACGTGTTGTGCCTCGGAAGTGGTTGTATTCGAAAGAACGACGTTCCTGATCATCGCCAAAGCCGCCACCCTCTCGCCGCTCCCCTCAGCCACTCTGGATGGCAAACACGTTTATCAAGAGACAGAAGAAGGACTGGAGAACTACCGATATCCCACCCCCACGCAGAGCCATAGCGCCTTTGTAAGTCCACACGATAACCCTTTCCACCCACCGCGCACGTCGTTGCAACCCGATCCGGAAAGGTTTGAAAAGGTGTCCGAGTTGATCAAGGCGTTCAAACAGAGCTGCAAGAAACTGCCCAGTGCCGAATTCCAAGCCGTGGAAATCAAGACGCAACAGTTTGTAGCTTACGTGGATAGCTTGACGAGCAATACGTTTATACTGGTGCTGGTCAGGGAGAAGGGAGTGGAAATGGCGAGTGTAAGGTTGAATCTGCAGTTGGCGAGAGATCATTTCGAAAAATTACAGGCCATCAATCTTAGGTCCTAGCCAAGCCAAAACGCAATCCGAGCAAACATGCAGTCATACCCCATTTGTAATGCAAATCACACACACACACACACACAGAGAGAGAGAGCTGTGAACTGTGTACGAAGCTGATGTATGAGCATTGCAGTCGAGTTCAAGATGAGATGGTTTCAATCACGTTTAAGGATTTGCACCTTGCCGGGTGGAGGGGCGGCAGAAGTCGATGCTGGGTTAGCAGCAACAGCAGTAGCAGCTTTGTCCTTCGGCTGAGGTCTGCGTCGATTCGGCTTGCTTTTGCCTTTCTCCTTGCTGGTTCCTCCAACCTCACCATTCGCCGCTGCAGTTTGGGTTTTGGGCAACTCGGGCTTCTTCTTGCCCACACCCTTGGACGCTGGCGCCGGCTTTGGCGCTCCCTCCTGTGCAGTGCCACCACGCGATTTGGACGCAGCAGCAGCACCAGCAGTAGCAGATGTTTCCGCAGCCTTGTCCCTCCTCTTCTGCTTCTTCTTCTCCTTCCTCGCCAGCGCTTTCGCCTTTGCTGCCTCTTCCTTCGCCGCCAACGCGGCTTCCGAGAGCTTACCTCTGTCTTTCTTGCCCTTCTTGCCCTTGGCCTCCTCACCCACCGGTGCGAGCCCCTTGGCAGCAGCCTTCTTGGCCGCCATCTTGTCCAGCTTCTTTGCCTTCTTGGCCGCAGCCGCCGACTCCATCTTGGCCGCTTTCATCGCTCGCAAATGCTCCAACAAGGGCGTACTCTTACCCTGCAATGCCGCCTGCTGTCTCTCCCTCTCCTTCTCTTTCGGATCGTACAGCGATGCTAGCAAGTCACCTTCGCTTCTTTTGACTGCACCATTCTCCTCCGCCTTCGAGAGCCGTTCGACGAAGCCGAGGTAATCCGCATCTTTATCGATGGTCCCCTGCTTCGGGTCAGGTTTGTTCCTTCCCCTCCTCCCACCCGCAGCAGCATTGGGGAGGATGACCCTTTGGTAGGGCGCAAATTCGACAATGGCGGCCGATTCACGCCCCTTTGCATCGCGAAAAATGTGTCCGTCAAATGCTTTGTGAAACTCGACCAGGAAGGTGGCCGAGAGGAAGCGAACGTAGGCGCGAGCGTGTTTGTTCTGCTTGTTGGCGTCGGTTTTGAGCTTGCCGCTGATGAAGCGCTTCAAGTCCACCGTGGGCACAGCTGCCGGTATTTCTGAGGAGGTCGAGGTCGATGCTTGACCCTGTTGAGCTTCGCGGGTGGCAGCCTGGGTGGCATTGAGCGCCTGGCAATCCGCAGAGTCGCGAATCCAGGGCGAGACAGCTTTCCAGAACACCTCTTCGGGCAGATTAGGTGGCAACCTACGAATGACGACTTTGCTCTTGAACTGTGTAGGAGCTTTGATCTGCTTGCTCGCTGCGAGCTTTGGTGCTTCTTTCTTTGCTGGTTTCTGCTGCTTCTGCTTGGCGCTACCTCCTCCGGGTGCCGCTGGGGTCTGAGCTGGCGATGGTGGCTCCTCCCCAACATTTTGGCTTTTCTGAGCGCGGTTCTGCGCAGCCTTTTCTCGATTCTGCTGTGCTTTTGCGCGATTCTCTTCCGCCCTTTGACGATTTTGAAAAGCTTGATCGACCTTGTGTGATGCTCGTTCGATGTCCTCTTGCGCCTTGGTCACCTTCTGATTGCTGCTTCCTGTAGCGCGCTCGATCTTTTGCTGCGCTTCGGCAAGTTTTTGAGCGGCCTGCTCGAGCTTGCCTTGAGCCTGACTCTGGGCTTGTGATTGCTTCTCTGCGGCATGCTGGTTAGCGTTTGCAGCCTTTTGCTGTGCTTGGGCGATCTTCTGAGCGGCTTGATCGAGTTTGTGCTGAAGTTGTGCTTGGGCTTGGTTTTGGGCGGCTTGGACTTGCTGCTGCGCTCGTCGGAGTTGCTGTTCAGCTGCAGCTAGCGGGTTGTAGCCCGACATGCTGAACAAGTCGAGGCGTGTGATGCGATGGTGGGAGAGAAGGAGAAGATGAAATGCGTTTCGTTCAGGGTCCAAGCTGAGCGAGTGAGTGCGGGTTTGGCAGGTGAAGCTCAGATCTTCGCGACTCGGAATTCCAAAAATCCACGGTAAACGAACGGCCATGTGGAGCAGCAAACTCGAGTTTCTTTCGTTCCATCACATCAGTCAACCTTCTCTTGACCACATCAACTTCATCGTCGCATCTCAGCACATCCATCATGCCTCCAAGACGATCAAGGGCAGCGCAGAAAGCGGAGGAAGATGCCCAACCGGCAGAGTCTTCAGCAGCAGCAGCAGCAACAGCATCGGCGGTAGACGAGCAGCCCGAACCTCCTCAAGCATCCACCTCGATCGCATCCACATCATCAGCGAAGCCCAAACCAAAGTCGCGAGCAGCGCGCTTCCAACCTCTGCTACCCGAACAAGCTCCCGAATCTGCTCCTTCTCCTGTCGCGGATCAAACCCAAGATTCAGAGCTCTCTTCCTCCACGACTGCCGCTGACGGAGACGACTTGTCCTCCAAACCGACCATGGAAGACCGTCAAGCCCGTCTCGCGGCGTTACGCGCCAAGATGGCCGCGTCGACGCGTGCCAACCGCAAAGACATTCTTTCGGAACAATCGCGTTCTCGCTCGATCGCCTCTGAGCTCAAAAACCCTTCGGCATCGCGCAAGCTTCAGAAGGCAGAAAAGCTTCTTGAAGAACGCGACCTGCGAGAGTCGGGCGAGGATGTGGAGCGTCACCGGAACATGAATTATTCGCTCGAGGATAGTGAGCGATGGGATGCGAAGCAGGAAGAAAAGGAGAGGAGGAAAGATACTGGGCCGGGCGACTTTGGTGATGCGGCGGAAAGGGCGTATCAGAGGCAGGTGAGGATGTTGAAGCCGGATGTGGAAAAGTATAGGAGGCAACGGGATGCGGCGGATGCGATGCAGGCAGCCAGTCCCGCGAGTGGGGCGCTGACGGTGAGAGCAAAGGGCAAGGGGAGGCAAGTGGGGGGGTATGGTGGGGATGGGGATGGGGTGGAGGTGGACACGATTCATTACGGCACACATCGGCCGTCGGATGATGCGGTTGATCGAGTGGTCAACCATCTCAACCACGAAAGGCAGGTCATCCAGAATCGAAGTAGGAGGAGACACGATGATGCGGATGCAGAGGTCAACTATATCAACGACAGCAATAGGCATTTCAACAAGAAGCTCAAGCGGTACTATGATAGGCAGACGCAGGAGATCCGGGAGAATCTGGAAAGAGGTACCGCTTTGTAGTCTACTTTTATCTCGTCTCGTCGACAACAGAACGCACTCGCATTCTCATTCCTGCTTTTCATGGATGATGTCGTCGACGAATGCGATATCCAAGTGCGCATAGAAGTTGGCAATGCGGATGTTGAGAGAGGAACCGCCCTCGCATACCCAACATTTTCGAACAAGTCAGGGCTGTTTTGTGTGCACGCTGACAATCCAAGTGAGCCCATGAACCAAGGCAGCAATGCGGGGGTGCACCGCTCTGTGATCTTTCGCGCATGCACTCAGTCCCGTCACTCGCACACCCCATTCGCAGAGCGCAAGTCCGATCATACATCTGCACATTGATGCCACAAATGAGCAGCCCAGCTGAGGCGATTCAAAAAACGAGGTACTGCTTTACAGCTGCTCTCTCTCCGGGATAGAAGAGCCATTGATATCGACGCTGTATGCGGGGAACAACAGAAGCCACTCGCATCGCCAACGTGATCCTCGTCCAAAATGACACACCATTGATGGCAACACTTGGTCTTCATACAGCTCAACACCACATCTTCTTCAACACCACATGTTTCTTTGTATTGGCATTTGACGCAGGAGTGCAAGAGCCGTTTGTATCGCCAACATGATCCCTGTCCAAGTGACGCGCCGTTGATGGCAACACTTGGTCTCCACACGTCCTCAACAACACATCTTCCTTCACAGTCTTTTATCATTGATATCGGCACTTCACGCAGGAATGAAAGATCCGTTCGCATCACAATCACAACCCTTGTCCAAGCTACACACCATTGAGAAGGACACTTGGTCTCTGCACGTCCTCAACATCACACCCTCCTCTACAGTTGGTTGTTCATATTTGAACTGCATGCGAGGAACAGAAGAGCT